>QPHH01000009.1:541370-692780 GCA_003574815.1 Aspergillus spinulosporus | reverse complement strand
TGTCACGGGCCGACGCCGGAGTCAGGTGACGTCGTCGCGCCTGGCCCTGTGACACGTGACCCTCAATATCTCGATCCCCACGTAATGCGGAGAGGCGCCTTATCGGCGCCAATCCGCCAAGTCAGGAATACGAGGGATCGCCAGAGCCGTACCGGGATCAACCCAGTATGGTGCTGCATTGGGACGCCGAGCCATACGCAATCACCAGCGCGTTACTGCAGCAGTATTGCTTGGAGATGCCGAGTTAGCCGAACAGGAGGCTATATGAAGGGCCTCCTGGTTGTCATGTACATAGAGATCTCCAAGCAATCCTTTCGGTATTCTTCGATATCAATTGAGCCCCCTTCATTGGTTGATTATCATTAATAGTCGTCGCTTCGTTGTAGCTAGAGAACCCCGACGTTAAGGCACGTCTTACAACTATAGTAAAGGCTATTTTTTTCTTTTTGCATAAATCCAATCCTTCCCAAGAAACCCTGATACGCCACTTGCAATACCAAGAATATCTAAACTAGGAATTTTAAGTAACTGTGCTTCTCTACACAAGGCTAGTAAACTCTAGAATAATTAACACTGTAGAAAATAGATAAAAAAACTATTCTAAATCTGCCTTTTAATTGCTCCTGCTTTGTCCCCAAGGATAAAAATTGTTACTATATTCTTAAATTTTCTGGAGGAGGTTTTGCTTTGCGGACTCTCCATAGGCATACAACTTCCTGTGTGGGGATTAATTAGTTAAAGCATATAAGGGGAAGCTTGATGCTTATAATTTATTGCTACCACGGCGAACTGTATAAATCTTGTGCAAAAACTCTGGGTTTAGGGTACCTGCAAAATCCCGTGTCTCCAGGTTAATAATAATATGGACTTTGGCATTCGGTTGTGGGATGTTATTGGGTAGTTGATAATAGATATAATAGCAAGCAGTATCTAACACTGCATCAGAGGGAACTTTTGTAAAATAAAAGTCAACAAATTCCGAGGATTCTGGTAATCCATCTCGATTTCTAGTACACGGAGAATCACACGCTTTGCTCTAACTCATCTTTGAAATCTTTGAAATCACTATATAGGAACGCCTGGAGGTTTGAGAGTTAAGATAAGGACCGTCTCTATGTCCAGAGACATGCGTTCATCCTGCTCCGCCAGGTACTCGATGCATCTCTTGATAACCAGGGTAACCTGGCCTAAGTCCCCGCTTTCTCCCTCTTTTTCTTTCTCGGATGCAATATTGTCAGCCAAAATGTCGAGGTGCGGGAGCAGAGGTTCGTTTTCTTTGAGTGTTGCCTTTTGTGCCGCTCGCAGACACTTGATAAGTAGCGCCGTGTAATCTCCCATAAGAATAAGGTGTTCTAACTCCTCACAACGGTTATAAACTTTGAAAACATCTTCCAACTCACTGACACCAAAAATGTCTCCGCGTTTATTTGCGACGGCCTCGCTGACCTTATCCCGCGTTGAACGGTGGCGCTTTTCTACCCTGTTTCTTGAAGAATCCCCGAAGCTTTTGACTCAGAGGAGGACGGGGAGCGGCACCGTGAGGATGAGAGTGGTGTGAATAGAGTGTCTCCCCTAGAGTTAATAGGGGTCAAAGAGATTCGAAGGGGTTCATTCGAAAGAGCTTCTGATGCAGGGGTGAACGGTAGTGATGAAGAGGATGAGGCGGATGAGGGAGATGTAGATAAACTTTTGTTGTTTGAAAAGAATGGAGATGAAGATCTGAGAATATCCTGTTTCGAGGTAGCTGCTGATATGCAACTTGATGTTGGCGAAGACGAGGAAGACGTGCGCAGAGGAGAGGAAACGCCGTGGTTGAGACTCGAGGTCATGATGGATGAGCAGAGCGGGGATTTGTCTTCGCATAGAAATGGCCCTTCAGAATATTTCTCTGTGGCTTCTACGTCTCTGACAGCAGAAGTAAATGGAGTAGAACCGAACGGAGACATGATACTTTCTTGAATGGTAACCAAAGCGGGCAAGATGCAAGGTGGAGGAGTGGAAGAAGGAAAGAATATAACTTTAAGTGTGTTGTTATGTCTCTAGCAATGTAGAATAATAACCCTTGCTATAGTGTTTTCTGTTTTATTATTCTCTACTGTGACTGTCATTCACATAGTGGTGATGCTATTGTTTCTTCAAGCAATCCTTTGAGCCGCCTCCTTTCAGCCGGACATACGCTCTACCAGAAGGGCTATGTAGGTCTAGGGGCCCCTTTACAGAGGAGTCGGAGTGTCAAAGAGAGTCTTTTGGCATCCGCATTTGCTCTTCCTTACAGTTGCTCGAGAAAGGCTTTCTAAGGCCGAATGATCTTTCCCTCTGCAGGCTTTGCAGATGTTGATATATCTTTCCTACTACCTTCGAGGCACCGTTGGCAAGCGGCACAGTTGTCCGGATTTATATCCAATTATCTGACGCAGCCCATGTTTCGTGTTTAGGAGGACCTCTGGCGCCTTGGCTAGTTGATGGGACTTTTCTGCACAATCAGTACAAAACAGTACAGAGCAAATGAAATCATAAGCTTGAGTAACAATAGGATCTAGACGCCCATCGTTTGTATCATGGATCACTAACGTTGGGGGAATGTAAGCTGGATGCATTCCCTGCGGACCTACACATCCCAGAACAAGCAAGTGTCATATATCCTACCTGAATGCTCCGAGCAGGGTGTTAAGCTAATATCTTCCCACCTCTCACCATGGTCAACCTCACTATCTAGGGACCAGGTATGTAAGAGACGGGTTCCTCAGCGGGCCGGATCATGATCAGTTGTGGTTACTGGCAAGAAATAGGTACATCCCGTCGTCTTAGTGACTGAAAAGTCC
Source organism: Aspergillus spinulosporus (assembly GCA_003574815.1). Lineage (NCBI taxonomy): Eukaryota > Fungi > Ascomycota > Eurotiomycetes > Eurotiales > Aspergillaceae > Aspergillus > Aspergillus spinulosporus. The sequence goes on along the minus strand of QPHH01000009.1, from coordinate 689,958 downwards.
AGCCCGTCCTTCCATAGCAAAAACGGCAACCAAGAATAAAACTTGTACGAAACGAAAAGGAAGCAGATGGACAGTCGCTCATCCAGCTGGGAACTCCCTGGTGTGGTCCTGACATCAGCAAGTAACAACGCCACCAACGGTCTGAGTCGGAATGACGAGGTGAACAAGAACAAGACGAAAAGGAATAAGACCATATACACCGCAGCCAGGTGAGCCGAACCATGACCTTGGTTGTGAAGAATGCCCACCTATCCATTCCTGCGATGATCCATTCAACGCGCTTTGGTGAGAGAATAAACCAAGTTCTTCTCGTCGTCGTCAAGTTCACCCATCAATCGCTACGCTAATATTCATTAAGATCCTCATCTTTTCTCTTCTCCCAATGGTCCGCTGGCGTACGCTCCCCTGTAGTCGTATTTGCACCCAAAGTCGCAGTCGCTGCCACACTCGCTCGAGCAGAAACACTACCACTACCCGCCGCCATGTGACCAGGCAAAACAAATGTCCAAACAGGTACATGCCAGTGATTCCCCGTTCAGACATATCCAGGCACTGGACGCGGAAGGGTTTAAGATGGAGCTGAAGAGAGCGGTCACATTGAAGCTGTGGCGGGACTGGGAGCGGAACTGCTAGTGCTAGCAGGCTTAGGCCAGACAGGCGGATGAGGAACCGTATTCATGGCGGGATGAGGTGCAGAATCGCGCATGCAGTCTATGTATACTCGAAACAAGTTGCAAGATGGGATGCAGATGTGACAATTCGTTCAAGCGCAAGCGGCGTCACCGGAGAAGCTGACGGTAGTGCCCGTGAGAGTTAGAGAGGCAGATGGCACGATTGTGCCCTTAAATAATCTGCCGTACCTAGTATAGATCAGTGGTTATATAGTAAAGGTATTATCCAATGCCCCTCCAACACTCGCGTTCCACTTGCCCACCGTAAAGCCGCCTAGTGAAGGCACGGAATCCGGCATCCAGACTACATCTCCCACTTCACCTGGAATCAACCTCCATAGCCGCCGACTATTCCTCGGGCAAGTTAACAGTAGCTTAAACACACATCTCCCACTAGCGGGCTTTCTCTGGACACATTCCTGAACAGTCTGCACCAGCGCCTGGACTACTTCCTCCCCACTTTCTCTAAGCCCTACCCGCTCCTCAAATGCGGTCACTCCGTCCACGACACAGAATACCACGACATCGGCCGGGAGTTGGCTGACGAGGTCATGGAAGATCTCGCATAGACCGTGGACATCGTCTCCACGGAGCTGCGCTGTCCTCTGCACTGTCTGGAGATCGAACCCGGGGTATGACTCGAGGAGTTGGGCCACGAGGCTCCGCATAGTCCCTTGTGGGCCGTAATGGGAGACCGTTGGGCGGGCATGTGCGCCGCAGAAGCAAGCGAGTGTGATGATGTTCTCAGATGGTTGTTCATTGATTGATTGGATGAGCTTTGCAGGGAGGAAGGAGGGCGATGCATGAAGAGGGGATACGGCGGGTGTATTGAGGTTCAGGAAAAGGGCGGAGGAGTTTGGAGTCGTTATCCAGGTGTGCAGTTTGGGGGTCTGTATTGCTGCAAGGAGGCGGTTCTGGTACGGCAGGGGGAGGTGCCAGACGTTGTGGAGGTTGGCTGCTAAGTCTTTCTCGAGGGCCGAGGGGTCGTAGTTGAGGGCTGAGAAGGCATAGTCGCGGGAGCGGAGGTACACTGGGTTAGGGTTACAAATGCAGCCAGGATGGATGGTCATGCACTTACTCTGCTGATTTCTTCGATTAATGGCAGCTTTGTCTGAGGGAAGCATCGGTCCTCTCACTGGACCAATAGAGCATCGCTGGTTAGTCGCAGAGAGCGGATTCTCAGCAGGATAGACTCACCATCCAGCGTCTTTGGATCCACAGCGTCATGGCTGCCTAAAAACCGCTTCATGATCGCATGCAGATCTGATACTTGGTGCTGGATTGCGTGAATCCCGTCTCGAGTGCTCGCTTGATCGGATCGAAGCTCAGCCTGAAAGTCGTCCCATCGAGTCATCGACTGATCCACGTAGCTGCTGAGTATTTGCTCGTTCTTGATCGAGATCAGTCTCGTCTCCTCAATTGCTCCATAGGAGCAGAGTCGGGCTGCTCTGTCAAACCGCTCCGACTCTGCGCGTAGATTCTCAAGGAGTGAATCCATGTTTTGCCCATACGAGCCCTGTAAGAGTAGACTGAGGCCAAGTTTTTCTGGCAAGGTCAGTTGCTTGATCATCCTGTTGGGCTGAGAGAGTGACATACTGATTGCTGTCGTTCTGTACCAAGACACTATATTGTGCAACAGTGCAAGAGTGGCCACATAGAGGGAAATACTGCACCTATGCAAGTCCTTCGAGCCCTTGAAGATGTTCAGGGCTTGATGGATGCACGTAAGGCGCGACGGAATCTCAACCAGCGCATCTGATATCTCCCGGCGCAAATCGGACAAGCGAGCTGCGGCCTGCAAGGTTCATCAGTAAACCGGTACCTCACAGACGAACAACGTCGACGGAATCCGCCTACTGTCAAGATCAATTTCAGTCCGCCACTGATCACTGTAGCACAGTCCGACCCAGACGGTAAGAGGGCGGCCCACGCATCAAAGACCTTGCTGTTATCTCCCAGCCGGCGCAGGCCAGCTCTGATCTTTCCCCAGACTGCCGCACGCGAATGGTAGGTCTCTGCTGCCCTATTCACTTCGTCGAGAACCTCCTCCCACGTATGCAGCGACTTGCTTGTGACGCAAGTTTTGAACTTGGACCCGGCCGTGGTCTGCTCGTAGGCCTCCATTGCCTCTTGGAAACGGTTTTTCTCGAGCAAAGCATCGCGATATAATTCGTCTCTATGCACAGTATACGTTAGCATCAAAATGTGGGCGTAGGCTGAACTTCCTACAAGTCGTTATCGTCCTTGTCGTCGGGACTCGGCGTGCACTGAACTGGTTTCATGGGTGCTGCGTTCTCCACACGAACCGAGCTCTGGGATCCGCTCACTTGAGAATTTATCGCAGACTCATTATCGTCATCTCCCAAAGTTTCAAGGGCGGGATGAATGTCGCGGCGCAGCTTTCGTTTCATGTAGCCCTCCACCAAGCTGCCTAGGCCGTGGCGAGGGGCTCTATCCGTCGCCTGGCTCATGCTCTCGTAGCTTTAGTCGAGGGATACCGATGGTGATGGTATAGAGCTTTGGATATCAGTGTGGGCGGAGGTGGACGATGTGCGCAAGGTCTGGACCAGTGACGAAAAGAGAAACCCCGAACAGCCAACATGAGACTCAATATCAACTGGCGGGGTAGGAGACACGCTTTGACACTGGTTTTCTTTGAGCTGCAGAGGTCCTCGTTTAAGATACGTTGGCAGGAGTTGATTGGTCTTATCGGCACCTAGTGCTTATATATACGAGGCTGTGGTGGACGCACTGGTAGCTTCATGCCCTGATTCGCGCAATATCGCGCTATCAGGGTCGTAGTCGCTTGAGGCTCACTACTTATAGCCTACGGAGTGCCAGAAATCATTTCCTTAATCGACTGTTCCTTAGGAGTTCCGCGATTTTCTCCAACTGAGGAGGGAAAACTACCAATATGGGAGACGCCGCTCCGCCAGCAGCAGGTGATGAGCTCGTCAAGGTCACTACTGCCCTAGATGCGGCAGCAATGGATGCTGCGAAAGGAAATCTGCAGCCATCTGGCGACGGGAGTAAAGCCGGCGTGGTGTCTCCGACAGAGACCAGTAAGTCCACACGGTGCCGGTACCAACCAGGTCCTATGCTAACCCAAGCGCCAGAAGCAGATAAGCCTCCAGCAAGTTTAAGGTGCCTTATCTCCCCGGGCTCGTATGCAAATGACTATTGATCTAAGCGCCAGCAGGAACACGAGCGACAAACCCGCCCAAGAGATCAAAATCACGCGAGTTCCGCCAGAAAACTGGCGCGCAGTCAAGAAACTACGTTGCATTGATCCGGAGCAGAGTATCCTCTTGACCTCGTCGAAAGGGAATAGCAGCCTCGTGCTGCGTCAAGCACGAAGGAGTAGTCAATCCACCACCAATCTTCAGGCTTTGGAGCAAGATGCAGGAGCGTCGAAGAAGGACCGCCAGTACGCCCCATATCGACTAGCTATCAATTCGAAATATCTGCTGAATGTTCTCGAATTGTGCACGGAAACCCTCTTCACCGAAGAGCAGAATGTCTTGGTGCGCCCGTTCAAGTACCTGGTCGAGTTCGAGTCCGACATCAAGGACCTGCTGGAAAGCACCGAGTGTTTATGCAAGCACGCAGAGGATGAAATGAGTCGTCCGGATGAACAAGAGAATATCGAGCGGACCAGAGCAACGGCCGCACAGCTCCAGCGAGAACGGGATGAGCTCCGCTGCCTCGTCGAGTTCATGGACCACGATATGAGAGACATCTTCGAGATTAAGCGCGCAATCCAGGCGAACACCTTGAAAGAGATCGCGTTTGAGCACCTTTGGCAACTGTACAAGCCGGGAGATGTCATCTACCGCACAGTCCATGACGACGATAGTCGGCGACAGGCGTTTCGAGTGCTCCACGTCACCGGCGGGCGAGTCTGCTTTGATACCAAGAAGCTGTCGTATTTCGACCCAGTGAACTACCGAGTGTGGGATTCAGAATCGGAGGACGAAAGGAGGTGTCGTGACGCCGTGAGACGTTCCGTCTCGCAGATGACCAATTTCATCATCGACTGCTTCTATCTAGAGTCGGACGGGGTTCGCCTGGCGCCGCGACCAAAACGGTTCGCCATCACCCCGTACTCCGGGAAAAGACTCATATCTTCACTCCCTCTCCGGCCGCTTCAATTTGACCCACAGAAGGAGGTGCTGGAGAAGCAACTCGTTGCGAGAGGCGCTCGTTTTATGGAGGTGGCACAGGGAAGGCATATGGAGTACCATGGGAACACCATTGAAGAGTCCAAGAACAGCCCATTTAAGCATCTGAATCATCGAATTGAAGCATTCGAAGTAGTCCCCCCCTCCCCCAAACTATGACCCCGGAGCACAACGTATTCTCTGACCGAATGCCAGGTTCACGGCGAGGTGATCGTCGACCAGGAAGCTGGAGTGATGCATTTCCAGGACACGCTCCCTGCATTCAGCCTAGGGACAGGTGGTGGCATTGTCCTCACGCACACCGAGGCAGACTCAAGAGAAGTTTCGGACTTCTTTCCACAAAAGAGCGATGGAGACTGGGTGACGGACGTTTTCAACGATGCTGCATTCGAGGAATATCGACATAGCGAGTATTTCACCACGACAGATCTCTTGACCACCCGGCCCGTCAAGGACATTCAGCTGTCTGATGATCAGCTCCTCCTACTTCCTCCTCGAGTGTACGGATACTCTCTTCTCGATCGCCGATGGGTGGCCTTGAACGTCAGTCTACTGCAGGAGATCTCGGTTCGCGACAAACAGGCGCGATCCAAACTGGAAGACTTGGTTCTCCCGACTGAGCACAAGAGGGTTCTGCAAGCATTGATCACCAACCAAGTCCGACTGCCGCACGGAGGCTCTGAAAATGTGCGGGAACAATTCTCCATGGACGCTGTGCCCGCCAAAGGCAAGGGGCTGATCATCCTTCTTCACGGAGCACCAGGGGTAGGAAAGACATCGACGGCCGAGTGCATTGCCATTGAGCTTAACCGGCCCTTGTTGTCAATCACATGCGGTCACATCGGCACCATCGCAGAGGAAGCGGAAAAGAACCTGGACTCGTTTTGCAAACTGGCCCATCGTTGGAGGTGTGTGCTCCTGTTGGACGAGGCGGACGTCTTCCTGGCCAAGCGCGAGCGCGGGGATATCGCCAGGAACAGTTTGGTATCGGGTAATAATTCTCCTTTATCGAAAATAGCTTGTAATAAACGCTGACCGACTGGCAGTCTTCCTCCGGGTCCTCGAATATTTCTCTGGGGTCATCATCCTCACCACCAACCGGGTGGGCGAGTTCGACGAAGCTTTCCGTTCTCGAATCCACGTATGTCTTTACTATCCCAAGCTCGAAGAGCACCAGACGAAAGAGATCTGGGAGAAGAACATCCAACGGATCAAGGAAAGCAACCTCAATCTGGACATGGAAGAGAAGAAGATTCGACGCTTTGCAGACCAGCACTGGCAGCGGAATCTGGACCGGCCGACGCGACGCTGGAACGGCCGCCAGATCAAAAATGCCTTCCAGACGGCCATTGCCCTTGCGAACTGGGAGTTCTACGATGAGAAGAATGCCGCCAAGCTCGAGAGACCGCTGTTGAGGGCAAAACATTTCCGATATGTCGCGCAGATTACAGCTCATTTTGATGACTACATCAGTGACATTTATGGTACCTTTAATGAAGATACCTATTCGTTCTTGGCTGCTAGGGATGCCCTACGAGTGGACGAGACTTCCGCCATGTTTGCTTCGCGGAGCACGATGCAGGAGAATTCTCGTGCCTCTAAATCGGGCATTGTTCGTCGGGGAACCGATTTTCGTAGTCCTCCCGCCAATCCAGGCAAGCTGCAAGGGTCTAGTTATGACCGGTACTCTAGTGATGATGACGAAGGCACGGATGAAGAAGAACAGGAGGAAAGTGAGGGCGACAGTGAAGAGCAGGACGACCAGGCGAATGAGGTCAGAAAGCTAGAGCTTCAGCTCAAGTTGGCCAAACTGAAGAATAAACAGGCCTCGTCGAGAGGCAACAAGAGGTGACGATGAGATTTGTGATCATAAGTAGAACATGTTGCTGTTCAATAGGGGAGTCTAAAATATTTATTCAAGCTTTATCCGTAGCACCAGTACTATTTAATCTTTATTCTTTCCTGTACCTAGGTATGCAAATGATATAGCTTTTTCATCCTTTATGATACTGCATATTGCAGTAATTGTCACACTCATGCCAGGGAGTACACAGGTCCGGTGCCATGTTGCGCTGTAAGGCAGAGTTTGGGAATTAGGGTTTATCAAAAGCAGCCAGAGCCAACCGGGAGATTTCACCCTGCACGCTCACTTCACCAACTCATTCATCTTACAGGAGCTCATCAAATAGTATATTGCTCTAACGAGTACATACGAACATAGGGTGTGGAAAACAGGGCTTCCCGTCCGCTCAGCCGTACTTAAGCCACACGTTCAACGCGGATGAACGAGCAACAAGCCCTGAGTGTGTTGCTGCTTTTAGTGGTGAGAGATACTAAGCCTAGGGTGAGTGCAGGTGAGATGGGTAAGAACAAGGTAAGAATATTACCTACTTGAGAGAGTAGGGAGCAAGAAGGGTAAGAACTAAAATTTAGGCTACTACTATAATCCCTCCAGGCTTAACATAAATAGCAAGGGCTTTTTAACTTTTATTTAATATTTTTAAGCTGTATTTTGTTATGACACGCCCAGGATCAAACCGCCAAGCACGTCACGGGTTGCTCTCAGCCAATGGAGTTGGAGGATAACGTGACCCAATGTCAGCGCGGCCTAGCCAGGCACAAACCCAGGGAACGGCTGACATAAGGATAACGTGGCTTACGTTATCGGGTAGATGCCAAGGAATTGTAGATTGGCAGATTATCTACAAATGTCAATAATCTACAAGCTCTACAACAGGAGTGTTTCTACAACAAGATGGACAGGCATATAAGGATGCTTATTACCTCTATAGCTAGTTTGGATCTTCGCAATCAATGTAACTTGTTATCTCAGAGTTACCTTTAGCACCTTAACTTGTACACACTTAACTCTACAAGATATAGAGCTGTTACTGTATATCTTGGCCCTGCTTTTTTTTGTGAGCTCCACCAAGGACCGTGACTAGTCTTTATACTAGTTGGACGTGGCTAAGGATAAGGTATAGGTAAGTTAATCAAGGCAATGGAGCTTACCAAAGAGCAACCAGGGTTAGGAAGGACCTGAGAAGCAGACCCTTCTGTAACAAATTAATTGCCAGTTAACACAAATTAAGTCTTGATTAACTTAAAACTGCAACAATGTCTTAGTTAACCAACAACAGTTGCCCCACAGCCCAGCCAACCTTGGCCAACAAAAATGCGGCATTGCAACACCAGGTTACTTAGATAATGCAGGTTATAGAGCAGATGTAATAGCAGATAAATACTCAAGCCAAAGCAGCCAATATTCTTACCTGGCAGCTGGAGGAAAAGGCAAAGGTGGACTATTAAGGGATGATTAAGCAGCTTCAGGACCACATTACCAAACTGGAAGCAAAAGTCACTGCTTAAACCCTTAAGGTTAAACCACCCAAGCCCTTTAATGGCACTTGATTAAAGCTATGCTTATTCCTTACCTAAATATAAACCTTTATCAATGTCTATCAAGACAAACTAAATAACAAAGCAGAGAAGGTTATATTTGCATCTACCTACCTTACTAACAGGGCGTATCTCTGGTTTAAGCTATTTATAAGGGAATGGCAGGAAACACTATTTAAGAAATTAGCTGACAATACCAAGAAAATCTTTGGGAACTATTGTGTTTTCAAAGAACAAATTACCAGGGTGTTTAGGGACATTAATAAGACTAGGAATGCTGAGCAGAAGATTAACAGAATCTGCCAGAATAAACAAGATATTAACAAACTTATCTTGGAATTCCAGCAAGTGGCATTATACCTAACATGGGATAATAAAAACTTTATGTACTATTTTAAAAAGATATTAAACTATAAGCTCCAAGATTAGCTAACCTTTTTACCACGGCCAGAAAACCTGACCCAGATGTATAATCTGGCAGCGCGGATTAGAAATTAACTTAGAGATCTAAAAAAAAGGCAAGAACGCCGGAATGGAGGGCAATACTACCAATAATTTAGGAAAAATTAAAATGGCTATTATACCAATAAGTCCCAAGGGATAATAGCACCACGCGACCCTTACAGACCTTGACTAATAGAACTTAATGCAACTATCTTCAAGGAGGAGAAGGAACAATACTTTAAGGCAAATCTATGCTTTGCCTGTAGGAAAGCAGGACATAGAGCAGCGGACTGCTCTAAGAAGGGTGGCCAGAAAAAAACCCAGGATAGGTCTAGACAGAAGCATTTTGGAGCTACTAGCAAGCCTAAAATACTCAGCGCAACCAGGAAGGGGGCACTTGGACAGGATGCCCAAGGAGACAAAGCACCCCCACCTTATAAAGAAGTGGCAAGGGGGGCCCAAGAAGGGTCTATGCCCCAAAGGGATGTACTTAGTAAGAAAGTCAGAAACCAAATAACTGCCAGAACCAACAAAGTAATAAATTAACTTAGATGCAGGGAAGGTTACAGGACTTGGAAATATTAGAACAAGGCCACATGTAACCCACCTAGAGAATAAAAAAGCTTTTAATAACTTTAACCTTACAAGACAACTTTGCAATGGCAAGGAAAGGTTAAAAGGACAGATAGGTTCTACCAAGATAAATCTATTAACAAGCCAGATTAAGCAGGGAAGCACAGCAAGTTTCTAGCAGTAACCTGGGAAATTAACCCACTTAACAAACAATTTGGAACCTAACTAGAGGGCCCTGGACCCAGCAGGGAGGAACCTAGTCAGAAGCTATCCAAGAGCCCGGAAAACCCTTAGAAAAACCAGGGAAAGGACCCTAAGAGAAATAATAACAGCAAGCTATGGCCGTGGGCCAAGATAAGACACCAGGACCGGCAGTATTAGGAACAGAGAAAACAAGACCTAGCAAAAAAAGAAGATAAACTTGCCTGCTGGATAAAAGATATTATTACCATAATTTAAAAAAATCCAAGAAAGTACTCCAAAATCCTCAGGGATTTCTTTCATAAATGTTCACACTGGGACCTTACATGTTGGGAAAAAAGGGAGGTAGACTGGGGAATATATTAAAAAAGATGCAACAAACACCCGGAAACCTGCCCAACCTGCAGAAATAATAATAAATACTATTTCTTGTTCCTCCACGCCGTAACAAAGGAAGAATAGAAAGGGGAAAAAAAGTACCTACCATGCAAATTACTAAACTGCCTGTATAAATATTACACAGGGGGATAGAGGCACCAACACCTCCTATAGATAGTTTGCTACAGTGCAAACTGCCCAGACCACAAGGATCACAAGAAGGTAGCCAAGTATTGGCCGAAACTACCTGTACTTTGCAGAAGGCTAAAGTACCCATGTAATAGGTAGGATTATAGCTATTTAGGATATTAGCAGCACCCAGATCACAAGAAAGTATATTAGAGTTTTTGCTACAAGAATAATTGCCTAACCCACTACAATACCAAACTAGGATATTACTACCCACAACCGCCACAAAAATACCGCAAACCCAAGTAGGAAGAGGAGAACAGATAATTAGCAGCAACTTAACAAGGGAGGCATCTTAAAATAACTATATAGATTAAAGGACAACCAGTCTATGCAATGGTAAACTTAGGAGCCACCGGAAATTTCATAAGCCCTGATTATATGGGCCGGCTAGGCATTACTGGAGAGGTTAAGGCAAAGCCAGAACTAGTGGAAGAACTAAACAGTAAGAACCTGGGAACTTATATATTAATAGTCGAATCAGGACCGCTTCCCGTGGTGGTAAAAGGAAAGAAGTTTAAACAAAGTTTTAATATTATTCCTTTGGGACAGTACAATATAGTATTAGGGGTCCCATGGCTTGAGGACCACAACCCAAATATTAATTGGAAAAAAAAGCTCCTATAATAAAGAAGACAGCAATGCCCATAGCAGAAAAAGGGACCAGAGAGGGCCGGCACCCCGCGGCGTACTAAGGAGTACAAAACTGCTTAACCTACCAGGAGGTTGATAACCAAGGAAAACACGTTAATCCTTAAGAAAAGTCTAGTTATAAAGGTTATTGCCGCAACCTCTAAGCTGTTAAAAAGAACATGGCTACTACAGATACCTGGATGGGTAACCAGGGAAGTCACAAAATACTGCAAAGTCAGAACAGTTAACAGTTTAAGAGAGAAAGGGGGAACTTGGATGCTAGCAGCAACCAACAAGCAGGATGCTGCCAACAAAGTCCCGGAAGCATATAGTTAATTCTGGGGCATCTTCTGCAAACCTGAAAAGCCGGAGCTACCACCTTACAGCCCCCACAACCATGTTATTCCTATCAAGGAAGGAGTAGAATTAAAGCATTAACAGATTATTCCTTTAAATAACAAAGAAACACAGATGCTATAATAATATATTAAGGAAAACCTGGAAAAGGGAACCATCTAAAAATCAAAGTTACCTATTGGGCATGGGATTTTCTTTATACTAAAGAAAAATGGGACTAAATGCTTATATATAGATTACAGAAAGCTAAACAAAGCAACTATTAAAAACTAGTACCTACTACTACTAATTTTGGAAATACAAGACAGGCTACAAGGCGCGAAAATATTTACTAAGTTAGATATTATAGACACCTACCATCATATTTAAATAGCAGAGGAAGAAGAATAAAAGACAGTATTCAGAACCAAGCTTGGACTATATAAATACCTGGTTATGCTGTTTGGCCTAACCAACACACTATTATTGTTCCAGAGATTTATTAACAAAGTACTTGAAGGCATATTACCTAAATTTGTTATTGCCTATATTAATAACATCCTTATTTTCTTAAAAAATAAGGAGGAACACCAGCAGCATGTTACCAAAGTCCTAAAAAGGATACAACAAGCCAAACTTAGATACAAACTTAAGAAGTGTGAATTCCATGTTACAGAAACTAAGTTCCTAGGGTATTAGATCTTAAAGGAAGGCATTCAAGCAGAACAGTCTAAAGTAACCGCAATTAGAGAATGGCCTACCCCAAGAAACCTTAAAAAATTGCAGTAATTTATTAGACTACTTAATTACTATCAAGAATATATTAAAAAATATGCCAACAAAATGGCACTGCTGTTCAAACTTCTTAAAAGAAAGAACCTGTATAAATAGGGAAAAAAGCAAGTAACAGTGTTTAAATAAATAAAAAAGGAAATTACCAGTGCACCTTTATTAAAACAGCATGATCTAAACCTACCTATAGTAGTAGAAACAGACGCGTTAGACTACGTGCTAGGAGCCAGGATGACTTAGAAAGAGCCTGATAGAAGGACTTGGTTAGTAGCCTTCTACTTAAGGAAGTTCTTACCTCCCAAGGAGAACTATAACATCCATAATAAGGAACTGCTGGCTATTATGTTAGCCTTTAAATACTGGAGAGTCTACCTAGAAGGGGCCAGGCACACCGTGACTGTTAAGTCAGATTACAAAAACCTGACCTACTTCACCACAACCAAGGAATTAACTAGAAGACAAGCTAGATAGGCAGAACTTCTCTTGCAATATAACTACAAAATTATATATTACAAAGAAACAGAGAACAAGCAAGCTAACATGCTTAGCTGAAGACCAGACTATAAGAATAAAAAGCAAGAACTAAAACCGGCCATATTAAAATAAAACAAAGATAGGTTGTTAGGCAATAACCCTATAATCCTAGCAGCCACTATTAAGTTGCAAGAAGTTAACATGGTAGAATATATCAAGGAAGTGCTCAAGTGTGACAACCTTATACAGAAAATATTGGAGGCCACCAATAATAAGATTAAAGACCCTAATAAAACAATCCGTATTAGAGGGTTACTCTATGTACCCCTAACCCTAGAACAGGAAGTGATTTAGATGCACCATGATGCACCTATTAAGGGGCACTTTGGAATTAACAAGACCTGTAAAAAGATCTCCAGGAACTACTTCTTCCAGAATATAAGGAAGAAGGTAAAAAGGTATATTAGCAACTGCAAGTCATATACAAGAAACAAGCCTGCTAGGCATGCACTGTACAGAAAACTCCAAAATCCAGAAATACCAGAACATCTGTGGGAGTGGATAATAGTGGACTTTGTTGGACTATTACCAAAGACCAAGAACAAGAACAACTATCTTGCGGTTATTACTAACTGGTTGACTAAATATATACAGCTAGCACCCACCAAGACAATAATAACAGCAAAAGGAATGGCTAACCTGTTTATAAAACAAGTTATAATAAACCATGGAATACCAAAATATATAACATCCAATAAAGACAAGCTCTTTACCTTGAAATTCTGGCAATTAGTTACTAACTAGATAGGAATTAAACTATAAATAACAACAGCATACTGCCTGCAATCAAATAGATAGACAGAAAAAATAAACCAAACTATTAAGCAGTACCTATGCCATTACATTAACTACATGCAGGATAATTAGGAGGACCAACTACTAATAGCTTAATTTGCCTACAACAATGCAAAACATAATACAACAGGAATATCTCCTTTTAAGGCAAACTACGGGTACCACCCTAATATACACGGGGAATCCAAGAACAAAGCACCAGTGGCAGAAGAGGCAAATACCTATGTTAAGCAAATAAGAGCTATACAGACACAGCTTACCAGGGATTTAGAATTTACAAACCTCCAGATAAAAATATACTATGACAAACGCCACAGAGAAGGACCAACCCTAAAAAGGGGGGAGAAAGTGTTCCTGCTTTGCAGAAACATTAAAACTAAATAACCAAGCAACAAATTGGACCATCTATGCTTGGGACTATTTATTATTAAAAAATAAATAGGACCAGTTAACTACAAATTATAACTACCAGAATTATTAAAGAAGATATACCCAGTTTTTCATGTCTTACTACTAGAGCCAGCACCAGCAAACGCCAAACCAGCCGAAAATGTGGAAGTCGAATTGGACAGCAAACAAGAATATAAGGTTGAAAGGATCCTAAACCACAAGAAGGTTAGCAGCAAAACACAATACCTGGTAAAATAAAAGGGGTATGATACCTCAGAAAACACCTGGGAACCTATTAAGAACCTGACAGGCTGCCCCCAGCTGGTTCAACAGTACTACCAGCAGAAGGATTAATGTTGTTCCAGAAAAAAGGGGAAAACAGGTCCCGATCAGGGAGATTTAATAACTGACTTAGAGTAGGACCCTCTGAGGTCGCAGCCAGGGACAGATTACCAACACCGGCCTGAGCAGAAGGCTTAGCATCCCCTGGATCTAACAAAGTATCATGTTCCAACATCCTGATACCATGCTTTTTAAGAAATCTCCGTTGCTTTTAAAGCCAAATTATTTTAGCCATAATTTTCCGCTGTTTATTAATTACTTGTTGCTGCTCCTTAAACAGTTTAATCTGCTTTTGCTCCGCCTCGCGAATATCCGCATCCAAGGTTTTGGTGTTGTTGTTAAGTCGACGCCATTCGGACTTGCTGTGAAGATCGCGGGTACAGGATTGATTGTTCCTAGTATACTTGGCACAGTTTGCCCGGCCAGCCGCCATGAAGCAAGGAAGGTTGGACCAAAAACAACTATTACAAGGATGGACCTCGACACCTTCCCGGATAATGGCCAGGGAACAATTCTGTTGGAGGACATGATTTTACTTGTTCTGCTCCTTGCAAGTCAGCTTAGTCACCCGTCTGGGAGGCATAGCAAAGGGGTTTACCAGAAACAAAGATCAACCAGCAGCGCAGCCGGACAAAGGCGCTACTTATGTGTTTTCAGGAGACAAAAACCCCAAAGAAGGGGGAATGGTGTTATAACATGCCCAGGATCAAACCGCCAAGCACGTCACGGGTTGCTCTCAGCCAATGGAGTTGGAGGATAACATGACCCAATGTCAGCGCAGCCTAGCCAGGCACAAACCCAGGGAATGGCTGACATAAGGATAATGTGGCTTATGTTATCAGGTAGATGCCAAGGAATTATAGATTGGCAGATTATCTACAAATGTCGATAATCTACAAGCTCTACAACAGGAGTGTTTCTACAACAAGATGGACAGGCATATAAGGATGCTTATTACCTCTATAGCTAGTTTGGATCTTCGCGATCAATGCAACTTGTTATCTCAGAGTTACCTTTAGCACCTCAACTCGTACGCACTTAACTCTACAAGATATAGAGCCGTTGCTGTATATCTTGGCCCTGCTTCCTCTCGTGAGCTCCACCAAGGACCGTGACTAGTCTTCATACTAGTTGGACGTGGCTAAGGATAAGGTATAGGTAAGTCAATCGAGGCAACGGAGCTTACCAAAGAGCAACCAGGGTTAGGAAGGACCTGAGAAGCAGACCCTTCCGTAACATATTTTAGATTTTTTTATTTTTATCTTGTTTATATTTTTCCTTTTTCTATTACTCATGTGACCTGATGGCCCTGTATAAAAAAAATTTAATATATAAAAAGCTTAAACTACTTTAAAAGTTTATAAAAGTATATAAATTTATAAATAAATATTAACATAGTCTGCTAAGCAAAGAAAATATTGTTAGTTACAGGAAAAGGGCCCTGGCTATTAATAAAAGGTACTAGCATGCTGTTAATAACTAGAAAATATAAAAGTCTTGTTTGCCCTAAAGTTAAAAATAAAAATATTAATTATTATAGTAAAATAGATAAATACTATTAAGAAACCAGCCTAGAGATCTGTATTTTAAAAAAGGCAACCCTTATCCTCCTATCTAAATCCTTAAGCTTTTTTTAGAAAGCTATATTATATTTTATAAGGGCCCTTTACTAAATTAGCAGAGTAAATAATATGCTTCCTATTATAGGCACTGTAATTACCTTGTAATATAAAGCTTTATTAGTATTATAGTAGGTACTAGCTTCCATAATAGTACCTGCTCTAGCTGTAGAAAAGGAAAATAAGAATAGACCAAAGGCCTGTTAAAAGCAATAATATTTATAAACATAGTTATGCTAATTATTCTTATAAAGATGCTTAATAAGAATATCAAGGTTTACCCTTGTTACAAAAAATCTTTCTCTGTGTTTTATACTAAGCCTGTACTTGGAAGTAAGTATATTTTTAATATACTACTAATTATTAATAGGATATTAAACATATTAGGGAAATAGTAAACAAATATTATAAGTATTATTTTTAAAGGTATCTAGTAGTTTTATTAACCTTATTTTTTCCTATTTACTTATAAAATAAACAAGGTTGTATAAAATACTCAGTTTTAAACTTGATGCCCCAAGCCGCGTATATAATGGCGATGCTGCGAGTATCTGTAAGCAATCAAGATCTTTGTGTATGGTTTTGATATGAAAATGTCATGTGTACAATGCTATTTACTATTATTCTGCTCAGTCCTCCAAACAGTGCAAAAAGGCATCCAAGCACCTGAATAAAGAATCTTGCTCAGTAACAATCCTTTCACGTACGCCATTATCCCACCTAAACCCATAATAAAGCAACAACCCTGCCCTTTCTGCAACTTTTATGGCCTGTTGGCTCTTACTAGAGACCTCTCCCACATCTTGGTAAGATCTCTCCCAAAACGCTGTCTCAAGTTCTGAGGAGTTACCATGGTAATGCCAACCCCGAGAGTCTATAAAGCCAAGCAAATTTAGAACTCCCCATAATAACATTCTGAATGGCAAAATCTTTGCTTCTGCCTAATTAATAATTTCCGTGATTCTGCCTGTGTCTGGATCAACAAGAACATTCGTCTCGCAGAGATCGCCATGTATAAGAACCAATAGATATGTAGGTGCAAAAAGCAGCGGTATTTCTTTGTAAACCTTTATAATGGCATTGCCAAAGCATTGCAGAAGATTCACGGACAATTTAGTAAGCTTTTCCTGTAGATCAGCCAAAGAATATTCAGACTAACAAGGCTGTGAAAGTTGTTTGTGCCAAGAGCTGGCAAAGAACCTATTCCAGATTAGCAACCCTATAGGTAGTATACTGGAGCAGAGAGCACCTTGCAAAATCTGACACTGTCCTCTCTTGCCATTAAGCAAAGAGAAGCCTAGTAGTTGGCATCTTAATATAAGTTTTCCCGGGAACATTCGCCATCACATAGAAGGAAAGCTGCGGTGATGGACCAAAAACCCTACTCTGAATGCAGGCAGGCAGTCACTATAAGTTTCCAAAGCAAGATCCAGGACCCCTGTATCTAGGGGGGAATCTAATGCTTGAAACTGTATAATTAAGTTTCCAGCTGCCATGGTATAACTAAATGCCCCTTGGAGCTAAACAGGCACAGCATGCTTCCCTGTAAGCTGGGGAGCCTGTTGGTTGCATTCCTCCTGGGTAACAGTACAGCAGGAGAAAAAACTGCTTAATTATATCTTTAAGTAAATAGGATGCCATCTGGGCAGAAACTGCTTGCAAGTACCTGGGACTTTTAGGTAAACAAAGACTATGTTCAAGATTAGACGGACCTTCCTCCTTATATGACAGGTTCTGGGAAATAAGCAGTGTAGGGGGCTGATGCACATCTCAGGGGCAGGGTCGGCGTGGCTCAGAACTGACAACCCCTCAGGAGCTAGCGTCGCGGCTTTGCTACGCTGCATACTATTAAGGCGGATCATGACAGCCATGCTACATCTTGTTGGGTGAAGTTGCAAATTAGACATCAGCATGACTTTTAATATCATGCTAGGAATAGTATAAAGACTTAGTATTTATACTACAAAGGTTGAAGCTGCTCTGTTGATCTACAGTTTAAGCCTTAGTTCTATCTTAACAGCTGCCTCCTAGTAAAGGTTTATTTAATATTAGCATTTACTATTACTTTCTAATTTTCTGCAGGTTAAGATTCCCTGGCCGGGGTTTGCAGCTAGCTTGCCTACAGAGCGCGGTATATATAGCACACACAGAGAAGCTGGTTTGTTATCTGCAAGGCACAGTAAAAACAGGGAACCATGAAGTCAGGGCATGAGGTAGGACCATAGACTGCTCCTTGCCCAGGGTTGCAATTCCTGCTTGAACAGCTCCACATTCTGACCTATGTTTGCTTGAACCAGGTTGCGGATTTGGCGGCGTACTTGACAACGGGCGGATACTTTAATAAGTCAGTCTATATGGTAGTAGCTACTGCATATGTTAGGTGGAAGTACCAGCAACTAATATCCACCCAGTCTGTTTGTCCACCCCTGATGACAGCTGCTCTCCCCAAATCGGAACCCCACCATAGACCTCAATCAAGTCGTGACGCCCAAAACCTTGAGGGTTCCCTGTCAATACAGGATGCCTCTTTGCGATTGCCTCTAGCAGCTCTGATGTATGGGAGCTGGGTCGCAATCCCAATCCTAGTCGCGACCATAAGAATATGACTGTGCTCTCCCATAGTCTCCGAAGCTCTGCCAGCCCCAACGGTCGTCCGGGCCGTATGGGCCCTAATCTATGCTCGATATATTTAACTTGGTTTACAACGGTGGATGAACTTCTTTATGAACCCAGATCGCTGTCAAATCAAGAAGAATGGTAACTGCTTTGCCGGTGCCGTCGTCTTGCCACCAGTTATCCAGGCGTCCGGACAATGTCAGGGTCAGCTTTAAGGAACTCAGAAAAGGGGTCAAGGATCTTCAGACCCAGATTCAATTCCTTCAACATGGTGTCGAGAACGGGCCTGCGAGACTAATGAATGTCCTACGCAACTGCTTGAGGGATTCCATCAAACTAAAGTATGCTCCAGCTCTGGTCGCCGGCAAAATGCCTTTATTCTTTCTCGACTTTCCGAGGACTATATTCTATCTGAGATGTGCCGTCAATTGCCTAAATTATCTCTGCGAATGTCAGTAGGTGGTCAAGGGCTGTGGCTTGGTGATATCATATGCTGCTCCGGTCCTGCTAATATTCCAGATGTTTGTTGCGCACCAGCAGGCGGCCAAGGGGTGCCATGGATTGAGGTTGTGAAAAGTCGGTAGAAATCATCAGCACGTGCTTAAAGACAAAAGTCTGAACTCAAGAAAATTAATTCTCTGTAGAATATGTGGCCTGAGCAAGCTTACTCTGTTTGAGGAGTTTGAAGAATACTACAGAGTTGATATTTGCATTCCTTAATACTCTTGTAGAACTTAAAAAGGGAACCCACAAATAACCTTTGCTTGCCTCAAGAGCTAACCTTTAATAAAGAAGTATTCTATCCCTCCATTAATTACTGTATCCTTCTTGAGTGCAGACTTGTGTGGCTTACTCGGCAGTATTCTTTTCAGCCTCTCTTGTAGCTCTTGCTTATTGCTTTGTCCGGAGGTGACCAAGGCCCCGGGTATCTGCAGGGCGTCAGAAGTTGTATTAAGAAGGATTTTATTAGTCCGGAAGATAAAGATTCAAATTTCACGCCCGACAGGGTTCTCAGAATCTTAGGGCTTGACATGTATCTTAGTATTCTCCATATCTGGTATCTGTATACTGACTGAGTACTGGCATGAACCTACTCTGGGAAACTGGGAGGAAGAAAAAAAAAAAAAAAAAAAAAAAAAAAAAAAAAAAAAAAAAAAAAAAAAAAAAAAAAAAAAAAAAAAAAAAAAATCTCAAGATAGAGTATATCCCCTTGTATCCCTTTGCACAGGCATGGGTCCTAAGATGTACTTTGCAAGCTGGGCAGACTGCCCTGTCAGCGTCCTACTCCCCACAGTTGTTCTAGGCCGCTCCGTACACTACTGCTAATATTAACCATGAATCCTGCTGCACTACTTATGACAGGGATTTGGGATCTTTCTCTCCTTGAGGACTTTCATATATGCATAAAAGCGAGTCCGGGCCAGCATACCTTGCCAAACATGGCCAGCCTAGTATTTCTGAGCCTCGGGATAGAGCTGCTTCTATATATTTATTAACTGCCTGATTGCCTATACTTACAATCAAGCTTTGTAAGTGGTTACTGGCCCCTTTTATTCAAGAGGAATTGGGAAGAGCCATTATACTTTGCTTAAGAGACTATATTGAGTAAAATAAATTGTTACAGATTTCTCTCTATCTTACTTGTTACTATTAATTAATACTTTTTAAAATCTACCTATATTTACCCATGGAGATCTTTACAGAGAGAATGTCCTTGTCAGAAAAGTCATTAATTCTGTCTCAAATAAAGAAGAATATGAAGTAGCCGCTCTTATAGACTGGGAAATAGCTGGATAGTATGCTTTGTATTGGGAATATACTTATATCTTCCCTTATTGCAGTAGATCGATGACAGGCCAGCATATATTAAGAAGATTTTTCATCCCTTGCCATTGGAGGGCACCATTATGCAAATTGTCTTTAGTAATATGGAGTTCTACTACCTTGGACCTGGGCTTTATAACATAGCAAAAAGTCTCAAGAATACTGAACCTCCAAGTTATCCCTTCAGCACTAGCAACTCAGCCTCCGTCAGCCAGTGCAATTGTACCCGTAGAAATAGAAACCATACATCTAGAGGCTTGAGCTTGTTCTGGATCCATTTCTTTTCCCAAGCTACCAGAGCATGACCCAATGCACATATTGGATATCATTTAAAATAAGAACTCAGTACTTCTTCGGAACGCGACTGCTAGGCTTCAAGCGGGAAACATCCCCTTGACCGCGTTAGTAGTATGGTTTGTGATCAAATGCGAATCTCAGCTGTTGTATGTTTTTTTTCTTGGTACTGACTCCAGCTTAAGATCATACCCTGGGGCTCATTGCATTCGAGCTGAAAGAGGTGAGAATATCTCACTGAGTCTTCTTGACACTCCTCCTCTCCATCGCCACACTCGCCAAAACTGATAGCGATGCCAACGCAACAGGGATATACAGCGTCTGAATCACCGCCTCATCATAACCTGAAAGCACAGCACCAAGTCGACTAGGCCCGATCTGGTCCCTCACATCCGCCAGACCTCCTTGGTCAAAGATGCTTGGGTCAGTCCCCGGCGCATGCCGTTGCACTTCGATGGCCAGCCGGCTCTGAAACAGCACAGCAGAAATGGTCACAAAAAGCGCAGACGCCAAACCCCCAGAGAAACCCGTGATGGCGACTCCAGTGGCGATGTCTTTTTCTGCGAGAACGGTCTGCACGGCGACCACTGGCGCTTGAAGACCCAGACCCACGCCAGCGCCGAGAAAGGCCAGGAGTATGATAATTTTCGCTAGGGCGTCGCTGTATTCGATTGTTGTGAGCAGACCGGAGGCAATGGGCATGAGGACAGAGCTGATGAGCATGAATGCTGTGGTAAATGTAGACATCATCAGTTACTCTTGCATTTTCCATCCCGATGTAGTGTTCCTTGACTTACGGTAATAATAGCCCATCCATGTGGTCCCTGCACCGGCCATGAGGGCCGTCACAGCCATGCCGGCGAAGAGTGGCAAGCCCATCGCGCCTGATTTCGTAGGGGTAAATCCGCGCACGCCCTGAAAGTAAATCGACATGTAGTACTCAGTCACTGCGAGGATGCCATTGCTGCAGGCATTGAACCAAGCCCCGGCCAGGACACTGCGCTGAGTCATGATGCGTGGGGGCAGGGTGGCATCTTCGTTCTTGCGATACTGCAGGAAGGCAAAGACGCCAACAAGGACGGCAAAGAGCACCAGGAGCACGATAATCCGCGCATTTGCCCAGCCGTATTTGACGCCACCCCATTGCAGTCCGATGAGAAGGCAGGCAATAGCAGGCACAAATGCCAGCGTCCCTGAGATGTCCAGCCGCTTGCATTTCTCCACTACCGATAATCCTGCTGCATGAGGGGGGTGCGCGGGCATCTGGAACCCATATGCGATGAAGACGCACGCAACAGCGCCAATCGGTAGATTGATTCCAAAGCAGGCCCGCCAGGAGAAGGCGTCGGTTAATATGCCACCAATCAGGGGCGCAATAACCATGGCTATATTTGAGCCGGCGCCCACCAGCCCAGTCCAGAAAGGCCGCTTGTTCACGGGCAGGAGACTGGTCAGCAGCACGATGCTGCCTGTCTGGATACCGCTGCTGCCTAGGCCCGCGACAGCGCGGCCCAGGATAAATGTCGCGCTGGTCGGCGCGACGGTGCAGAGGAGCGAGCCGAGCTCGAACAGGAACATGGAGACCAGGAAGATTGCTTTCATGGGGAAAACGGTGTACAGCCGAGCGAAGAAGAAGATGAAACTGCTTGTGATCAGCTGGTAGGATGCCAAGTACCATCCTATGTCGTCGAGCTGCTTGAACTGGTTTGACAGGCTGGGGACGGCTACCGCAACGATGGTCATGTCGAGGCCGACAAAGATGGCGCAGAGAAGAATCGAAGCAATAACGATCGCTCGCTTGAAGCCTGTGGGATATGCAATGACATCTTCAACCTCGAGCTGTTCTCCTGATGTTGTTGCCGTTGGGGAACCCGAAGTTTCTGCCTCGATTGACATTTCACGGAGAGTTAATTGATGTAGTTGATTGATGTCGTTGATTGCAGCCGGTTTTATACAGTGAAGAGTATATTATAAGGGCCCCAGACAGGAAATAGAGTCGATGAGAAAGACATTGCGGTACAGAAGAGGATCAACGGCAATATTTATCAATCTGTTGGAATTGGTCCCCGTGACTATGAACATTTAGGTGTTTAGGCTAAAGTGATTAGGCTGGAGGTGTTATAATATTACGGCAATGTAGGAACTAATTATATATCCCACAGGAAATGTTGTATGGATGATTAGCACACGCTGTCGAGTAAATCACATAGTCAACTATGGACAACCATGGACAAACATGAATTGATAGCAGGCGCCTTTCAAGAACTGCAATACAATACTAGATTCCTGCGAATGGAATGATGACTGCTTTTTAATGGAGTGTTAGCCTAGACGTAATCACCGGCATCAACCGTCAATGATATAAATGAATGAAGGTCTGATTCTGCCGATCTACGGGTATGGCTTGTTGGATATGTCCTTGATGCTGGTGACGGTCTTTGAAGCCCAAAAGGCTGTTTTATAGGTTAGCAAGTGCGGTAGATATGAGTAACATGCTAAAGAGTGAGTAAATTCAGAGACGTTTGAAAGATGCTCGAGGGAAACCTTTTGAAGACTTTTGAGCCTGGTCTTCATCTGTATCCTGATTTATAACTCCAAGCTCCGATGGCCAAATGCCTACCTTTCCCGAGTCAGCGGAGACGGGCAGGTGGCGTGGAATCAGACATATAAGCCAAAGTTGCAGCATTATCAAGCGGCCTATCATTTAGGCTGAGGACACTGAGGTCATTTTTCAGGTGGTCGTAGTTGATGTACTTGCGTAGCCGCTGATGAATAGACAACAGCACTCGAGGCCGCAAGCTGACGAGTAAAACGTCAGGCTTCTCCTCAGGCGGGCGGTTTTCAACGGGTTCCAGTCATATGTCGAGAACGACAAGGCCATTCTCGGTGCAGTCGCCTCGGAACACCGTGGATAGTGGCCGAAGCTGGATGTCACTCTGGCGCGTGCGGTTGCTTTTAGTAGATTTGGTATTGCCATCGCCATTGTCGCGCCACAGCCCCAGCTAAGGGCACGTTGTTGCAAAAGCGAACTTGCTTGCCATCACACCCCGGTAGCTCGGGCTGTGGCACCGTCTGCTCCCCCCAAGAGTAGCCCTCAGGCACGAGAAAAGCGGCTGCAGCGTGTCTGGGGCGCTGGGACGCTCACTGAAATCGACGATACCAGTCCCCAGCGTGGGACCTCTCAGCCTCAAGCGGCGCACGGCTCGCAGGATCCGAAAGACTTTCGATAAGTCCAAGGATATATGCCACGAGATGATTCACGCTGGACAGGAATGCCAGCCGCACCCAGGCCGACATTGGCGACGACGGAGCAGAGGAAGGATCAGGGATATCTGGTGAGTG
This sequence comes from Aspergillus spinulosporus, assembly GCA_003574815.1. NCBI lineage: Eukaryota > Fungi > Ascomycota > Eurotiomycetes > Eurotiales > Aspergillaceae > Aspergillus > Aspergillus spinulosporus. The sequence goes on along the minus strand of QPHH01000009.1, from coordinate 666,405 downwards.
AATTGGTGTACTCGAACGTCATTGCATTCCTATTCTTGAGCGGCAGGAAGAGCGAAAGAGCATTGCACAACCTAGTTTAAGGGGAAGAAGGGCGGGTGCCTAGCGTAGTCTTCTGTCTCCCAAAGACAATGTTCAGCCTCGTCCTCTATCTTTGTTTCTTCAGCCGAAGATAATAACTATTTTCACTTGTCTTTCGATTAGTTTAATATTAACAACCAATTCCCTATCTTAGCACATTTCCTTAGCATCTCTGAGAAACACATTGAATTTCTTATAGCTAATATCCAGATATAGGCCATAAAAGTCTGCTAACACTCTATCTTCGCAAAGGCGTTTAGCTCCAGATGTATCTACTAAGATTATTTCATGCATTCTCCATGCAGAGTTAAAGGGGCTTAGAACTCGGCGTATTATGGATCCTGTTGGGGCTCGATACCAAAGACCAGCAGCCTCACGTAAACGATCAAGGATGATACATCCTTTTCACAAACAGTCAACCATCATATATGTTGAATAATGTATCAGACACATACTGGCCAGCAGCTAACCAGTATCGTCGTTTTAAGATTACCGGGGTCCTTCGGTCCTTCTGCAAGCCCGGGGATGAGCGCCCTAAAGCCAGCCTATCTTTCTAGTAGCAAGGCACATTCAGCAGCGTCCAGTTACGTGAGCATATTATCTGTATATCCTGTCCATTTTGTACCACTCATAACTGACCTAGGCGTCGCAGCTACGTATAGGCGTCGAAATTACGTTCGGTATAGTGAGCTTCGCCGAGGAGGGAAAGTTATAAGGACACTTGTTACCACCGTGTATAGCTTTCTATATTTACAGTTCAAAGGGCTTGTTATGTCTCAGTTACCTGTAACAGCAATATCTTGTTTGTACTTGACTCTACAAGATGCTAGGACATGTCTATAATCTTGACCTTGCATTCTCTAGTTAAGCCCAAGCCTTCAACCATGACTAGTGTCCATAGTAGTTGAAGGTGGCTGTTTGGAACCTCCATGGTTTTAAGGTAAGTTGACCGATAATTTTGCAGAGCTTACCTCAGGAGTCTCCGCGATTAAGAAGGCTTGAGGGGTCAACCTTCCATAACAATCTGGTCTTCTGGCAGGCTCTCATCATTAAGAATATATTCTGACAGTGCCTATGCCTTGCCTCAGGTCTCTAGATTAGGTATTCCAGTGACCACCTGTTGGTTGGAAAACTGACATTCATTCATATGTGATACTTACATAAAAGGACCAATGGAGCTCTTCTATGGGCTGGTGAGACTAATGTTACAGATGGCTTATTATGTCGTTGAAGCGACTAAGTTCAAGCACTTCGTTGAAAATGTCAACACCTTCTGTTAATGTCTGTGATCGGCTAGTCTGTTCGCTCGCTTGACGTGCCTGCTACACCACATTCTCTGGATTACTTATTTGATTGCACCTGCATAATTTCATTATGTACGTATCTAGCAGCTCCGGTGGTCACTAGTCCGTGGGGGTTATCGAGGTACGGTGACTTTGATGCTTCAGCCATATTCTGATAATACATGCATTCTGAGTAGGGCGAGACACAACCCGTGGGTTACCCGTTACGGGTCTACCCAAAACCCGTAACGGGTTGGGTTCGGGTTCACTGTTTGAACCCGCGGGTTGGGTACGGGTCCGGACTATGAACCCGCGCGGGTTTTTGGGTAACCCGCGGGTTGCCAAACAAAACAAACATGCTGTATAAACCTAGAAATTTGATTAATTAGCAAATCTATGCAGTGAATAGAGCGTAATATAGAAGTTTTATGCAAAATGGGTTCTTGGCGGGTAACCCGCGGGTTTGCGGGTTTTGGGTACGGGTCCTGACCCTCGACCCGTTACGGGTTTTGTCACGGCCTAGTCCCAGGTCTTTCGATATCTTGTAGGCCCCTGATCCTATTAGGAAACAAGCATGATAACCAATTCCAGAATGAACCAATTCTTTAAGTTGGAAACAGGCTTGAAGGATTCTGAAATACTCAGCTTTTTATAGTTAATAGCGCTTATATTACTTAACAAGCCGCAGTTTCTCTTCTACATGCTCCACTAAACAAACAGGCTCGAAGTTCGCTCCCCTTGGACCAATGGATAAATGCCTCGAGGCTTGGAATGTTGGAGGCGGCACAGGCACGCCGCAGTATGACAAATATATCCCAGCCCATGTTACTATATTCAGTAATCTCTGTCAGCTTGCACCTTGTCGGGTCCACGCCTTGGTAAGTATGATCGTGTAGCCTTTCCTCCAAAGCTTGGACTATGACAGAATGAGTTTACTGCTTCGGCTTTTTGTCTGTCCTGTACTTCTCATACTGCCCTTACTAGCGAAGGATCACCTACCCACACCGAGCGCGTAGCCATAGGTATCTATGAGTTTAACTCACATCAAGCGGCGACAGGGATGTTATAATTAGTTGGACGTTAAGCGCCATTCAGTTTAGTTGTATTTAAGGTAGTTGAAGTTGCACCATGCTCAGTGCAAATCCTGCGAGTCTCTTTACCGCTCTTTCACGTCAATCTCAGGTTCGCTCTGATTTACAAAACACTAGTATGACGCCTGAATATCTGGACTACCGGTGTGAAGAAGCAAGGATCCTGTTGCAATAGCTGACGCTGACCTGCTTAGAACACTTTCCGGCGGTATTGTGAACCTCACTGTAGGGGCCTCGGAAACCCCGTTTGATGTCCATATCGAGCTACTATGTGATCGGTCATCATACTTTGACAATCTACTAGAAAATCGGTATACCGAACTAACTACTCAAGAGCTCGTGTTCCCCAACGATGCCCCAGAAGTCTTTGCCGACTTTGTCTCCTGGGCATACTGCGGGAGGATTAGCTGTGCTAAGGTGGCAAAAGAATCATCTCGGGCACTGCACTTATTCCAGCTATGGGCACTTGCAGAGAGATTTCGAGTACCTGAACTGCAGGACATAGCTTTTGCGAGTTGCAAAGAACTCTTAGACGCCGAGCCTGATAAGATTGTGGGCTCCGATGCTGTTCAGCATGCTTACTTGCATTCCAGTCCAGGCTCTACTATTCGCCAGCTTGCGGTGGATATCTGGGCAGCAAGGGCATCAGAGTCCAAGATCCTGCGATCCCGGGTAAACTTGCCTTTACAATTTATAGAAGATCTGAGCGCCGTCCGGCCTGGTATTCAGAAGCTGTTCGCGTTTGAAGTATACATGCTCCATCCTGCCCCTACCCATCATGACTGTTAATGTACATTTGTCACTGACCTGGGCTAGGAAAAGGCTGGAAAGGATACCCCAGATACTCCATTTTCATTTACACCGATTTCCAACCAGTTCGAACCTACATGTTCAGAAGAACTACCGCGTCGCGCGTCAGCAACTCAACTCGCGCATAGAAAAATCAAATCCCTTTCTTCTCGGCGGCGCAAGCCTGATCAGATATCCCGACAGTCGCCACAGGCCCCGACTGTCGAGGCCCCAGAACCGTTATCCCAGGTCCTTGGACCGTCATCATCAACACCACCGAGACCTGGCCGACGTAAAGCCCGAGTTAGGCTGCCGCCTTCAACAGACCCATCATACTCCAAGTTCTCGATGAAGTCAATCTTGGATGAGTTATATAGGATTGAAGATAATGGTGAAAAAGTTGTAAACACTCAGAGTTGATGGGCTATTCCTGGAAGAGAGCGGGTATTGAGGGTTATATAGCTAAATGAGGAATAGCAGTCGTTCAAGGTATAAGACGTCAGCTCTAGGCAAGTGAGGCAAATAAGTCGGTAGTGAGTTGCATGCTCTGCCTATCCACTCAGCTAACCCTACTTCACTTGTAGCCGCGCGGTATGAATACACTATTTAACATTCCTAGGAATGCGACTCTTGGTATCGATGTATTGACGCACCCCAAGGATGAAGAGTCTACTCATTATTTATAAAATTACTTTGGGGTTTTGTGTTTTGGTTCGTTCCTCCGGGGTTTTTTTTTTTTTTTTTTTTTTTTAGACGCTGCGAATAGTTACTACCAATGGAACCCTCCGTGTGGAAAATGTGCAAAAATTGGCTCAATTCTAGCAGGGGATAAACAGCAAAGGCAAGTAATAACTTGCAAAAACATCTTTTTCATGTTGAAGATATTTCAATGTTCTTGGTCATATGTCGCAACTGTTGCCGAAAGCATGGCTACACAGACCCAACAGTTAGCCATGACGCCGGAAGATGCTACTAGAGGTCCGAGGTCTTAGTTCCCTAAGATAGGTCTTTTTCCTGCCCTTCAAGGGATGAGTGAATGAAAATAGCTCAGAGTTTACGAGATGCGGTGGACTGCGGCCGTCTAGCCGCTCCAAATCTGGAGGAGATCCAGACTGGACAGTACCGAAAGAAGTAGATCTACCAACCCCGAACGCTGCCTCTGGCCCAGAGCCATTGATCTGATATAACCCGATGTAGTAATGTCAAAGCAACGTTTTGTTGCTATCCATCAAAAGGGCGGCCTGGACGGTGGGTCATATAGGGCTGCATGACTCTTCAAACACGCACTAATGGAGCAATATTGGACTAACCGACCAAGTGAGCTACTGATTTATGATAATATAATGCTTAATATGCGGCCGATAGAGTTTAGACTATGAAATCTGGTTCAAAGTCATTTTACAGAGTTTTAATCTAAGACTCCTAAAATCCGGCGATGACCCGATGACCAAACCGTTGTCCATCCCAGGCCAATCAGCTCAGTAGGAACAGGAGCACGCTAATCTGACTGATCCTAGGCAAACAGGGCTACACTTGTTAATCGGCAGGTCGGGGACGGTTCTGGTGCGAGCTTTAGAACTCCTCTACCCTATCTTGCGCCTCACCGGCCTTTCTCTTTGCGTGATCCTCTCTGCGAAAACCAAGATGTGTACCAATAAACATGAACAACGCAACCGCAGCAAAACCAAGGTACAGCTTTGCGCCGATCCGCCAATGCGGCGCCTCCGAGGCCGGGAAGGCAGCAATTGGGACAAACGCGTTGAGTGCATATGAAATTATAGTACCACTTGCGAAGAGGATCGTCCGCGCTTCTGGCTCGTCTTGAAGGTGCGTCGAGGCCCAGGAACATAGGAGCATTAGCGATACTCTAGTGTCATTAGTCGCACTGCTCAATCCTAGTAGCTTCTGAAAAGAGAATGGTAAGCACATACGCTCCCATATAATTCAGATAGTAGCCAGCCATATGGGCCTGTTCGTTAGCAGGCTGGATAATCAGGATGATTAGTGAGGTGATGTTGATGACCTGCATTATAGTGTTAGTATATTTGCTACCATATCGTTTTTCTGGCTAACGGGAATGGGGTTCTACTCACAGAATGAAGGAGCAAGAAAGGAAACCGTCCGAAACGATCGCTGAGACCGCTAAAGACGACTTCGGCCACAAGCTGGATGGCCTGGCCGGCAATGGGTAGATAGTTGAGCATGCCGACAGAGCTTCATATATCAACTGGTCATGATCTATGGCTGATGAGGAGTCCAGTATACTTACTACTTGGCAGACCCATCTGCATTCTTTAGAGATTTCAGCCACAGATTAAAGTAGTTCGTGGGTGCTGTGTTACTTCCGATGGGCCAAGAGACTATATGGGTAAGTGTGATGTTGATATGCGTCCATGTACGCTAGCTTCCAACATAGGCCCAGGGTCAGTACATACGGACAATAGCCCAAAAGAACCAAATCTTGAAGGTCCGTAGAAAGCTCTTGATTGTGATTCCAGTTTGGGGTTTCCGTCCAACACGTCTTCCGCGTGCGAGGGCGATCTCTGAGGCCACAGTTAGCCTTGACTCTTCTGCGGTTGAGAGTCGATTGTCTATTACCTATATGTCGATCCTTGAGGTATATTTTGGAGAGCGGGTTAGGACGCTCTGGCTAGATAAAGAACGGATCAGCAGTCCGGTAATGACTATATGGCTCCTGGAAAAAGAGGGTGAAGGGACATACGTAACCAGGAACCAGGACAAACGCTATAAGCGCAACGAATATGGTGCAGACACCCTAGAAATTATTAAAATAGAAAAAGGCCTGAGGTAGTGGGCAAGACACTCACATTGATGATAAAAGCCCAGCGCCATCCAGCTCGACCTAATGATCCGTCAAGATTCGTGGCCAACGACCCCTGGATGGCACCGGACATCATTGCGCCAACAGGCTGAGCGATGTTATACAGACTCATACGCAGAGCAAGCTCTTCCGGTAGATACCATTGGCTATGATGTCTATTTAGCGACTTCTCTACCTGGCTCAATGGCTGGCTTCAGGCAAACCGACCTGATGATAGTGTAGTAGCCTGGCCAGGTAACGCCTTCGAAAAACCCAATGAGAAAGCGGAGCCCGTAGACCTATCCGATAAGCTACCCATATTGGAGTTGTACAGAAGCTCTGTCTGCTTACCTGTTTCTCATTCGTCACGGTTGACAAGCAACAGGTAAACACACCCCAGAGAACCTGTTTCGTTGTTGAGAGATTGGACAGAGGCGACATCTGTCGAGCACTCACCTCGCAGGCAGGTAACCAGATAGAAGGACCGATGTAAGAGACGAGAATGCAGGACGGGAAGAGCATGACCATATATCCAATGCTATGATCCAGGTTAGCCTGGATCGATAATGCTCGGCCGGGGACCATACTTGAAGTACGTCGTAAAGTAGTTCAACTCATTACCATAGAGCTTCAAGTCGTCCTGCATGCCAGAGACATACGCGTTGCTCTGCATCACTATTAGCAAAAAGAAGAGAGAAAAAACCGTTGTCAGCTATGGCCGCAGCGTACAATGTTTATTTGATCAAGGTATTTGAAGACATAGCCCAAGAAGCCGATTGTCAGGAATCCAAGATCGAGTCTCCATAGCTGAAAGGTCTTAGTTAGACTTGGTAAAGATGAATAATTTCGCTTCAGCGTACAAATTCTCTTTCTTTTTTGGCATCAATCGTGCCATTTGCATTGCCATTAGCATTGGAATCATCGTCGACCGACGCCGTGTTTACCGTGCTGCAGGCTGTCTTGTCAAGAGGTCCATTTACGATATCTGCATTGGTTTTTGCCATTCTCATCGTGACTCACGTCCGCGGTGCTATCGAAGAAACGACAGGTGGTAGATGCAGCTTTTTGTATTGGAGAACGTCTAGCTTGTCATAGGTATTGCGCCATGGAATGGCGTCAGCTGCAGCGTATACGCGTGCTTATCATGGTGCTTATAAAGTCATACACAATCCCTGAATGGCAGAGGAACTCACAATGCTTCTCATGCTAGCTAACAGAGCATCGAGTGAGTACCATTATCAAGACATCTCCTAAGTTTTAACATCTTCAGAGTATTATTAGAGGTCAGGATCGAATGGTGCAGTATATACCACCTAGATAGTGCAGTTTGGCTATTTCCCATTTACGAAATCTATCTAAGAGAAGACGTCATGCAGTTGGCAGCCTTGGTTGGGTAGGTTAATAACCCTATCTAGAACGTGTCTAGCTCAACATCCAGTAAGATTCCAACTTGCGCCATTTCAGCCAAGGCCTGATAATGTCATTCTAAGTCTATTAGCTTGGAAGCTATCTCGGAAACCTAATTATTCCTGCAGCATACTTGTCCTACTTTCATGATTTCTATGTTTCAACTCGTTCTGTTGCCCCAGCTGGCATCGGAACGGCACGTCGAGGTAAGTCCATCAAATACCGATGCAGCACTCTTATACCAATATTGGAAACGTTTGTTCCGGGAAAAATGATCCTCACCCATTAGAAACTGTAAGAACGGGGAGCCGATCTTGAGCCCTTTGACAGACCGACATTATAGCTTGAAGCCCTAGTCATCTCAAACCCCAGAAACGGATTCATGGAACGATTATTGATGTACAGTCCGCCCAGACTTCCAACAACAGAATAGAAACAGTAGTACAGTTGCTTGACTGTCGACTGAGATAGACCATGGTTAGGTTTCACCCGCGGATGATATCGTCCGCTATCTTCTCAGCCAACATATCTGCAATCATCAGCATCCCGAGCCAGAGACCAAAAGCCAACGGCAAGATAACTCACAAACTGTACTCTGCGGGTGCCCTGGTGGTAGAAATGGAAACGAACTCGCATCCACAACCCTAAGCCTCCCGACCCCAAATACCCTCGCCTTACTATCAAGAACAGCAGCCGGATCATCCTTCATCCCCATCTTATTCGTACAAGATGGATGCCAAAGTGTCATGACATTCTTCTGGATGAACCGAAGGATCTCCGCATCGGCTTGCGTCCCATTGCCCGGATAATACTCGTCGCCTAGAACCACGGGGGCCATCCCGTCGCTGGCGAAGATCTCACGGATGCGCTTGAAAATGGCGATTGCGGCCTCTTGGTCTGCTTCTGTTGTTAACCAGTTAGGACTAATGACCGGGAGGTCGGAAGTATCTGCTGAGGCAAGGGTGATGTTGCCGCGCGAAGTAGGTGTGATCAGGATGCCGAGGATGGAGCCGTACTGATAGCCGTCCTTTGGCTGGCTGCTCATAAGCCCCGTGAAAGATCCGACGTACCCTGCGCCGGACATGTACTTGACGGCTTCAGTCTTCGTTCGATATGAAATGTGATTGTCGGGTGATAAGGGAGCCACATACCTCAACCTCAGGCCAATCCGCTGGGAACTCCGCAAGACGTTTCTCCGTCTCAGCCGAGAAAGCCTCACGATGAGACGAAGGGATCTTCTCAAACGCAATGAAATCAGCCACTGGATTCGTCAAAGGCCCGGTATGTTTTGTCGTATAGTCGAGGAAGGTGGTGCCGAGGTAGATAAGGTCGTTGGCGACCCTAGTGAGCGTTTCCACATTGACACGGTAGCTCAGCGCAAAGAAGGGGTGATCCCACATGTTCTGACCAACCTGCAAGTTAGATATAACGTTGATCCCATGTTCCGCCAGCTGCTCCGCAGGTCCAATTCCAGAAACCATGAGGAGCTGGGGAGATTGGAAGGCGCCGGCTGAAACGATGACCTCCTTGGATGCCGTTATGTTTGAAAGGAACCCAAATCCGTCTGCTACTTCAACGCCAATTGCGTTCTTGTTCTCATCAAAGAGGATCCGCTTTGCGAGGCGCCGGGTGCGCACTGTCAGATTGTCCGGTATAGCCTTTCCTTTCGGAAGAAAGGCTGCCTGGGAACTGCTACGGGTTTTGTCGCCGGGTTTTATGGTCGATGCACAGTACTGATATCCGGTGAGTCGGCCATTGTTGAAACCTTTGCTCTCAAACAAGCCGATGGCAGCCATTCCGCGTTTCATCCAGGTGGAAAAGGACTGGACGAAGCTGGAATACGAGACTTGGAGCGGCCCGCCAGATACGCCAAAGGAATCCGCATTATACTGGACACTCGCGTTGGCCGTCCTTGAACTCGTATCCGGTGGGGTGAAGGTGACAGTCCGTTTATAGAATGGAAGGGTATTCTCAAATGTGTAACTGGTATCATTCACAGCTTCTGCCCACATGTCCATGGATTCTTTTGTAGGCCTGCGGAGCCTGATGTTAAGACATGCAGTTGCATACCTAAAGTCACATTCATACAGGAAACGAACCTTTGGTATACCATAAAATTAGACGCCGAGCTATTCTCCACTATCAGCATCCCTGTCCTGCCCTCAGCTTGCACTTGATAGACTCACGATCCCCCTAAACACTTTCCCCTCGCAAAATGTATCCTGCGCCCATCTGCGCCAGCTTGCGGAGCCGTAACAAACCCCCAGTCTGCACCAAACTTGGCGTCAGGATCTGATCCCACGGGAATGACATCTGCGCCAGGGATAGCAGCGAGCGGCCAGCTGTCTTCGTAGTATGTTCCGGCTTCTATGAGAGCGACACTGTGCGAGGCTTCTGCAAGACGAACTGCGAGGGTTACGCCAGCTGTTCCTCCACCAACGACAACATAGTCGAATGTCTCTGTCTGAACAGCACCGCCCAGCAGGGCGGTGCCTATGATCAGGTACGACGCAAGGTTGGATATGCCAATATGCATGGTAGATGGAGAAGGATCAGAGTAAGATGGCCGAGCTGGAAGATGCGAAAAGAGTGCGCGATGTACTCACTATATTGGGTGAGTCGGTAGATCGCCACGGGCCTTGGATTAAAGGCCTCACCTCAGCCTACACTGTTGAGACCCGACACTGGATGCTTCAGGATGAGACATTTCCACCGTTCGTTGAGAATCCAGCCGAGGAATGACTGGTCCGTGACATTCGGTCACAAAGCCCCAACCCAAAAATTAGCCAAGTGCATACAAATTTGCAACTCAGCAGTTCATGTCTGTCCATGCTTCGGCCTTGAACCGCTCAATGTGCCAAAAATAGGCTGTTTCGGAGCTCTAAGTTAGTTCAAAAACGGCTTGTGAACCCGGCTTGTCCTTTAGAAGAGGGCGGCCCGAGGGTATAGCCAATATTGTTTTCGGCACAATGGCCACCTGCGAAGAGTTAACATGCGAGTTAAAGCTTTGTAGCACTAAAAACCCACTAATCTCGGTTATGTTCACGTCGACTTCCACCTATTGACTGTTCGTAGCATTCCCGGAATAGGCGTCTCGGACCGAAGCCCTACGCGGCGTGAGGTTAATTGATAACCGAGGATGCTGAGCAGCGACAGCCTCAGACCGGCAAGAATACGTAAAGGTAACGATAGGCACTCAGGATCTCGAGACACCTAGTCAAGTGATCAAGTCTTTAATATCACATCGATCCTCTTTGCTGTTGACAGCAAAACATGATTTAGGCAGGCTAGCAAGACAATTCCTTATAAGGGTTTGGACAGATGCATATACAAAAGCTGACCGTACTCTAAATTGTGTACAGAAGGAGAAAAAAAATAAAGAAAGAAAGATAGATAGAAAGAAACAGAAAAAGCTAGACAGAAATCACAGGAACCTGGATCGACCCTGAACCGAAGCCTAGGTAAACCACCCATTGTTGGTCCATTTGACCTGCAAGCCAGTTAGTAGGAGATAGAATCTTAGCAGCAGTGAATGTTGTTCTCACATAAGAAGCGTCAATCTTCTTCAAGTCAGTGACACCCAGGTTAGCAGCATCAATGGCAATTTCATGCTTCAGGAGCTGGATCGCGTGCCTGACCCCCTCAACCCCGTAAGCATTGGCGTACATGAAGCTTCGTCCGAGGCCAACAGCCTTGACACCCAGAGCAAGCAGCTTCAGCACATCCGCACCATAGCGAATGCCGCCGTCCGCGTAGATTTCAATCTGGTTGAAGAGATCCGGGTCTTCCTGGTACACCTCCAGCGCAACCTCTAGCGAGGACGGGGAGCTATCGAGTTGGCGACCTCCATGGTTAGACAGGATAATGGCGGGGACACCGTGCTTGATAGCCAGTTTGACGTCCTCGACATGTTGGATGCCCTTGAGAATAATAGGCAGCGTGGTCATATTCTGCAGTTTAGCATAAAACTCCCACGTCGATAACGTGTAGTCCGAGTCTGCGGAGCCCACGCCGTACCGGTTTGCACGGTGTCTGTTTCCGTCTGCTGGGCTGTCGATCGTCCAGACGATGGCTTTGGCGCCCAGTCGTTCGGCGTCGCCGAAGACCTGCTGCGTCGCAGTGTCATTACTGTCGAGATAGGCCTGCTGGAACAAAACCTGTGACCCGTTCCCCGGCTTTGCAGCAGCGATGTCGTCCATTGAGAGCGTGGCGTAGAGGGCCGGGATATAGAGGATGTTCTCCTCATAAGCGGCCTTGACGAAGTTGGCCTCCGCATCCGAGTGTGCCAGCCCTGCTCTGGCGCATGGGCTGATATAGAACGGCGCAGAGAAGTTATGGCCGAGGATGGTGGTCGGTAGTGTCTTCTCGATCTGGGTGATATCGACCATCACGCGTGGCCGGAAGCGGAACCGGCCGTATACTTCGAGGTTATTCCTGTAGGACCATTCTCCAGCTGCGCCGTTGCGGTAGTACGTGTATGAAGAGGCATTCAGATAGCGTCTGGCTGCCCATTCAAAGTCAGGAAGGCCGAGCATGCTCTCCAAGTCAGGGAGGGTGCCTTCGGGAGTATCGCCGAGAACATCTTCAATGCTGTGAGAGGTATGATCAGCATGATGTTCTCAGGCATTTGCTTCCGTAAAATCCTTTTAAAGAAATTTTTTTTTTTTTTTTTTTTTTTTCGTCGTGGTGGGTATATCAACGTACCCTGTATCAGGCTCATTGAGGAAGGGCCGCGTCGCAAGAGCGGCCGGCAGGAGGGAGAGGAACGCCAACCCTTCCGAGAGACGCATGGTAAAGACTGTCTAGTAATGCTGAGCATGGTTGTCTGAACATGCATGTCGGTATATATAGATCGGGTGTTCCGTATATTCCGCACTCGCACTGCCTTGCTAATGCTTGCTAATCATGACCAAGAGCATCTGTCACTTCGGCTGTTACATCTCGGGATAGTTAGAGTCAATGACCAAGCCCTGATGATCTGATAACTCTCCACTATTTCTTCAGAAGCAAGCTACGATAAGCCACTTTCAGATTGCAGAACGCCCGGCCCTAATATAACGGCTCTTGGCAGGGGTCTCGGCAGGCACGAAGTATTCCTTAGTCTATATAATTCTCCGGGATTTACCCGCCCGTATGTAGTATTTGCGGTCCTCGCGGGTCGGTAGGAAGCCGTTGCATTTGCCAAAGAACAGCGGCTCTTAGTTTCGAGCGTCGACTGCCATGTTTCATATTTGAGACAACCGTTTCAGTTGTTTCTTCATTTCGTGTTGACTGAATCGGGAACCTGCCCTGCAAATCATCACTAGTCGTTCGTTCCAGACCCAAGCATTTTCCCACGTTATACCTGTTCGATGCGAGTCTTTAAACATAGATATAGATCGTACCGCATATGCTTGGTCTGTATGATGTGACTGCGTTCTATGCTTTGGCCCAAGGGAAGATTCGGGAACATCAAGCCTCATACAGTATAGCAGGGTTTTGTGGTCTCTGACTGCTGCTTACGGGTCAATTAAACTACCTACCGGTCTTGTTCCAGGAGAGTAATTCTGGCTGGCTATCTAGTACATGACTGGCCATTGAAGAGGGTCTAGCTTGAGATCTCCAAATGAAATCAGCATTACACCTTCTTTGCGTCTCAGGAAGAGCAAAAGACGGAAACGTGTGCTCGTGCAGAGTGTAATACTCCAAGCGTTTGGGTCATAGAACCTGAACGGGAGCTATTGGATAGGCCCCTGATCGGGACGATAGCACATAATTGGCCATGATTATAATCAAGGTATTACTTTTATCCAGGAGAGGCGTGGTGATGCTGTTGGCCTGGACAACTGGTCTTGGATCTGCCGGCAATCACAGGACCAAAAATCTAACTCCAGTTACAGTGATTAAGAAGATCGCTAGGTCTTTTCTTACTTCTTTTCCTTTTTTTTCTTTTTTGGGGGGGGCGGGGTCTCCTTTTTGACAAGTAGAGTCTAGGCAATTAATGTAAGCAGACACAAGAGTAGTTCCAACACATCCTCCCCAACTGGTCGGCAAGTACTGCCTCAAGATCCTGCAAAACATAGTCTGATGACCGACCTGGAGCAAGGCGCACCGCTCGTCCAGCACAGCTGGACATGGCAATGATGGCTTTTAGGTGGCAGCAATTGACGGGCACCTCTCAGAGGGCTAGTCTGTTGATCGTGGGGTTCTGGGATCTGTTTGATGAAGGCGGATTCTCGTACAGCTGAAGATGACGGGGCATTAACTGCGGACAGAGCGTGTTAGTCCGAATATCTAACTTCTCTGTGTGTGAATGTGGTTGGTTTCCCGAAGGTATATCGACGATGAATCAAGGCAGTGAAGCCAACTGACGACCACATACGGATTTATCGCAGAGACTGCGAGGTTCGACCCTTCATCTACGGCCTGCTTTTCTGCAGGCCATTGTCGAGATGCTGAACAAAATGCGAAGCTAAAAAAAAAAAAAAAAAAACCTTGATAAGCTAGAGCAATAAAAGTAGCATAACCAACAACCACTTCATACCCTCCCTCCTATCCAAACAGAAAAGCCAAACTCAAACCCTAATGCGAAATCGAACTACACTCCAAAACAAACCGCCTTTTGTACTAGCAGCATTTCTGTCTTTGTGTAGCCCTTCAACAAGCCCAAGCACAACATTGCTCGCGTACAGGGTTTGATCTATGCTAAAAGCTTCACCGAGCTGGGCACCAGCCTGCAAACAGCCCAGGGTGATTCGGAGTTGCTTTTTAGAGATGAGTATACTTTCCTCCAAGTTCCTTTCTACTTCAGTCTACTTCTTCAGCTATGACTTCGGCCTTGGCCGCGACATGAGAGGACTCTGTACTCAATAGCAGCGGTACAACAATGGTAAAGTATGGATAAAGGTCTCCATCTTTCAAATAGGCTGTATTATTATACCATTTAAGGTCCGTATATATAGTACTTTCTCATAAGTGTTGATACTTACGACCATATGATGTGAAAAATAGGTCTTCTCGTCCGCTCCGCTGTCCTTCAGCCACTATTCTCAACACGACTAAAAGTCTCCGTATCGTATTCAAATGGTTTGAATGTGAATAGAGATATAATTTTAGTATCAGGTTTCCGCTTGGATACGCTACGGTACCATTTGCTATTTGATATCCGTGGATATGCTGCAGTCTGTTGTGGTTACATATATGGTGGTTCCCACTCTCCTTTGGTGATACACTAAAAATGTGAATATTATGAGGAAATGGTCATTCTTCATCGTTGGCTTATCTTTTATCTTACATTTCCTGATATTTCATGAAGCCAATCAAGTGTCTACACGTCAATAGTGCCTTCTAGTCTTAAATGTACCGATCCCAAATCAGCGCTGCGCCAGCCACAAGCGCCATGGAGGCTTCAAAAGCCGCAACCCGCGTCCATATGCCGCCGTTTTGATGCATAACCCAAGCAGCCAGTAGGCGAGACGGCACAGAAAATACCATAATTGCTGGATCCCGCTGGTAGATTGATATAAGATAGTTTGACCCCAAAGCAAGGGAGGTCAGGCTGTAAAGCCGATGGATTTAACAATCAACTTTTGATAAGAAATGAAGGTAGATTACTTACCCCATGCATTGAACAACATCCTTGGGAGTTCCCTTCAACAAAGAGCCCTCATAATTGGCTACCGAGACTGGATATAGAATGCCGTAAACCGCATTTCCCAGGAGCAAAACCCCTTGGGCAGCGAATACAGCACTCGAGACGCCACCCATGCGGAAACCAATGTTTCGCGAAGGCATGATGCTAGATATATCTCGATAGTTTGTGACTTGGTGATATTCAAAGTCGCCGGAGCTTATTCTTGGGGATATGAAGGATTTTGTATTAAAGGGCTCTAATAATTAGCCGGTTTTCCGGTCATCTGCCCTAGGCTACGCTATTACAGTAGGTAGTGTGCTGTCTCAAGACTAGCAGAGGACCTACAACGAAAGTGAGTCAGATTACTCCTGCTAGATGGTCAAGTGACATATAATACTTGCTCTAAAACCTCTTTCCCTCTCTTTTTTTCTATATTTATCCAGGTTCCGAGTAATACGTCGCCCAGGTTAACAAGTTGCTTATTATTGATAGTGATACGCTAAACCAAAAGAAATAATGATAATGCCTTTAGCACCAGAGCTTGTACCATTAGTGCCAGCTGGTCTGGGGCATGCCCAATTTTCTCTATCAGGATACGTTAGATTGCTCTAGGCGAAACTTCGGGCATCCGCCTATACCCAGTTCCTGGTGGTGTTTATTCCACTATGAACTCCGTATTACGCTATCTGGTCAATGGAGGCCATGAATCAACTCAGTTCTGAAACTGTGCCGCAGAGTTTCTTGCCTCTCTGGGTGAGTTTAGTTATGCAAGAGTGAATGTTTTGGGGCTCGCAGGATTCTACTTGACAAAACTCTTGTACTAGACAATCATTATTTACTTGTAAGTTTTCAGTGACAAGCTATGCATTTTCAGTAATTACTCTGATAGTGCCGTGAGGAATGTATTGTCTCGAACAGTCACTCTCTGCTGCACACTCTACGACATCATACTCTTGTCACAAGCATGCGAAGCAAGAGATACCATAGAAGTCGTTACAATACTCCTGCTGAAGGGTCTTTGACACGAATATGGTTAGTGGCAATGCTCATTATCTTTCAGGGTTGCTCAACAGAAGAGAATCTTGATAGATGACCATTCTGGGTACCTTTAAGTATCAAAGAACAAACGCCTTGAACGGAACTCCCAGCAGTGATATAGCACATGTTACCTTCCGTCGAAATCATCTCAACCTTGCCATGTATCTACACTGCTTGTCTCCTTAACCCAGCCGCAAACTCATGAATGACCCTATAGTGAGCAGGAGCCATCTTACTTGTCCCCGCACCAGCATTCCCCATCCCAATACGATCACGCTTTTCTCTTTCTGCAATTCTGGACTAGGACTCAGGGTACACGGGAAGGCAAGCTTCCACTGCTTCCTGAGCCCCCGCCGGGAGAAGAGCCTCCAGAAGATCCACCGGAAGAACCTCCAGTAGAACCCCCAGTAGAGCCACCAGTAGATCCGCCTGGTGAAGAGCCGCCGGAAGAAGTACCTCCACCTCCAGGAGAGCCGGTAGGGGAAGAGCCTCCAGTAGAGCCTCCGGGAGAGGATTTAGTGGGAGAAGAGCCTCCGGGAGAGGAGCCAGTCGGAGAAGAGCTGCCAGGGGAGGTCCCACCAGCGCTACCGGTAGGTGAAGAAGAGGCACCACTGCTGCCGCCGCTAGACGAGGGGCGTTCGCTAGAAGATGGCGTGGTTGTAGGATGATCGGTAGCCGTGGACGTGTAGGTAGTCGAGGTCGTATACTCGCTCGTATACGGCCGCTGGCTACAGTATGGGTAGGCGGGACAGTGCGGGTACTTGGGCGGGCGGCTTTCATACTCCGCCGGCGAGGGATAGCCACCGGACGAGTAGTAGTAGTACGCATAGTAGCAGTCCGGTGCATACTCGTTGTAGCACTGGCAACTGTTAGGAGCGCACTTGTAATAATCATACTTGTTGTAGTGGCAGAAGCAGGCGCAAAGCCCGGCGCTGTATTTGTCACAACAGCAGGCTTGTCTCTTGGAAAGGTCATCTACGATCCCAGGTTAGTCGGTCATTTCAGAGCAGGGTAAAGTAGAGTACAGCATACTGTCGTCAGCATGGGCCTTGCTCTCGCTCTTGGGCGGAAGCGAGACACCCAAGGCGAGGAGGGTTGTAAGAGTGCTGAGGATGAGGATCGGTTTCATTTTGCCGGTGCCAGCTATATCTTCAGCTACGGTTCTTCTCTCGTGAAACTGATAGAACGGAGCCAATGCCATATGCGACTAGCGCAGCATCGAGGCCATCTTATACTCCAGACATTCACTTCGTATACTTCGTATGGGAGTGGCACCACCCAATAAACCTACTTTGACGCCTCATGCCTGTGAAGCAACACTCATCCTCTATGATGCTTGTTCAGGTCGAAGGCTGGCCAGGCTGCTCGGCATCCGCCTCTGGTCAACCGGGCTGATGGAGCTTAGGGTCTCTAGATCTCGGATGACGTTTAGATTCCATACGTAACAGTTGTTGGTACCGACGTAACGGGAATGCCCTTATAGAGCCCACTTAGGTTCGTCTCATGATGCTATGAACGGACATGACCACCATAGATTCGCTTCAGATGTTCCAGGTTGTTGGGTCATGACAAGGGCCACTGCAAGTGAGACTACCAGCAATGTATAGAATCGATGGTTAGCCTTGTCTTACCACCAGCAGAGCCGTGGGCACAGAAACCGGGGACAGGAGGCGGGGAAAACCAGACTTTGAAAAGTCAATTGCTTTGTATAAATCCATATTTAGGCACATGTACATGGCTGAACACTTCTGAACGTTGCGGATGTCAACTCTGCCGGCCGTTGTTACGTATCTGCAGTTTGAGAAAGGCACCTTCGTGCTTCAGTAATGTTTGTTTAAGAAATGTTCTACTCTGGTATCGCAGATCTCGACCTCGAAGCACGAGTGCTCTCATTTCTTGGTCATTACAGCCGTCCGAGTCGTTTCTAGAAGCAGCTCATGGATGCTCTTTCGCATCTTTCGCAGTTTATTCCTCATGTGCGCTGGCCTCAAGATCCAATTAATGGCAGAGCAACAGAAAAAGACTCTTTTGTTGTATCACTTGCATGAAGAAACAGGAAGAAGTGGTGGAAGTTCCAGCTAGGGATGTTGCGCTTTCCTCAATGTCCTAGAATATTTAACAATGCTAACAGCCGTTGTAAGCCTATCATTATCGCACGAGACCGGGCCATGAACGTGTGCAACACTGATCGACCAGGGAACATTATCTCTTAGCTATACGCCGTAGATAATCAGACAGGAAAGACAAGACATTAGCACATTAAGAGAAGACAAACAAGTCTATATCTATCGTTAAGCAGCAACCAAACCATCCGAACGCCTTGCCAAGCAAAACCAAAATAGGCATCTATGAGTAAGAGTGGAGTGTCATCGTAATCATAAGTAAATAGGCCCAAACAACCAGGAACCGAGAACAGAAAGTGGCAGATAAAGAGGTGTGATACCCGCGGGTTCTCAAGCCTGCTCCAATCCCTCCAACCACCCCATCAACTCAGCGCGCATCCGAACATTGACAACACCCCCAATCCCGTACGCCGGCACAATCTTCCCCATGCGCGCAAAGCAACTGGCCACGTAATCTCTCCCGATCCTCCCGACTCTCTCCCTCCATCCAAGCCCACCAGGTGGCTGCCGGTTATACAGATCCAGGCCCAAAAGATGCATGGGCGTGCTGACGAACTGCATGAGGGCAGGACAGCTGAATTGCGCGATGGCGGCTTTCATCGCAGGCGTTGCGGCAATGGGGTCTGGTATTGAGGGCGCGATGAGCGCGGGGATGTTGAAGGAGGCGAAGATTGTGATGCTGTCGCGGAGGCAGAAGAGCGTATACGAGATCTTGGGGACTTTGGGCGCTCCGACTGTTGAAGGGGACGGGTGGCAGGCGGCGGGCGTTGTTGCGGTAAAGAGGCCGTTTGAGGGCGATCTGGCCGCCAGCGGTTGTGGCTGTGGCTGTTCTTGCGGTTGAGACGACTGCTTCCCAAATATCCGCGCGAACCTCGCATCCTTGTATACGCATATCCCCATGTTCACAGCTGTAGTCATAATGAACTTTGCGGTACCCGGGAACACGGTCGAGAAGGGCTTATCCTTCAACGT
The DNA here is from genome assembly GCA_003574815.1 of Aspergillus spinulosporus. Classification (NCBI taxonomy): domain Eukaryota; kingdom Fungi; phylum Ascomycota; class Eurotiomycetes; order Eurotiales; family Aspergillaceae; genus Aspergillus; species Aspergillus spinulosporus. Next base: position 647,191 of record QPHH01000009.1, on the reverse strand, counting down.
GGAGGTGACGGTGTCGATCGTGTTTGCTGTGAGGTAGGTCGATGTGTACAGGGTATAGATGAGGAGAAACGGTGTGCCCAGGAAGAAGCCAGATGGTTTGCGGATGATCGAGCGGAAAGCAGACGTGATCGTTTTGCGGATTGGGACGCCCTTGGCTGCTTTTTCGATGATGGCCCTATTGTGGTTCTTCTTAGCTGCTGTGCATAAGTACAAGGAGTGACTGAGCGGCGTACCTATCAATCACCGTGATGACCGGGCAGGTCAAAGCACCGGCGGTTGCTGCGCTAACTATGTCGACGCCGAATCGCGCGCCTAGACGATTCGTGTTCAGTGACTTTGTGGATGACGGGATGAAGGCTGCATCTTGGAGGGCCTGGGGCATGTTCAGCTTCTTGAAGTGCCGACGCAGTTGCGGAATGTAGCTGAGAGTGTCTCTAGTATAAATGCAAAAACGCAGAAGAAACAGATCAATTCGTTGAATATTACTGCTCTATATCATGATAAAGAACGACACGACACTAAATTGGACAAAGAGATGCGTTGGATGAGTTATTATGTGTCGTTGATTTAATTAGTCAAAAGTGATGACTCCCTGGGGGATGAGATGCGGACGAGATTGGACCGGGAGTCGGTTCCCTCCGATGCCGGCTTATATTCCGATCAATCAATTCAACTACCGAAAGATACTCCAAAGGCAGAGATTTTATACACAAACGCCTGACGCCAGACTATGAGTCATCCATAACCATATTCCTTCATTACTTGACTACGCGGACTGCGGCGTGTTCGCTTCAATGCCGTCCAGAGTGACGTTCACAGCGCCAGCTTGTACCAGCTATAGAGAGTATTAGCACCCGCGAATGCGATTACGAGTAGAAATACTTACCGCTCGCCTCAAGTCATCAATAAGGTCGTCTACATCTTCAATGCCCACGCACAGTCTAATCAGATCCTCCGGCATAGCACGCTCCTTTCGCGTCTTTGCATCAATACTGGCATGGCTCATCCGGCAGGGGAGACTGATCAAGCTGTTGACACAGCCAAAGCTAACGCTGATCGCCCACAGCTTCGCGTTCGCAACAATGCGCTCACTGACAGAGACATCGCCCGTCTCGAATGAAAGTACGGCGCCCGATCCTCGGGCCATGGAATGGTGCAGTTCGTACTGGGGGTGCGAGCGCAGCCCCGGATACCGAACCTTGAAACCGTGCGACTCCAGGAATTCTGCGATCCGCTGCGCGTTGGCCTGCTGCTGATCCATGCGGACCTTGAGAGTTTTGACTCCGCGCATGAGAAGCCAAGAGTCGAAGGGCGACAATCCGCACCCGGATGCGTTGATCGGGAAGTAGAGCTTCTCGCCGAGGGCTGGGTCGTTGACTGCGATGACTCCGGCCATGACATCGTGGTGGCCAGACAGATATTTCGTGCCGCTCTCGTAGACAACGTCCGCGCCGAGTTCGAGCGGGCTGAGCAGGAGGGGAGACATCATGGTGTTGTCCACGATAACTAGACAGTTAGGGTTCGCTTCGTGCGACGCCGCGGCGATTGTAGGAATATCAACAATCTTGATAAGCGGGTTTGTTGGGGTTTCCAGGAGCACCATGGCTGTCTTGTCGGTCAAGACTTCCTTCACTTTGTCGGGATTGGTAGTGTCGACGTGGTGCACGATGATGCCGCCGTTTGTTGAGAGGTATTTGAGTAGACGGTTGGTTCCACCGTACAGGTCATCACCGGTGACCACCTCGTCGCCGGGTCGGAGAAGACGGGTGATCACATCCAGGGCTGCCATTCCGGAAGACACGACAAGAGCGCGCTGCGCCGACATGATCTTGGCCAGGTGTCGTTCGAGATGCGTTCGAGTCGGGTTGCCGGACCGGGTGTAGTCATACTCGCCTCCTCCCTCGTGGGATGATTGCTTGAATGTTGCACTCTATATACACAATTAATCTTAATGACTTATTCACGGTCAGTGATGCGGAGATAGGTACCTGGTAGATTGGGACACTGCTGGCATTGTACTGGTCATTGCTCTCGGTGTAAACTAGCTCGGTTGCGATGTTGTAGCGCCTGCTGCCATGAGGACTGGACGGGGCAGGTGAAGGGGGCAGATTATGGCCCTCAGCGTCGACGTGAGGGAATGCTTTTTTGAGCGTACTGGAGGCCGACATCGCTGCGGAGAGAAAAGCGGAGTGGCGGGAGGAAGGCGAGATTTAGAAATCCTCACTGAGGGTGGATGGGGAGATATGAGCGATTCGGACAATTCCTCGAAATACACCGGCAATTGAGGAACAGGGATATGGACAAAATCAGGAGAGAAAGTCGTGTCAATTGATATTTTGCCTCAAAGAGTCATCCTCAAGGCTCACCGACCTCGTTACTCCATCTCCTGGAATTTAGTCATACCCATCCACATCCGCTGATTGGCCTCCCAGTACAGGCTGCGATGTCGTCATTCAACTAAACCTAATATAGACATCACGTGATTGATAGAGTTCCCGGCTAGAGTTACTTTTCTATATACAGTCATTGGGACGAATCACTTCAATCTGCCGTCAACCTTCATATGCACATTACAAAAGCTCCTGTACACTGCCACGACACTCCACGATATCAAGAACAAGTCCTAGACGTCCCCAGCCAGAAGAAATACCCATAACACCATCCATTGCATCCGGTTCACAGGAACGCCTGTGCAGGTCAATACCGCCGAATCCAGCGACAATGCCGTACCGTATTCATGTAGGAGAACACTGAAACAAATCGGAACATGTTATATTGCCAACCAATTAAACTGCCATTTCGCCGAAGCTGCCATTAATACCGAAGAATTGGAACCTAGAATAAAGTCAGTTAGTGCAGGATTTATAAAGGGACGGACGGAGCTTTACCAATCTTCCACGTTGAGTGTTGTTGGAGCAGTGGGGCCACTGCGCGAGCTACTGCTCCAATTATCGTCTTGGCTTGCATTATCCATTGTGCCAGCAACTGTAGGGTCGAGTCCTGGCATCTGCCATGACTGCTGAGGGTCCATTCCGTACATCTGTTGCGCCTGGCCTTGCAAGCCCATCGCAGCGGGCATGTTGGACAGAAGCTCTGGGCTTCCCTGTGTTCCTGCTAGCGAGGTTCGAGGCGGCATTTGCTGCTGAACCATATCGTGAGCATGTAATTGCGACTGCATCTGAAGCTGTGGATCAACCGTCGTATTTTGAGGAGAGGTTAGTTCTGGAAAGATAGCGGTGCCATCGGGAAACAGCTGATCTGGCTGAAAGTTCTCCCAGAGAGAAGGTGAAAGGTTAGGCGAAGTGCGTGTAACGAGGAACAAATCAGGAGGAGTTGCAGGTAGCGAAAATTGAGCATTAAATGGCGTCGTCGGTCGGGTGTTTGCGCGCGAGTTTCCAGTCCCAGGCAGACCATCCTTGGGAGCAGTAGGCGATGTCTGGGGTAAGGACATGGTGGACTGTGGAAGCTCTCTAGAAGGAGTAGCTGCTGGAGTCTGAGGGCGAGATCGCTCGTACGAAACCGGTGGCGTGGGTCCTCCATTGGGTAGAGCGAGGTCCATATCATCGAACTTGCGCTTGGGGGGAGGATCTGGCCTTCGTGCCGGCAAGTGCTGATTAGATTGGTTCGAGTCCGGCTTAACCCGCTGGTGTCTCTTTCCAGCCGCTTTTTGGAGACGCTCTTCCAGTAACTTGTTGCCCAGGATCGACTCGAACAAAGTGTGCACCATCTTCGCCACGAGCCAAACCTTCGAGACATCCTTGAGCGCCTGCATACATATGTTGATTCTCTCCTGGCAGGTGGCCACTATCGAGGGCACCGACGACCGCATCTGGTATACGTGCATGATCAGAGCCGAAAAAAGACTGTAAACACTGCTCATCGTTAGCATCAGATCATGTTATGCTGTAAGGCCATCGTACATGAACGCGGGCGTGTAACGAATCTCATTATGAGCCTGCAAGTTCTCGACTATGGACGTGATTATTCCAGCGGCCTGGAAGGCGATGGTGCGTGACGGGTACGCCATCTCTTCGACTCGGTAACTACTTGGGACCGATGATGCCGGTGGCATATGGGCTCGATGCAACAAGCAAAGCGTGGTGCTATTCGTGTTAGCGGCGCTGGACCGAGCTTGGGTCAATTGATACACCTACTAGTAGTTCGCGTGAAGAAGAGCCGCCCAGAAATGATGCCGTTGTCGCTGCCAGCATACCTCTCTGGGACAATTCTGAAGCCAGTCCGCAAGCGCCATGTCGGAATGGGTCAGATCCATCGCATTCATTCGTCGCGACTTGGACGCCACTGAGTACTGTTGCGACAGGACAAGACCCATAATCTCGCAAAGCTTCACGTATTGCAAGAAAAACTGCACGTGAACAGGATCCGGTGGATATTCGGCTGCAATGTCGATTTCGTCTTCAACGAAATCCTCCTCTGTCAGCATTTCAACGTCCGCATCGTCAGTGTTGATGCAAATTGGACGCCCCAGGGCAACGGCTACGGATCGGTCTCGAGTGAAGAGTGTCCACCATATCCGCTTCCATAGACGCTTGTCAGGCTTGCTGAGTTGCGAAGATTCCACGCTGCTGCGGTCAGTACTCTTGAGACCTGCTGTAATCGTAAAGCGAGCTCACCTGCGGTGCATGCCAGACCCCTGCGCAACAATTATCGCCACTCTCGTCCAGTAGAACACGTTCTTGGTAACGTCTGCGCAGGTCAGCAAGTCAATCACCGCAATCAACTCATAGCACCCACCTTCAGGTCCCTCCCAGTACCAGCCCAGGAGCACCAAAGCTTGGACAATAGTCACCCTATCATCCTCGTAGTTTGCATCGTATAGAGCTTTCGCTCGCTTGTAAAATGTCATAGCAGCTGGAGTGGTGGAGCCATTAGCGTCCATGAGCTGCGGGTTGGTGCAGACCCTCGAACCGGCTAAGAGGATGGCCTGCAAAAGTAACAGAGAAGGAGGGTTTTTGGGGTCTCTATATTGACGCATGAACCGGCTGCGGTTGACAATTGGAACGACCGGTGCGACCCATTTGAAGTAGGCGTCCACTAACTCGTCGCACAACGATTTCGGCGGAAGCAGGAAAGCACCGCGCTGGTGCAGAATATCTAACTCGAGGTTATCCAAGTCGGAGACTCTCGCGCGGGATCCTCGGATGTTGGGAGGCAGTGGATAATGGACCACGTCGGTCGTTCCATGGCGATCCTGAACCAAGAGTGAAAGATTCGACGACTCGCCCAAGTAAGCAACCCTTCCAGCTTCCTTTATCGGCGCGCGGGCAAATTTCGGCTTCATGAATTGGGCGTACGTCGAGTTTTGTGAGGCTTGCTGAGCGGCTTGGGCTTCTGTGAGTGTTGTCACAGGCATACCGTTGACCGCCATGGCGTTGCTCTTGCTGGTGTTGCTGTTCTGGTAACCAAACGCATCCTTACCGGGCATCGGCATGGACTCTTCGCGCTTCTCTTGGCTCTGGGATTTATCGTCGCCATCACCGCTACTATTGATTGGAGGGTAACCTGGTCAGTCGATGGTCGGTGTGAATGGATACGGTTGTCCACCTACTCGGCGGCCTCTCTGGGCTTCGCTTGGCTCTTCTTGCGTTTCGGCGTGGGGATTCTGCACTCGATAGAAAAAGCCACACAGTTGGTGCAAGGTACACCTAAACTAGCCGCATCGCAGCGGACCTAATCATTAATAGAGGCGTGGTTAGCTGGTTTCTTGAAGAGGCAGCGGTGCAGCGGCCAGGCCACGGTCGCAGCGGGAGCGGAGGGGGAAAGCGGGAACTCACTTTTCGCGCATGACAGGTCTTCAATACATAGCGGATCAAGCGTCAGCCAATGTTTACAAACACAGAGTCAGGGTTGGGATGCGCTCTGTTCAGCATTGAATAGCGACACCCGCCAACTGGAGTATCTCCAACCCCAGAGCGATGGGCCGAGGTGCCGAGGCTGCAAAAGCTTCGCGTCACCCTGCTAGGAACAAGTTGACCTACCTCGCAAGCACGCGACGCACGTTGTCTGCATTAAAAGAAAGCGTCAGAAAATTGTACTCTCGTAACCCTCTCTTGTATTTTCCCCGCCCGCAAAAATCTGTTTCAAGTCCAGGTCCTCAACTTGAGGACCGCGCTCACACACGTCGCCCAACCCCGCGTCCCTAGATTCTCGACACCTTCTCGACACCGCCAGATACAAAAGGAGAAAAACGGCCACTCACCTTCTGAAACTCATCTGTCCGTTTGCTCCGGCGCGTACAGAGATGCCTGCAGTACCCGTTGAGCCCGCTGTGCTGGGAGTCGGGCTGGGTCTGGAAGCCGACGAGTCGATGAATTTATCGCCTGCTGCTGCGCTCATGGCCGAAAAGCATCCATCCAGAGAAGATCGCGACAATAGACAACGGGGATATTCTAAGGAAGTTGGCGGGAAGTTGGATCCTGATGGGATCGAAGGCGGAACGTAGTAGCAGGGACTCCGTATGCGGTGGAGAACCGAAAGGAAAAGAACAGCCGAGTCGCAAAGTCAGACAAATAGTAAGAGTGGAATACAAAGTGAGGAAAGATGATCGATGAATGCAGAAAAGAGATGAAACCTCGACAGGGCAGAAGGGCTGTTACAGGATGGAAAGATGACAGTGGACAGACAGACCGTGGTGGCCTATGGCACAGGAGAAGTACGGGGGTCGGCGGGACTGCCCTGGATCAACGGGGCCCAGCTTGAGGTAGACACCGTACAGTCGTCGAGGCTCGATGACTGGAGCTTGCCACGAACCAAACGCCGCCAACCCGTGGACGGGCCGCCAGTGGTCAAGCAGTAGATCTTTGTTATGAAATTATTATTATCACTGGTGCCTTACCGCAGATGACGGGGAGGGGGGAGAGAAAAAATCCCGGGACGAACACGGTTCTTCCCACTGGGCTAATTTGGTGGCAGTCCTGAAAGCGGAGTTTGATCGAATGAAATGATAAATGATAATAACACCGTTAATCATTAGAACGAAAATGCCTCCAGGCTGCAGTAGTGGGCATCCTGGCGGAGTGGCAATAATTAGACAAGCTCGATATCACAGGGTTTGTGTGGGGAAGCCGCTTCGCCCGTTATAAGACAGGGTATTAATTCGAGGCGGACTCTATCTGAGCCTGGAGCTTTAGCAGGAAGCAGATTCCTCCGCTGCAAATTCTGATTCTCACACAGTCAAGGATGCATACTGGCAGGAAGACACGCCATTGTCTACCCCAGACTACGCCCCGTACCTGCACCAATATCTCCCCTGAACACTATTGAGATGAACTGGTCAATTCTCGAACACAGTATGCATTCTATATCGGCATTGTTCAAAAGATGCAGACAAGCTTTTTAATATTCTGTATTCAATTCCACTGCACAAGCAGTGGATCCCTGATCATACTCCATCCTGGCAGCGAATTTTTCAGGTTGCCACATCTCTGTAAGCACGGAGGACTTACTGGACTAGTATACACCGCTTCGTCATGTAAAAATTATGTGAAGCGCTAAAGACGAATCCTCAAACCTTCCACATAAGAAGGATAAGCAGCTGCCAACGGTATAAACATAGACCCTGGTCCTAACAGCCTGGGAGCATCACGAGGTCATTTAGCACCTGTCGGGAGCATACGACAGGTAAAATGATCGGTTCTACGTCGACTCCCGAGTACGAGGCCTATCCGTGCGCATCTCAAACAACGGCTGCGAGATCTGCGACGCATCGGAACCAGACTGAGAGCCGGATTTTGAAACGTGCGGCCGGACTGCCCTCGCCGTGCCCGGCCATGGCTGCGAGGATCGAGATGGCCGCTAGGACAGATGGGGACGTGGATGAAGCGTTGGAAGCGTTGATACGACAGAGTCGGCACGGATACCACACTATCGCGATCGAGATGAAACCATCAGGCGCCAGGGCAAAACCCGGGATCCACGCTGATCCATCATCTGGATCAAGGTCACCATATCGGTGGTTTAGAACGGGGTAGTGTACCACATCCCGTTAGTCGCCCCGGAGTGCTCAAGGGTCATCTTCTTGCCCAGAGCAGGGTTTATACGTAGTGAGTGGAACGACCATAGGTAACCATATCATGCACCCATGCACGACGGCGATGGTCTATGCTTGCTTTCTCTCCGCGCTAGCCAGTGCCACCCATGTTATACGGAACGATACGGATCCGCGAGCACGAGCCTGCCAGCCAGTCTATGTATGTTCCAGTTTCCACCGTTTGCCAAGTCGAGTTAGCGACGTGATATGACTCGGCACTCTGACAGAATGCGGGATTTGAAAGCCTGAAGCTCCGTTCCTAACAGTCCGGAGATGAGAGGCGTACCTTGTTAGCCACACCACATTTAATCTGCAGAATGCACACAGAATCAGATACCAATAATGGGCATTCAAGACTCGCAATCCCTTCCATATTTGGCGCATATTCCCCGCAATTGCATATCTGAAAGCCGGATGGGCTAGGCAAATTGGCGGTTCCTGAATCCTTCCTAAGTTCCCCGGACTGCGGTGCGATGCAGATTGCGGACGGCCCAAGCTGCATATATACTCCGCGGAGGATGTACTTCAGTCTCGCGACAGAGACTGAACTCAGCCTAGGGTGGGAAGTCAGAGGGATCTTATCATCTCCATCAACTACTCCGTAAACTCAAGGTCCATGAAGCTGGAGTGGTCTGGGCGGTGGGGCAGCTGGAGCCTCACTCAGATGTCGTCATTCGCTCGTGATACCTCGGCTATTAATTCTTTAATTTTTATTGGCTGGCCACCAGGACGAGTCATTCCAAAAAAGAAAGACGATGGATGAACAAAGGATGCTCAAACAAGAGAAATTGAGCAACGGACAACGCACGCCCTGACAACGCGCTGCAAATGCATTGTTGAAGCTTCTTTTCGAACCCAGTCCAGCTTCTAGTTGAGGACATAAAATTCAAACCGTGGCGTCGGAGAAGCACATTAAGTATTATGAATAGGCTATCTATCTATGCAGAAATATACATGGCATAAAGCAGGCTGGGTGCGTCCGCCGTTACATAGACGATTGACCCTTTCATTCTTTATCCTCGACGCCATTGGGAACATCCTTGTGGTCTTTAGAGATTATCCCATTGACAATGTCGGGAACAGACGCAGTAGTCGGGTTGGTACGGGGTCCAAAGTTCACACCACTGATGAACACCTCGCTGAGGAACTCAAGTCCGGCGACAAACGTGCACAGGAAACTAGCGATGCAGAAGTGGCTGATGGTGGTGCCGATGTCGAGCCAAGAGCCCTCGTCCCGGACCATGTAGAAAAAGTTCAAAGTCATGACATCGGAAATGGCCATCACCACCATGAATAGAGCGCTAGGGGCCACTTCCAGGCGACGGTTGAGGATGCCCAGGTTCGCACTGATGATAGCGAACGGGATCAGAAGCTTGAGGATTAATAAAGCGCCCTGGCTAAAGGGATTGAACACCGGAATGAGTCGGTACACGCTGTCCAAAGAAAAGGAAGATATTGACGCGATATTTCCAGTGCTGAAGAAAGCTGATTGCAGAAGGAAGAAGAAGAACAAAGCTACGCGAGCATCTGAAACAGTGAGTGTGCGGAAGCTGTATGTTTCACCATCCACAACTGCTGTGGCACCCATGCTTGCTTTTTTGGGCGGCTCAAACGTCTCTTGCGCCTGCTTGGCAACAGGTTTTGCAGTATAGACGTACGTAGCATGCTCCAACCGGACCCAAGTAACCAGGGTCATACAGAATACAAAGTAGAATAAACCCTCGTAAGAAATGGTGAGGATTATAAAGGTTGGCGAGAACGTCAGGAAGATAATCATCAGGCGATGTAGGTAGTGGCTATTAGGATATAGTCGGTGGGCAAACGGCAATAAAAGTGAAGCAACTAATACATACTGTTAGTTGACAAGCCACGAAATGAGATATGGGATAGATAGGGTTTCATACTGAGAACGCCCCATCCGACTACCTGATTTCCGAATGGAAGACCTTGCTTCGCTTGGAGCGAGGCCGCACTTGATCTTGTTACGATCAGTGCAAGCAGAACCATACCAAGCTACTAGACGTCAGCATTGCAACCTTCCCCGCAGTCCTTAATTCCTGGCCGTCGTGGTTATCGTACCTGCAATCCCATAATGTTCCTCGAGCCCTTCCGAGACACAGCTGCGAGCTGGTGGCCAGTGCCAAGAATGTCATCTTCAAATAGAAGGTATAGCAAGCCAGTGAGAAGCATGAACGCCCCACCGTAAGTTCTGTAACATTTAATGAGACAAGTGCCAGCTACGCAGCCAAAATGCACTTACATTGTGTTGATATTCTCGACCTTGTTGGCAGGAAGCAAAGTAAACGTACTCATCAGAAGGCAGCCAACAGCCCATGTGCCACACACTGCTGCATGCTTTCGCAAAAAGTCAAGCCCATAAAAGACAGGCCAAAATGCTCCTAAAATAAAACAGACAGTGTAAATCTCTCTTTGAAAGTAGGAGTGCACCTATAAAACCAGGAGTAAGTGATCGTTTCCCGTTTAGAAAGAGGGCAGCTTACCAGCGCCTCCAACACACCAACATAAAGCAACAGCTGGAATCCAAACGAGAAATGATCTCCGAGTGAGCGCACATGACCCAAGAGTATCTCACGCCCTGCGTGGAAGGCCTTTCTCCGAGCGAACACCTCTTCCCAGAAGAAAATCGGGAAGAATCCGTAGAGATAATACCTCCAAGGAGAGCCTTGGTAAAGGAAAACTGAAAACAACGCCACAAGAACCGAGGAAAAGAAGCTGATGCTGGCAGTCGACCTATCGGACTCCGAGGCGCCATGCAGGACATGGAGGTGAATAACGGTCGTCAAAGCATAGGCGATCCATCCCACATATCCTAGAGTGACAATGGTCCTCAAGAAGAGCCAATCATATGTCTGAAGGTAGCGAAGGCCCTCCAAAGCTGTTGCGAACAGAGCCGCGGATTTCTCTATCGCATCTTCGTAAAAACCACGGTCAATGAGATTTTTGATCATCGCGAGGCGCTGCTCGGCAGAATTCCCGTAGTCGCTTGCAAGTGGTTCGAACGGACGGTACCGAAGAAGAGCCGCTTTCTTGTGTTCTTCTTTAACGTGATACATTTCCAGGACCTCCTGCGTATTGGCAAAGGCTGCCAGAGCCTTCTCCTTGGGGGTTCCATCGATATATTCCAGAGGAAGCTGCCCAACAGAATTCGTGGGAAAATCGAGTCCAACCAGATACGCCATAAGGGCAGCAACATCAGCCTGTGCGACATCGTTTCTCTGAACCTGATTTAAGTGCCAGTCAGCTGAGACGCCATCTTCGTGACCTGAAGGAACGCCACGCTGGGGCTGCTTTGGCGGTGCAACTCCAGATCCCCACGCGACCAGAGGCGTTCGCGTGTTATCAGGGTGGCCATCCCCGTGACTGCCCCAATCGCTCATACCATGGTCTGCGGTGAACACAAATGCCGTTTTATCATCGCCGTAGAAATCCTCCACAAGCTGCGAGATCTCCTTGACTCCCTGGTCAACTAGCTTGATATTGCGTAAGTATTCTTTCGAGTAGGGACGGTATCCATGGCCCGTTGTGTCCAAACCAAGAAGATGCAAGAAGAAAACGTTCTTATCCTCCCGTAACTTGGCATTTAATTCCGGATCGTCCTTGGCCGACGCAAATAGCTCCTTCACCTTGTCGAATACCCATACATCGAGAGCCGTTGCGTCACTCGTGAAGTCCTCCAATTCTTCCCCGTATGTATCCGCATCGACCCTCCCAGGAACAGCGCCTTCTTTAAACATCAAGAGAATATCAGGACTTCCCCAGCTCCATGTATGCCTACTCCGGTTAAAGACGCTATCGAAGTTCACCGGGTTCAATTTCCATCCTGTCGTAACGGCCGAAACATCCTCGTACAATCCTGCGATTAAGGCAACATGACCAGGGCGTGATTCTGTCGGGACTCGAGTATGGGAAATTCCGAATGTACCGTGGGACAATACGCGGGATCGGATGAAAGGAGCAAGGAATGTCAGGTCGTCGCCATTTGAGTCTTCAGCAAGGTCTGGGTCCGGTGCCAACTCGAACGCCTTGTCGGCGCGCAATCCGTCGGCGACGAAGAGGACGAGACGCTTCGCTGGAGCTTCAGAGCCAGGCCCTCGCTCCACACGAAAGGACTTCATCCCACTCACAATCGGACTGACGAAATATATATCGAAGATTGAGTATGCATATATTAGGTGGAACACTACCGCGAGGGTGAGAAACCCAGTACGACCGAGACGCGCCATGATTCCTCTCTCCAGTATCCCCAGGAGGGAATGGGTAATTGAGTGACGAGTTCAGTGCGTAGGAACAAATACCAGGATCTGATCAACAAGAGAAAGCGATTGGGAAAGAAGAGTGCATTGGCTCGGTTGATTGTCTTTGTGCCAAACGACACTTTTTCCCAAGGTTGGTCGATGAGCTTCGGGGAACTTTGGGGTTGGTTGATGCTCGACCAATGAGACCCGCGAAACTTGGCACGGCGCATCCACCTGCGAAGCTTAATATCGTAAACTACCAAGCAAACACTAAACAGCGCAACCAGTAAATGATATTATGCTGGCGGTATGAAGTGATGGTAAGTACCTCGATGCTGAATGGAATCACTGGACCGGTCATTCTCTTACACAGAGTTACTGAACCTAACAGCAGTCCAATCTGCCAAAACTTATATGCAAAAACGCCTATCCTCCAACTCCTGGCAATGCAAGTCCTGCTTTCACAATTGTCCAGGCCGGCTTGTCCAACCCTTACCTATAACGAGACATAGAGCAACCAAAAATCATCATGTATCTAGCCCTGACTTTGCCGTCGCTTTGTAAGCGCATCCATCACCCGCGTGTAGAACTTCGAAGCCTGCTGGCGGACAAAGGTAATATCCACAGTAAGATATTCCGGGAGAATATCAACCAGTCCTCGATCTCGATTCGCATCCAGTAAAGGAATGTACTGGAATTCTGCCGTTTCAAATTCCGCTGGCGAAGAATGAGGAACTGCAAGCTTAAAGTGAAGGGCTATCTCGAGATTAGCTATTATTGTAAGCGGGAAAGAACAAAGCAGCACTTACTTCCATTAACGCCAGTCTGAATACAGTCATAGAGAGTGTCTTCGTCCCTTTTCTTCACGTCACGAATAATGAGACCGGTCAGGTCGCTGTAAAGATCCTCCTTTAGCTGCGCGTATTGTGCAGCTTGCGCAGCTTCAGCATTGGCGGCAGCAGCCGCCCGGTTTAAGCCACCGCCCTTGACAGCACTTCCGGGAACTTTGACCGCAGCCTGTTCGAGTGTGGCGGCCGTGTTGCGGGCAGCGGCAAGCTTCGTTTGCAGCGCCTTGACCTCGGATTGGGCAGCGGCGAGTTGACTGGCCGACTGTTCAGCGTCTGCTGTGAGCTTTGCCACTTCTGCGTCTCGCTCGCGGAGTTCTTTCTGGAGCGCGCGGCTTTTTTGACCAAGAGCCCGTTGTGCCTCTAGCTCGGCTTTCAAGGCGTTGACAAGGTTGTTGGACGCTGAGGAGAGTTTAGTATATCAGTGGTAGCAAGAGTATCAGCGTAACATACCGTTTGCCATAGATTCGCACTGCTTTTTTAGTTTTTCCATATTAGCGTTCGCTTCAACGATCCCTATCTCCTTCAAATTACGATAACGATTCTCTAGAGTATCATATTTCTTGGTCAGATCACCAAGTCTACGTCTCAACTCAGGTTCGGTGCCCCTTTCATCTCCTCCAGATTTTCTCTTTGATGGGGAGCTTTGTGAAGCCCGCGAAGACAACGGCCTCTGCTTCTCGGGCGACGCAGTCACCGGCTCCGAAGCTTCCTCCTGAATGATTGTTTCTTCGACAACTTCCTGAACTGTAGGCTCAGCGTCCGGTAAATCCTCCTCACTCGCTGGTGTCACGGACTTGCGGCGTTCTCGGTCGGTAGGTTTGGATTGTTTCTCAGGCTCCTCAATCAGTTTCTGCTGTCGCGCTCCAGTAGGCGTGTATTGGAACTCGCCATCGGTTTCGACTTGCTTCTGCGCGGCTGTTTTTTTCTTGCCGCGCGCAGAACCTCTTGTCGTCCTCGTGGGTTTGGTCGTCTGCGCAGGTTTATCGGGCACAATAGTCTTGTCAACATCATCTGTATTTTGTGCAGCAGTATTCAGACTTGCGCGCACATATCCATCCTGATCCTCCGTCGCATCGAGCGCCATTTGTCCAGAATTTCTGCTTCCTTTAGGACGCCCCCTCCTGGTCCCTCTCCTTGTCGTCGTCGCTTCGGTTTCCTGGGTTGCTGGAATCTCCGCTTCAGCAATAGTCTTCATTTCGGCTGACTTCGATCGCGGTCTCCCCCTCGTCTTCTTCGTCGGACGCTCATCGTGGTTCTGAGCGGCATCGGCGCCGGTCTGCATCGCATCCTCATCGTCCGATCCTATTAAGCCAGAAATTCTTGTGGTTGCTTTTCGTTTAGGCATTGAAGGCGTTATATAATGCTGGTATAGAATTAAACAAATTTAATAAATGCAGGGCGTGGGGTTATACACAGACAGCAACATTACGCGACCAACAAAGCAGAGCGCACGCACCAAAACACCGGAAGCATGTGACATGCAAAGCCACACCTGAACCTCTCGGCCCGTGGGGACTGCAGAGCGCCGCCACACCTGCTTTCGCCGAAGAACGACACCTTCTGTCCAGATAACATCGCGCGCTGATTCTGAGAAGTATTCGCTGCTATATCTGAGCGTCCTCCCAGAGCCGGAGCACTTTTCTCCATTCCTCTATCTTAAATCAATTACTGTTCAACTTGGTATATCACTTCGGTTAAGTCCTCCGTTGGGCGACAAGCAGTGTCGGAGTCAAACTACGCTATCCATCATGGCCTCAGGTCGCAGTCCGCGATGGCAGCAGATCCAAGACCTGATCATGATAGCTGGCACAGTGAGCATTTACAGTATATGGCTCTTTTCTTTGTGGCTCATGCTGACAATTTCCCATAGTCTGCCACCGCATACTTCTTGGTCCGTCATCTCCTCTCTCGCCTCGATTTCGACCCAGATAAACAGAAAAAGGAGGAACAACAACGTAAATCGGCGGCAATATTACGGAAACTAGATGGAAATCTGGATGATAATGCATCAGGGGAATCAGGGAGAAAGACGCGGAAAGGTGACCTTGTCCTCAACCAGTACGAACAAGCGATTGCGATGGATGTCGTGGCCCCGGAGGACATTCCCGTATCCTTCAAGGATATAGGCGGGCTTGAAGATATCATTGAAGAACTGAAGGAGTCTGTAATATATCCCCTGACGATGCCCCATCTTTTTTCGTCGACATCTTCTCTTCTTACAGCGCCTTCGGGTGTTCTCTTATACGGCCCTCCCGGCTGTGGAAAAACAATGCTGGCGAAAGCGCTTGCCCATGAAAGTGGCGCGTCCTTTATCAACCTCCATATTTCGACTTTGACAGAGAAGTGGTACGGTGATTCGAATAAACTCGTCAACGCGGTCTTTTCCCTAGCCAGGAAGCTGCAACCGTCAATTGTCTTCATCGACGAGATAGACGCGGTACTCGGCACAAGGCGAAGCGGTGAGCACGAAGCGAGTGGTATGGTGAAGGCAGAGTTCATGACACATTGGGACGGGTTAACTTCGGCAAACTCTTTAGGCGAGCCTCAGCGGGTTGTCGTGTTAGGAGCCACAAATCGGATGCAGGATATTGACGAAGCCATTCTTCGTCGCATGCCTAAGAAGTTCCCCGTCGAACTCCCGCCGGCCGCGCAGCGTCTAGGAATTCTGAGCCTGGTACTCAAAGATACTAAGATCGACCGTCAGAACTTCGACCTACACTACCTGGTTAAAGCAATGGCAGGTATGTCCGGTAGCGATATCAAGGAAGCTTGCCGTGACGCTGCCATGGTTCCAGTCCGGGAATTCATCCGACAGAAGACAGCACAGGGTGTGAAAATTACCTCTGTTGACCCAAGCGAGGTCCGTGGCCTGCGGACTGAGGATTTCTTTGCTAGCGCCGGCGGATCTCAGAGGTTCATTCCAGTTGCTACGCAAAACATACCACTAGAAACTGGCTCCGAAAAGGAATGGAGCACAGAAGATGAAGCGACCTCTGAGAAGGGCACACAGCGGTCCCGGACTACCCAAGCTGAAGCCTAATGAAAGCGATTGTTTATTATCAGTTTGCGCCAATTGTATACATCGCCAACGAGTTGTATGCTGTGCTTTACTTCTACTTGGATATGATATCTCCACGAGCACGGCCTTGCTACCTATCATAATACCCCAATGGCAGGATCTATCCATCCCTGGTACAGGTTCACCGTAACTCATTCAAAAGACAAACACATTAGACTTATAATAGAGTGTCAAGTTTGCTATGATGATTTTGATAAATGCGCAATAATATGTTCGGTCCGAGCAATCACAATTTTCTACATATATATGGTACCTAGACCGTCTACCGTGGAATAGTATTGAGATACGCAATACCATCGACCCGATAATCATCAGCCTCAACATAGCTTTCGTTCCTGGGAAGACGGAAAACGAAATTAGACGGGCTGATCGAGGTCGAATATTGCGGCCATTCTGGGATATCATTAACTGCATAGGGTTAGGGTAATCTTGCGAAAAATGGGAAAAATCGACGTATACGCACCACCATGCCCATTCGGATCCAGATCCGTCACAAAAGAAGCCCACATGCGTGCTGCAAGATTCGCCAGTTCCAAACGAGAAGGGTCATCTCCCAGCTTCGTGATATTCTGGACTGGATTCGCGAAGACAAAGGGAATCTATCAAGTGCCGAGTCAGCCTTACCTCGCGCAACTAATCTACTTGGTCGGACTGAGAATCAGAACATGGCCAGCGTCGTAGCAACGCACCTCAGCAAAATGGCTCACCCCAATAGTACTCGTTGTGTTCAGAGCCGCGACATCCCACCGATACGAGTAAACAGGCTGCTCGTACTTTGCCATTGTTTCCGCGAGGAGCCGTCGCGGAGCGGCCATGGTGATATCGCCGGCCATGGACGAGTACCGTTTGTACATCAGCCCCTTCTCAGGCCATGTTACGTTGCCCCAGCCGTAGGGGGATCCAATCGGGTCGTCTGGGTAGTAAGTTATGAGTTCTGTTGCTTGCTCCGTTGTTAGGACCCATCGTTTGGATGCTAGGTAGCCTCATCAGTGTTTATCCTCAGAAAACGGATAAGTAGGGGAAAGGAAAGAAGTATACAAATAAGCTGCGCAACACAATCTTCATCCGTATCAACGCCCGTAGTGCCAAAGCTGACTCCCTCGTCTGTATTTGATCCGAGAAGGATAGGAACTTTGGCGAGACGCCCTTTAGTAGTACTAATTTGAGGATACTCCTTGATAAATTTGCCATCAACAGCGGCGAACCATTCTAGGCCTTCGTAGGCGACATCGTAAAGTGTGTCGAAGGGTACTTCGCGGAGACATTGCAGCGTATCTGAGGAGGTTGAGCATCTAGGCTTGTTAGCAGATATTCCTAGCCATCAATGCATCGAGCGTACCCTGCTGCATCCACTATCCTATCATACATCGGCTGATGCCAGTCTGTGCCGTTCCAAGGTGGGCCGACTGCGTTTCCGGACTCCATGATTGCTGTTCTTGGTCATTATTTGCTCCTTCGCCTGCATTGAGCGGGGAGTATGTACCTGCCCTAAACAAATCCTCATTGTTACCATCGTTTGCGACGAGATGTGCACCGACACTATATGCTCCTCTGCTCTCAGTCAGCATCAATTCTTAATTACCGGTGAGATGGCATACATACGCTGACTCGCCCCAGATCGTGATCTTGGTCGGGTCACCCCCGAAAGCCTCGATATTCTTCTTGATCCACCGCATAGCAACCCGCTGGTCTAACAGCCCGAGATTGTTATTCCCAGAGGCCTAAAATCAGTGTCAGGCTTGCCAACTAAATCGCGTGAACACGAAACAAAACGTACCCGAACCTCCTCCGAATCCAGGAAACCAAATGCAGCAAGACGGTAATTGATGGAGACGCCCAGAATAGGCTTGCCGTTTAATGCTGCCTGTCGGGTTATATACGTCATGTTATACCTTTCCATTCATATCAGACATCGATTCGCTGTCACACAAATCGTCAAAACATACCTCGGATCGGCCGTAGCACCCTGCTGCCACCCGCCCCCGAATATCCAGACTAAGACAGGCAATAACTCTTCGTCTCCATTTCTTCTCGGCCGGATAACATTCAGATTAAGACAGTCCTCATTCATTTCAATTAAGCCCATATTCAGGAGCGTCGTCGTATCAGACCCATAACCAGGACAGTCATAGCCATACTGGGTGGCATTGTAAAGCACAGTCCCACGTGTAGAAACAGACGAGTGACGAACAGGGCCCGCGTCGCTGTCATTAGAGGAGTAGATTGTTTTCAAAGACGAACGCGTAAAGCGCACTGGTTTGTCTGCGTATTTGATTCCGAGGAACAGTTCTTGATCGAACTCGGGGAGGGAACGGCCAATAAAGGTAGTGCTACTCTTGGAGCCATTGGACAGGGTCACTATGGGTGTGGGATTCGACTGGTATGCGAAGCTCTGGACAGGCAGAAGGAGGCTTGCAATAGCCAGATGGGCTAGCCAGGGAAATGCCGATTGCAACCGCCACATTTCCAATGCCTATCGTCCTGTATTGCTTCCTGAACAATGGATGGGAAGTTTGCGGCGATCCGTGGGTATTTATGTGGTATTTTCTGGTGCATTCTGAGTGGGTTGTGTATAAATTGACTGGTTTCCGGCGGGGAAACATGGGAAGCGATCCTGATTTGGAAGCTAGACGATTTCATTTTGATAAGAAGCTCCGCAAAATAGTGAAGTGAGAGACTGAAGAAATCGTCCGAGCCCGTGGGTAAAAGCAGATCATAGGTGGAAGAAGTTGGGGATGAGAGACGGAGGAGGCCAAGTGACTAGTGGTTTGCGGGGAGCAATTTGTCCGGATCAACATTCGCCAGAGCTTGTCCACAGACCGATGGCTTAACAAGTTACTCTGTCAGATGCAGACTAGCTCGAATACAAAAACAAGACCGATTATTCTAGCTGTACACGCCCTCAGCAACTGGCCCGACCGGCGGCTCCTGGATCTCCACAGCAAGATCATGCTGGACGAGGGACGGAAAGGTTGAGGCCACCGAGGATTGACCTCATCATCTAGGTACACAATATGAAACAGAGAAAGCAAATATCCTGATATCAAGGCAAGACAAACCAAAGCAGGTCCTGATACGCCGTGCTATGCGTGAAGGGTGGAAGGGGTTGATATTTCGGGTGATATGGTATGGGACAATGCATTAAGGCGTCGTGCATGACGAATACTAGGAGATAGTGTATTAATCGCCCTTAGTTCTGTCCAGTCCAGTACGAGTCCTGCTCGTGCTAGGTGAAGCGCTTGGGAATCGCTCCCTCAGATTTGCTCCGTTGGCATAGCTAGAGCCCGATCGTGTCAAGTCTGGCTTCCAACTTGTTCCGGCAAGAAACCCGGATGAAGTCCGCGACTCCACTCCGTCTTCAAGCTCGATTAAGTCACTGAATCCTCTGCGTCTGGTCTCTGGGGGCATTGCCTGATTCTGAGAGCTTGAAGTTCCCTGCTGCAGCTCGTTGATGCTGGATTTCGCTCGTGCAGTGATCTTTCGAACCCAACCTTCAACGGCACCACCTATGCTATCAAGGCTGGTGGAATTGCTAGATGCAACAGTTGATGAATTCCCGCTCAGACTGTCAAAGTTCGGCGGAGCTTGTTTCGGTGCTAACGTCGGCAGGTGCTGGGCAAAAAACTTGCTGAGACCATCCATGGCTGGCCCGGGTAGGTTGACATTGTGGTCAAGAGTGCCAACACCGGTTCCCGAAAGCTCAAGGCCACTTGGCCGACGTCTATGCCGACCTTTCGGCTTGCTACCGGGACCCCGTGAAGCTGGCGAACCCACATGTAATACATCATTCTGATCAGCATTAGGCGAGGAACCTGGCTGAATGGGCGAAGAAGCCGTCGATATAGTCGGTGTCTGTAGCCTGCCTCGTACAGGCTCAGAGTCGCTGTAACTGACTGATTTCCGCCTGGTGCGAGGAAAGAACCCCAGCGCACGTCTGGGTACACGACCTATTTCCACTGGCTCCGTAAACCCGTCAACTTGCACCCAGGACTCGTGTTTCCATATTTGGTCACTCTCAGCTTCCGGCTCCGTACCAGTCTGTTCGGAGCTCCTCGAAAACGTTGATGTTTCTGGCGATGGTGCCGGTACAATTGAACTCCCGCTTGGATCCTCTATGGATGGGCGACTGGGAGTGTCCTGCAAAAGATCAATTTCCTCCCGGGTTTTGGCAGGCCGCCCTTTTATCGAACAGCAGTCCACCGGCAGAAGAACAGTTTTCCGAGCTTGGATGCTATCGCTAGGCCAAAATCCATTCACCTTCCTAAAAATTGCTGCTTGGCATCCATATCTAATAGTGACTCCGGTGATAGTGTCCGTGGGTTGGACTTGATGTACGTAGACCAGCGCCTCTTCATCTCGATCCGTATCCGCTCTAGACTGGACTGTCCGGTCATTGGAATCGCGCCGTTTGTGTCGAGAATTAAGATTCCAGCTTGGGTCAGTATCTGCTAGTAGCAATGCCTCCATCTTCTTCGCATGTACAATGGCTTGTCTTTCATCTTTAGTGCCGGCGCCGATCTCCGGTGTGGTTGGCCCCGAAGGGCCCCAAGTGGATGTTGACACTGCTCGGTTTTTGGCGAAGTAGTCAGGCCGTGACGGCTTTCGGACATGGGATCGCGGGACTCCGTTCGAGGTCGGCCGTGCAGTATCACTGCCTAAAAGCGATGACGCTATACCTTGCAGCGATGACCATGATGCATCTAAAAAGTCTACAGCAGCCCGCGACGACTCAGTGAACAGATCCTGGTGTTTTCCATTAGGCGTAGACACACCTAATGAATTCCCGGGTCGGGAGTCGCTGCGAGGTTGCGTAGCTCGCGAAGGATGGCCCATGGGGATGGGCGAAACGTTTCGAGATGGTCGAGGCGAGGGTGTCGCGCCACGCGAGCGAAGCGTCGGTAGCTCCGAGGAGCCCGTTGTAGAGAGCCCGGAGGACAAAGGCTGTCGTCCATTGTTATCTCTGACATCTTCTAACGAGATCAGACGGCGGGGTCGGAGGTTGGAAGCGGATCGTTGAGTGAAGGTATCGGCGGAGCCGCTTCGGGAACTCATTCCTGGCGAAAGGGGAGAGAGGGAGGTGAAAAAGAGAGGCAGCGCCTTTAACACTTGGGAAAGGTCTTTATCGCTGTGTCAGAGACTGCCGGGGCACGGTTTGCCATCGGACGCCCCTATGATAGACCATTCGTCATGCGGTGTCTGTATCGCATCCGTGTCCTCTATCGGCTTGGTTTCCGCCCGTGCAAGCGGAGGCCAGGATTCTTGCGTCTGGGGCAGATGAGCAAAGAAAGGACCGGAATATTAGACCCTATAAGCAGATAGAGGGTGTTTGAGAGCTCCGAGAAGGTGAGCAGCTGTACGGAGTGGTGTGGAGGTTGGGGAGCGGGATGCGGCAGGAGTGTTTTTGCGGGTAGCCTCCTGGGGATGATGACGACTCCTAACTTCGTTTATCTCTGGCGGGGCGGCGGCGTTTCAAGCCAACAACCGCCTAGATAGGGCTGGAATCGCGACGATGTCAGTAGCGATAGATTAATCTAGAGGCTGACGCTTTTAATGCTGCAGAACATCTATAGTTATCATGATGCAGCTTTATTGAGCCTCGGCCGACGTTGTCACCAGTGAGGTGTCTCCCGCTCACTACAGCGTCATCTTTTAGCCTCGAAATACTTTTGAACTGCCTGCTTTACAGAGTCATGCCAGATGACTTATCTGTGTTTGTGACAAGGTACGTTAAACAGCAATACCAAGGAAGCTTGCTGACGCCGCAACGGCTCCGTTCTACAGCTGTCATTGCGCCGGATCGCCATTGTGGTATAAGCCATTGTCCCTAATGCAGTATAAACTCCTGGCGATAAATGAACCATGCTCGCTCTGAAAACGTTCTCCAATACAGGGTATAGTCCTATAAAAAGCGAAGGGAAAAATATGAAGAGAGAAAGAAAGAGAAAAGGAAATAAAAAAAAAAAAAGGGGGAAAAAAAGGGAAAAAAAAGGGAAAAAAGGAAAAGAAAGCGCAGCGGATGCTTCGGACTCCCAACGCGGACTTGATGATTCCATCAGTTGTACAGCTCTGTGCCTGCAACTTTGGGGATAATCTTCTTCAATTCAACTTCGCTGCTCAGTACCCTATTAGCAATCTTGGAAGCTTTTCCCAAACGGGCAAGCAAACATACAAGACAAGCCCAGAGTCCGGGGGAATCAACCCAGGGAACCCTCTCTTGCCATAACCGTAATCGCTGCATTCGCATCAGTCTGCAGTCTATCGACGATGCCAGTTCAACACTGGGTGTTCAATAAGAAGATAGGGTGACCTGATGAGGAGGATATAGACGGACATACCTCGATATTGTGAGGATGGCCTTCTCACCAAGAGTCATCTGCTGTACGCCTTTGTCCCAGCCTGTGTTGCGTCAGTTAGTACCTCAATCTTGTCAGGCACAATGCTCTGTCCATACGGCAGAGCTTCTAATCATACCAAGGATAACCTTCCCAACTCCAATCTCCGTTTTCAGTGGCCCCCGACCTTGCGAGGTATCGAATCTACAGCATAACAAATCAGTTAGCTGTTTACCGAGCTCTCCAAGCGTGAATTCCGAGATTCATGCTAGGACTAGAAATGAAACTGGGCAGATAAGCGAGTTGTTTGAGTTGGTGGGTACGCACTGTGTCCCCATGAAGTACTCGTTCTTCCCGCGTGTCTCGTCATAAAGATACCCTGTGTAGTCAATGATCACGGTGTCGCCGGTGTTGGGGCTGTCGCGGCCGTTTCCAGGGCGCAGAATGGTTTTTGTTACGCCTTGGGGAGGGTTCATTTCTGTGTTGTACCGAATGTAGTGCGTTTAGACAAGTCGATGAGAGAGGAGGGAGAGAACGAAAATTAAAGAAGGGTCAGGATGGGGATAGGCAAGTTTTGGATTAAGGAGAAGAGACTAAGAAGTGCTGGAATGTGCTAGTTTATAGATGGAGATGGCGTTGGTCTTCGGTAGGTTATATTATCCTAATTAAAGGGATACCGTCAACGCCCAGTACAATAATATGGCGCGATGGAATTATGAGAAGGATACCGGCAGAGCCCGAGAGATAGGAACCCTTCCATCTGTACTTGGTTAGGTAGGTGGTAGCCACGTCTGGTACCCATGCAGATAGCGGTTGGCATGCTACCAAGCGAGGCTGGAGGTGCTAACGGAAGGATGCGATGCCGTGATCCTGCGGTGTGGTCAACGGGTCCCCACGTTAAACAGTTGGACCCAGTGCCACGAGGAAAGTCTAGTCCACTCTCATGGTCCTATCCACTAAAGGGGATGTGGTTGGCTGGCTTGGTGCAGCTGTATGCTTGCGCAGGGTCATGATATTGGCAGATCACTATGGATAAGCTGCAGCTCTGCATCCTACTGATATGTACTGTGAGAGAGCTGTGTTCGCAAATCAGACTAGTCCGACGCCAGTCCAGTTTAGCTCGCCTGCCAAAAAGCCATCCTCTTCACCTCTTCCACGGAGACGGATTTGACCACTGTCCGGGGGAACCGGCTATCCACCGGGGTTTGAGTTTCGGATTCGCTTCCGAGATCGAGATAATATAGCGTCTCGATGTCCGTTTTCTTCTCGATAAACTCCAGCATCCTGGCGTAATTCAAACCAATTTGATCCAGCCCGTGGCTATCATCCGAGAGACAGAACCGACCACCACGCGCCAAAAACTCCTGTCCACTCGATCAGAACATTATCTCGCATATATGCGCCACGGTATTCCGGCTGACACATGACCATCATCCAGGAAATCATGAAGAGCAGACAAACTGACCTGGCAAATCTCAGCTTTCGGATAAGGCTCGCTCATGCCCTTTCGCAGCGCTGCAGAATTGAGCTCCAGAATGCCCCCGTACCCAGCCACGTAGTCCAGATTCCGCAGAATTCGCTCCCAAACACCAGGCCACTGCTTGAAGCTGCGCTCGGGATCATCACTCTTCAGCCGGATGAGATCGAAGTGCCCGACCACGACAGGCTTCAACTGCTGCAGCATGTCCAGCTGCTCATCAAAGAAGGCTTCGAAGAGCTTCTCATCCGACCCACCTGCTAGATCCCGAGCTTTCTCGTACATCTCCCGGTCGTAGTCGATGGGTATGGTCTTGGTGTGGTGGATCGAGCCCATGAAGAACTCGAACGGGAACGCACGCATTGAGGTCTCAATTAAAGTCCGCGACTCTGGCCGAATCCAGTCGCATTCAAAGCCAATCAGGATTTTGATCTGGCCTGCGTATTTCTCTCGGAGTCGGGTGGCTTCGCGGAAATAGCTCGCTTCGTTGGCGATCATCCATGCCTTAGTTTGGTTGGCTTCGATCTATGGTTGTCCATTACACACGTGTTAGGGCGGAATGCGCTTGATATTGTGCGTTCTTGCTTCAAGTGCTCATCTTTTCTGCACGATATATTGCTTTTTCATCGACGCCAGAGGACAGGCAATGCAGAACAGGGACCAAATACCTCTTCTGGATAGTAATCCTGTTCTCCGCGGGGCATGTGCTCGGTCAAGCAAAAGACTTGGAAGTTCTTAGCGACGGCCAATTGGATGACCTCCTCCAGGGAGTCTTTTGCGTGGCCGGGGCAGAACTGCCCTGAGTGGCTGTGGTGAGAGAAGGGCATGATAGCCTTGGGATTTCTCCGTGGAGTTCGCGCTGTAGACACGGTTAGCCAATATTTAGCTGACGACGATAATGCAGGGAAGATTGCGCGAAAAAGCGGTATAAGCATGCGATACTCGAATAAGACTTACAGTACAAGGGTGACAGGATAGGTAGCCCCGCCTGAGATAAGGAATCGGACGTAGATAGGGTGGAGGGGCGGTGAGGTGAGCGATATAAGTACTACAGCGTGACAGTCAATGTGCTTTGTGGGATATATGATGGAAGAGCGAGTTTGTAAAGACAGCCAATATTTGGGGCGGGGAGTTTTCGCGAACTCCGCAAGTCTGGCCGACATTGCATATACAAATACCTGCTTTGGAAGCGGCACAAAGCAAACAAAGTATATATATACCCATATATATTTTCTACGTCGAGCTCTCGTATTCTAGGATTGAGAGCTTCTCAAATCCTCGCACAAAAGAACTTCATTTCAGAAGCTCATCACCCAAGTATTCAATCATCCAATCGAATAGCTCTTACAGTATTCAAAGTGTTGCGCATAGAGACGAGTAAGCTCGAGAATACAGCTCAACTGAGCGCCAATCGGCCGTAGCGATATCGAGTCAACCTTCACCACAAGTCGTTGTCTGGGATCACGAGCTGCAATTATAGCACTTTCGGCCTCGTAGCCAATTCATGGTGCAATTATTTTGCGCAATTCGTGCCGGGTCCAACACTAGATCGAGCCATTCGCAGTCGCATAGCATCTGGCATGAAAGTCGCATCGAGTTGCGTCGTGTCAGATCAATCCCGTTCCATTCTTCTCTCATCCTACCGCAAGCACAGTCGCAACCACGTACTCTCCATCATGCGAAATGGATAACCGCCCAACCCTCCCCCTCCCACCATCCTCACCACGATCATAAAGGACAATGTCTGGTCTTCCTTCCGCGCCATCATCAGCAACACTCACCACAGCATCCTTCCAACCCAGCCCCTTGGCACCACCCTTCGCAGCCTTCCGCGCCGCTTCCTTAGCTGCAAACCGTCCAGCGAGCCACCGTGCCATATCGGGTGTAACCGTGATATCCATTCTCTTGTCCATATTCGGTTGACGGGTGGGCGAGTCAAGGGGGGGGAAAGAGAACCGTGTGCGAAAATCGCGCTGTTCCTGCTCGGAGAGGATGCGGCGCGTGAAGCGGGTGAGGTAGCCTCCTGGGCGGGAGATGAGGCGGGTTATACGCGGAAGGTGGACGATATCGGTGCCGATATTGAGAGCAAGGGGGAAAGGGATGGGTTTAGGTTTCATGGTGAGTTGTTGGTGATGGATAAGGAATGAAGCCCAAGTAAACTTGTGATTTTGACCTCGGACACGGACAACAACCGTGGGTGACTAATCGGACAATGAGCATAATTGCCGGAAAAACAAAGTGCTCAATCTTTACAAAAGTATACAAGGTCTTAAAATTGTAAGTGAGAGCTTCAACGTGTCTTATAACTAAGCATACAGACTACTTCACAATCATGCCCAACATTACGGAACAGCTGCCTCTGCTACTAGGTTGGCCACGACACAATCGCACAAAGTTGGAAAGGAATGTAAACCTTTCAATGTATACCTCTATATGTACATTTCCGCATTGCTCATTGACTCTGTGAAGTCAAAAGCTAGCGGCCACGAGGAATCCTCCAACAGCTCCGGCCTCGGTTCCAATAAAAGTGTTCATAGATTCATCTTGTGGAATGCAATATGTTCCGGCGGCGAGACTCGAGACCAGACCATGCTCCGCTCAATCAGGCACACTGGCCGAACACTAGTGGTCGGCCTTCTTGTCGCCCTCTCCGTTCATTTGTTTCAGGAAGTCCCTAAAAGGCACAGTCAGCCAATTGCCTGTATCTCCCACTCTCTCGCAGAAGTCCAATAAGATCTAACAATCCCTGATCGAGCTTTGGTGCATTGAGTAGGGTCAGTGTATGGCACGGAGGAACATACTGAATGAAAACCTCCTCATCCTTGGAAGACGCCTGGATCGGAGGAGCAGCGGGCTTCTTAGCAGCACCACCGCCACGGGTAGCAAGGTAGATACCGCCGAAAAGCGAGCTTAGGATACCAAGAGAAAGCTAGACAGTCAACAAGTAAGCATTGGTTATCTCGTCATGGTAGCCGGTATATTCCAGATTCGATGCAGGAGGGACAGGAGCTTGGTGTGGCGGAGCGCCAGGAACGTACGTGGTGAGAGCCGATCTGACGACCAGCGATGTTGTAGTAGACAACCATTTTCGCGATTGAGGAGGGATTGGTTCGTGAATGAACGGGGCAGGACGGGGAAAGGTGCTGGTTTCTGCTGGAGTCGTTCAAAGTCCAAACGAGCGATGAAGTTGCGGCCGGGCGACAGGCTTACTGCTTGCGGTTAGACAGATTCTTATGTAAGCTGATAGCACAGGATGAGGGATGAGTAAGCCAGATGCAAGCTATGTAAGCACACGTGATGTCCCGGTAGTTCCCGCCAATACTCCGGATTAAATGACGTCGGAAGGAAAGCTGCATTTCTATGCCACAAGAATGAATTGGTTATGGTTTGCTAGACTCCAAAGGCAGGTCGAATTAGTGCTTCAACTTCTCCTACTAAGATATGAAGACGGCCGGCTGCACAAGGCTTTCGCCGGAAATTGTCAGCCTCGTGGCATCATCTCCCATCAAAACCAAAGGAACAGTGCCTCCTCATCCCTGGAAATTGAATCTGCCGGTTACGCGGGTATGGCAGAGACGCAAGGATGGCTGTCTAGTGTCTACCTAGGCTCGTTAGCAGAATAGTAATCTCATTCTTATTGCTGGAATATTCTTCTTAAGGCCGCTCCTGCCTTTTACCTGCTCTCATCTTCCGTGTTCTTCCCTTCGTACTTATACGACGGCTCCTACCTACTTGGTCTCCTCATTCTTGACCAGCAATACCCGACGTGTCCGGACAGCATGTTCTGGGGAAGCCGAAAAGAGGAGCCTTCTGAGCCTCCAGCTCTGCCACCTGTCAAACGGGGCAAGCTCTCGCCCCAGCTACAGAAGATTGTCGATAGCGATGATACTAATCCATATGATGATGTGTATTCCTATTAGTGAGTGTCGCGTGTGTCCTGAATGGCGTCACATCCCCACCCCCGCAACTCCTTGGTTTGAGAAGAGTATCGGCTATGGCCTCGAATTTTCCATTCAACTTTACCGCAGTACTTCAATCCGCTAGCCATGGCTGACAGTTCCAACAGCTCCGTCGATTCGACCGACACCAATTACCGCTATGCCGGTTACGCAACTCGCCTCAAAACGCTCCTTCTCTCAGCGCATCGCTACGTGGCTTACACCTCCGATGTAGGCGAGTCTTTCCGTCCAGTTGCACACCCCATCCTCGTACGCTCCGCATACGCAGTCTCCTGGGCATACCTTCTCGGCGATGTCGGGCACGAGGGGTACAAGGCGTACCTGCGCAATCGCCGTGTTTTAGCGCCGCCTTGCGAAGCATACAAGGATTCAAGGGATCTCACGCACCAGCAGATCGTGATGGGGATGGCTACCGGAAATGTCGGGGGCTCTTTGAGCTCTGCTGATTGGGGTGAAGGGCAGAAGCAGGGAGACTCGGATACGCTAACTCCCTGGCCGACTGCGCATATTCCGCTCATCGAGGACTACCGGGTCGTGATGGCGAAGAGGGCCGTCTTCCAGAGTATAGCGAGTATGGGCCTTCCTGCGCTCACAATTCACAGTGTGGTGAAGTATTCCGGGCGCGCGCTGAAGGGGGCAAAGAGTACATTTGCGAGGACATGGGTTCCTATCGGGGTATGTACACTATTCTCAGGACCTGGTATGAAGGCCCGTAACTTACTGTGACAGCTCGGTCTGTCTGTTGTGCCATTCCTACCCTACATCTTTGACCATCCAGTTGACGAAGCGGTTGACTGGACTTTCCGGACTGGTCTGCGCATATACGGTGGTGAAGACGCCGTCAAGCCCTTACCACAGCCCTCACAAATTGTAGGGGCGACGATGCACGAGGAGGATTCCACATCGCTAAGCCATTTCCACATCAAGGCACCCGAGGTAGCAGATGCGGCAAGTGCGAACGTAAGCTGGGACGAATACAAAGAAGAACTGCAGCGCGCGAAGGAAAGGAGGAAGCGTGAACGAGAGGAGAGAGGAGAGTCAGGGATCCTAGCTATGTTGGGGTTTGGGTCGAAACGGAAGGAAGAAAGGGGTAAAACGGAGTAAGTACCTTCCTAAGGGACTTGGTTGCCGTGTAAAAAGTACCCTGAATCGTCGATGCACTCGACTCGACTCGACTTCGAATGTCTCTCCGATATGTTTATGTAGTACGGTGTTCTTTCTCTAGCCCGTGCTCTGCTTATCTCATGTGCTATCAAATGATTACGGTCACTGGCTGCACTTTGCGTTTACTTATGCACATGACATACTACAAGTAGAATCAGCATCATTTGACGAGGACTGGGCAGTTATGTAAAGATATAGCTGATAAAGTCGGAAAATATTAACGTCTAATTCGTGCCAAACATGGCTCATCACTTCTCTACATTCACTTCACTATACAACTGTACAAACAAAATGGTGAAAGATAGAGTCGGATCAAGGTAGAATGGGCACATATTTGCCACGAGGAGAATAGTATCCAGAAAGAGTTGAAAGTGATGAGAGAAGGATTGTGTTGGCAGAACTCTGCGCTGTGACAAGGTGAAGAAGAGAAAACAAATGCAAAAACAATATGGGGAATAAGTGGAAAATATGAATATGTAGAGAAGAATAGAACGCGCATGACGACACCGCCATATAGAAGCTTTGATACAGGTAGAAGCCAAAATATACCAACAGATATATCCCACGGACACGAGAAAGCGATGCAGAGAGCTTTGCTTCTCCCATCCACTCTTCCTGGGTTACATTGCCCCGGTCTGCCTTGACCCAAGACTATGCCATTTTTTATTCATTTCCATTTATATATCGTTTCCAGAGCTTAATTCCATCCCAAAGAGTTCTCTGCCATGACAGGAGCGCTGATCATCTGTGTGCGTTGGCTGCCGCTGCCACGGGACAAGCGACCGCCGCCAGTGAAGATGGATCCGCCACGGTCACTCATCTGATCGGCAGTGGAGCTAGTGCGACGGTGCAGTTGACGCTTCTTGCGGTAGCGGCGGGCGACCCAGAACATTCCGGCACCATAGGCGGCAGCACCAGCCACCACACCAACACCAATACCGACAGAGCTAGCCTTTGTAGAGCCGCTGCTGCTGGCACCAGCAGTGGAGTCATCATAAGAGTCATTCGAGTCGTCACCGTCGCCATCGCTGTCACTGCCGTCCCCGGACCACGAGCTGCCCCCAAATGATGAGTCATCATATTCGCCCACGAGAAGTGGAATAGAGGGATCAATCATTGACATTAGGGTCCTAACAGAGTCATTAGGCTGGTCGTAGAGTCGAGAAATTGGATTGTGAAGCAGTTTCCTGAGGACGTCCACCTTCTCCGTGGGGATGTAGGCTTGGGCAACAGTAGCAATGTATCCAGTGGTGGCTTCGCTGTCATAGGGGGAGATGGCAAACATAACGATATCGCTACTAGCTTCCTTCAGCGCATACACCAAACCCTGGGGAATATACAAGAAGATTTGCGAAGAAGACAGTGAGTGGGTCGCAACGAATGAGTAGCGGAGTTCCCGGGTGAAACCCAGCTGGATCAGAGTTGACCCTTCTGGAGCATCTGGAACACCCCCGGCTGGGGAGATAGATCCCGGTAGCTGAGTAGGCGCGATGGTTGCGGTCTCTTCGCTGGATGTCTCGGTTTCAGTGGAACTAGGCTCGATGATAATGCTGGTCGGCACCCAATCA
Source organism: Aspergillus spinulosporus (assembly GCA_003574815.1). Classification (NCBI taxonomy): domain Eukaryota; kingdom Fungi; phylum Ascomycota; class Eurotiomycetes; order Eurotiales; family Aspergillaceae; genus Aspergillus; species Aspergillus spinulosporus. Next base: position 616,458 of record QPHH01000009.1, on the reverse strand, counting down.
GTAGGCTCAGCCTCTACGGTGGTTGTAGAGGTCGTATGGACCGTGGTGGTGGTAGTGGTGTCTTCCGTGCTAGTCGTGCTAGTCGTGGTAGTTGTGGTAGTTGTGGTAGTTGTGGTAGCTGTGGTAGCTGTGGTAGCTGTGGTAGGAGAGGGCTGCACGGAAACAGAGGAACTTGAAGAAACAGAACCTCCTACCGACGGAGTGGGGGTAGCCGCAGTACTAGAGGTAGGAACCTGGGGAATGACTGGAATGGAAGTAGCGCCGCCACTGGAGGAAGGAATAAGGATACTCGTCAGATCCGGGGGAAGCAGAGTGGGGGTCGGGCTAGCCACAGTGTCGGATGATCCTGTGGGAGTTGACTCAGGAACGCTGACAGAAATGGTGGGGAGGATATCGTCAATCAAACCGCCCGAAGTGCTGCTAGACGCTGGCAGAGGGGTTGACGTCGAAGAATCGGTGCCGAAGAGACTCTCGAGCAAACCACCAGAGCTAGTGCTTGTTGACGAGGGTATGACAGCGGTCGAGGCGCTGCTACTGGTCTCAGTGCCGAGACCCTCTAGCAAATCGCCGGACGTGCTAGTGGGCGTTGCCAACGGGGTAGTCGCACTCGAAGCCGTAGAATCCGCTCCGAAAAGTCCATCAAGCAAGCCTCCAGAGGTGCTGGTGGAGGATGGAATGACCGCACTTGAAGTGCTGCTTGTCGAATCGGTGCCCACCAGATCGTCAAGTAATCCACCTGATGTGCTGGTCGCCGAAGGAGATGTAGAGGTGTAAGTTCCACTGGAAGAAGTAGAGTCACCTCCTAGAAGACCGTCAAGCAAGCCATCGGATGAGCTAGTGCTGGTTGCTGAAGAAGAATCGGCAGTGGAAGTCGAAGTCGAAGTGGAGGAGGTAGAGTCACCTAACAGGTTGTCAAGCAAACCATTAGAAGAGCTCGTGCTGGTTGCCGAAGGTGATGACCCGGTGGATGTTCCGGTGGATGTTCCGGTGGAGGACGTAGAATCGCCGTTCAAGTTCAAGCCAAGACTCAGGAGATCATCTGATGTACTGGTTGAGGAAGGCGACGTGCTGGAAGTGGAAGTAGAAGTTGAAGAGTCGCTGCCACTCAGAAGGCTCTCAAGCAATCCACCAGACGAGGAAGTGGACGATGGCGATGTGCTAGAAACGGTAGTCTCTGTCTCCGAGGTGGTCGAATCAGTGGTAGCGCGGGAGATACCGGTTTGGGTTGTGGTAGAGCTACTATCGGTGCTGCTTGACCCACCGAGAAGACTTCCCAGAATACTGGATAGATCACTCTCCTCTGTTGTAGTCGATGACGCGGTGCTGGTTGCGGTAGGCTGCGAGTCCGTAGTTGCTGAGGCGGTAACTTCGGCTACAGTTGACTGCTTTGTGGTAGTCGAAGCTGCACCCGTTGCAACACCGGTACTAGCGGTGCCAGTGATCGTATGTGTCTTGCCATTCTCATCGACAGAGAGGGTAATGGGCACGATAACGACATCGGGGTCAGAGTCCTTGGAAGAAGTGGCGGTAGCACCAGACTTCTGGGAGGTGGTGCTGCTAGCGGTGGTTCCAGTTTCAGAGCTTGAACTCAGGAACGACTCGGGCCAACCCAGGTTGTTCGAGTGCTCCGAAGAGCCAAACAGCTGACGCTTGAGTTGCTTGTGCTCGTAGTGAGCGTTGGGTTGCTGCGCAGCAACCAACTCCAGCCCAGCAAGCGACAGTGCAGCTGCAATAAGAGCCGTCTGAGAAACCATGGTGACTGCTGAACGCAGAAAAGCGGGGGTTGTCGCAGGTACGACGGCAGTTGTATAAAAGAGTGGACTGAGCAAAGGCTCAAAAGATTTGGGCCGACGTTAAAGATGCAGGACTAGTTCGAGCGCCAGATACTAGACGCGGCTGCGGTGGTTCAACGGCCGAAGGCTGGCAGCGGCTGTCTCGAATAGTGTATCTTCGAAACGGCCTTTTGTTCACTCCTTCCTTTTCCTCCGCAAGGGATAGCGAGGTTGGCAGCGAGACGCGTGGGAGAACAATGTCGAGCGATAAACAAACGCAAGTGAAAGAGCGGCAGGGGCGGTCGTCAAACAACAGAAACCCCTTTAATTATATCCGAGCGATGAGTATACTGATAAACGAGTGTGAGTGCTGTAAGGAGCGAGCGACGATATCTAATTAGACAACGGTCAAAAATAAGATGGCGGCGGTGATGATGAGGTGGTTGTTTCGGTACCTTAAAGAGAGGGCGCGACCGTGGGAGGATGCAAGGAGAGAGAGAAGACCAGGCGAAATTGTCAGTCCCAACGGCTCATTGACGTGGAAAGGAATACAAAAGACTGGCGACGTCAACGACAGCACCAACGATGGCAAATCATCAGGCGAAAAGGTGGAAGAAAGCGAGGGGATAAGAAGAAGAGCAGGCTGAAGTGAGAATGATGAGTCGAGAAAGGGGACAGCGAGAGGGAGAGGGTGTGTGGGCGGAGACCGCGGTCGGCCGTGGCATTACCAGCACGGGGTAGACTAGCCTCACACCAGGCCAGAGTGGGTTACGCAGTCAAGGGACGCCGGCCACTTTCTTGACGAAGTAGCAGTTCTACACCGCAGTCTTTGTTCTCGTTCTAAGAATAACTTCCCTAGTTTGTTGCCCTTTCAAACACCGAACAGCGACAGTTCCTCGATCCGAGTCGAAGAAGTGAGTTCAATGTACAACATGATCGCCTCCTTTTGCGTACAACTTCTGCAAAACAGCATTTACTTTGACGGATATTACCGTAAGGATTCGATCAAGCTAGCGAAATGACGCCAGCCTAGAGCCAATAGTACGAGAGCGCGGACGAGACAGTACTGATCAACGAATTCTGTGGAAGTTGGTCTCCAAACAGTTCTCGGTGCTGATGATTTGGATCGACACCCGTCCGCGAAATTCGGAGACCACATTTAAGTTGATCGCGACTGGATCGACTAGGTTGTCATCTGCATCTCATCTCCAGCGCGGCGCCAACAAAATGTGCATTCATGTACATTTACAGTGGGCGGTGATTTAGAACTGGGAGGGTCACGACGGCTAAAAGGCACCAGTCAATCCTCCGGAACTCGATACTGCTACCCCTCCCCAGACAGGCTGGGTGCTGGGCGACCTCGACAATGACGGACCTTGCAGGCTTGCAGCAGCACCGTTACCACAGCCAGTGGCGTCGATCGGGATAATTGCAGGGCGCACATCGCAATGAGCCAACACCCATCTAGCGAGGCCGAGACCGCCGGCGTCTTGTTAGCGCATGCGGTTCCTGGATTCATGTGGGGACGGTGCGTGCCCCTAACGCTCGACGAGATACCGTTTGGGTAACCGTCATCAGCGCCCAGCTCTCGCCCTCATTCCATAATTCGGGCCTCCGATTCAGAAATAAAGAAATTCTGTGAAAGCGAAAGTTTGGGGTTCGATATTTGCGATAATTGTTGGAAGCTTCTTGACGAATGCACCGGCCCTGGGCCTTTAACCGAACTCTCGACGACACACCCCCCTTTTTCCCGCATAGCATCATGTTTCAACTACGGGGGCAAGAGTACATGCTAAATTAACTGCCGAAGCTCGAACCAATTCGGCTATCACACCCTACTCGCTGGCATGACTATTCGCTTGTCCCTTTTCGGTCCTCTATAACTGGGAAAAGAATTGGTCCGAAGACTGACGACCCGGCTAAGACGAGGAGCCCAGATGATCTTCTGGGTCACCACGTGTATGGCTGAAGCATATGAAGAATGTTTGATTGTTTAACTACATTCCGCGCAAGGCTGAAACACTCTTTCTTAGACTGCCAGCAACATTGCGAACATGATGTCTTCGCATTCCTGGATACGACATCTGCGTCCAGAAAGGACGTGCGAGCAACGGTGGTGTTATGGTGGCTAGCCACAATTCTAAGCTAATACGCTCCGTGATTCTGACCAGCATGAACCCCTTGGCTCTCCTGAGTGCCCAAGGCTCAAGCCGTTGCGCCGGGAATTGTTAGTCCAACGTTGGCGTCATCTCTAGTCTAGGCTTTCCCAATCCTGAGTGCCCGGGTCCTGCCCTATCTCCTGATCCAGAGTCCAAACTATGCCGATCGACGTCAATGTTCAGCCATCAATATTACATGTACAATATGATCATCGCTCTTGTATCAATGTCAAAACCTACCTCTTGCCTTTTCCTTGGAGCTAAACAAGAGTTATACTGTAATAATCATATGAACCATGGATGGACTACCGTCGCCTTACCCGACGCTAAACCTGTTCCTGAACTGTTGCCGTTACCTCGCAGCCAATCAGTCCGCAGTCCAGACCAGAGTGCACACCGGCTGTTCCTACTTTGGAGTAATCGTATCGTTCCAGGGTTTAGGTTGCATCGCAGAGTAAGAACAAATCGAGCCCCAGGTCTATGCAGACTGGTCACTCAGCATTGCAGACTTCGTTTTTACCGGATACCTTGGAAAACTTCGGCCGGCAAACTGGCGGACTATACATTCACGTTGCTTTTTTCTGTGTATCTCCCTTCAATTTTATCCAGGCTACTATGTATTTCCTCTCATTCTTATTGGTTGTATGGCTGGTTCTGACAGAGCACTTTATGCCCAACACCCCTGTCGTGCGAGACGCATATACAAAGTACAACGATATGTACACGTATACATTAAGCTGGCGTCGCGGTCATATGCAGCCCTGACATGTAAATGAATGCAGGTACGGATAATTGCGTCTGGCCCAGTTCTTTCCGGCCGCTCACAGCTGTTGAACAAACTATCATTCAGGTCCATTGATCAATCACATCCAACTACCTTGAGCATCCCACGATAAGGACAATTCAAGGATAATCCAAGAACCAGCTTTTGCCACCGTGGTCTTCTCCCACTTAGACGCATTCGTATTTGCTCTACAGCTCAAATTGGATTGCCATGGAAAATTCAGAGCTTCGCCTTAGTCGGCCGCGTCACAACAGCTGAGCACTCGATCTCGACGTCGGAGTTCATGGGCAGAGTCTTGACACATACGCACGTCCGCGCCTGTAATTGCCATCGAATTAGCGCACTGAATAAGTGAGGCCCTCTAAGGCAAACATGGAGCAAGAAAGCATTATAACATTAAGGAGCCCTTGGGACAAAACATACCGGCCTTGGCTCCGGAAATCCTTCCATATAAACCTCATTCATATCCTTGAAGTCCTTCATATCAGCTAGGAAGACGTTCACCTTCGCAACGTCGGCTAGACTCGAGCCGCTTGCTTCGAGCACTGCGGACAGGTTCTTGATGATTTGGCGCTGCAAGTCTATCGTGTTAGCAATATTCCCCGACATCTAAAAGCAACACACAGCGCTGCTTGGTCGAGCTTTGAGAAGGGCAGCATACAGTTCGGTCTTTCACTGTACCCTCAACCATCTTCCCCGTCTTGGGGTCAATGCCCAATTGGCCAGAGCAGAAGACAATATTTCCTACATATCTCATAAGCTAGATTCATGATACAGAGTTAAAGTTGATAAAAGATTTACCGACGACCGTGGCCTGGGAAAGGAACGGAGCGGGCGCGGGGGCGTTATTGGTGCGGATGGGGATCTTGGACATTATGAAAGGTGCCGGTTTCTTCTGAGTAGACTTCTTGAGTGGACTGTAGAGACGAGATGATGAAAAGATTTGGGGGAGCTGGGGATTTAAAAGGTTGGAGTCATGAGTTGGGGTAGACTGTTCGCCCCACTGCGATAAGATACTTGTGATCTCCACGCCAGGGAAGTCGTTCATTTGCATTATGTCAAGACAATTTTCTAAGCTGGGAATACAATTAGTAGTGTCTTTAAGCAGGTATATACTACTGATATCAGGCGACTATCTGGAATAAATAGGCAACTGAGAAATGGGTGCCTTAAAGAGACTTTGGTGTCTAGAAATATATATATTTTCGTACCCGGCCATCTAAAACATGCCGCTACTTTTACCTCAGAGCTGTAGCATGAGTCACTAAAGTAATATTTTATGCGATATTTAGATATTGGAAATCACTGGTCAAGGAGAGTGCCGTCATCATGGAGCACTTATGGTCTGGAATGCAACCAACAAGTCCACTATCTTCCAGCACAATGTTCAGCAAGTATCCCATACCTTACAAAGCCATTGAGCACCCTACCAAATGTTCCATTATGTGCTCCAAGAGATCGAATCCTAATATATACACAATCATATCAAGCATTCAATCTTCCTTTCTAGCCCTTTCTCACTGACCTAGTGACTGTTCACTGTGACGCTGTAATCTGCGCAAATCAATTCACAGCACTCCATCACTGCAGTAACACCAGCCCACAAACCTCGTTTGAGCTTTGATTCCCTTCTGAATGGCTTTTTACTCCTTGTATCTTCACCAGCACCATCTCATTTATCATCCGTATTCCCCTCATTCTTCGATAGCCATAGCAAGCAACCGAAGACGAAGCAGGTATCCAGCATGGATCGACCCGCATCACGGCCTCTCTCTCCAGTTCCCGAAGAAAAGAAAAAAGACGAAGATCTCGAAGTGAGGACAGAGATACAAGAAAATATCCAGACTAAAACTGAAATTGGGACCGAGTCTGACATAGACACTGACACTGACAACCACGACGACGACGCTCTTCCACTCGAAATTGACGTCCATGGTCTTAGAGCAAAAGTCTACCTTAACTGCGCTGACGTTGACATTGTTCCTGCGAGATACCTTGAGAAGGCGGATCGTTCGCGTACGTCACCACACTTTATGCCTAAAGACCCCTTCGGTCTGTCTGAGGTAGGTGAAGAAAAATAAGCTAATTGGTGCCTCAGCTATTCTAAAGCGCACGCCTTGGATCTTTCGAACAGCCAAAGACGGTCGGTCAGTGAACATCGGGAGATGGAGTAAAGTTGACATCCGTTATCGCGGGGTATTCAAGACGCTGAAGAAGGTCCCGGTGTTCAGTAATGGGCTGTTTGGGAGTTCGACATCCGGAGTAAGCTCAGCTGCCGATGAGCACGAAGACGTGAGTACCGGTGGACGGACGAGCACCGACTCTAGGTCTGGCTGGGGCTCCGGCTCCGGCTCGGCTTCTTCGTCAAAAAGCTGTTCGTCGAAGGTAGACTTCGAGGAAGCGGTAAAGGCGCAAGGTCAGGTGGTGTATGCGCTCCTCGACGAAGTCCTGAATATGCTCAGAATCAAGCGTGAGGCAGAAAGCCATCGGGAAGTGTTTTTTCTGAGGTGTGTCTTTTTTTCTTTTCCGATGCTGCATTTCAGAGTGTCTGAGTGGATAGGTGCTAATGGTTGTTCAAGGCCGAGATTAGTTTCCTGTCAGCCAGAATACTGGACTGGATACCGCGTCAAGCACAGAGACACTCCGTTCACCGCGGGCTCAGTATCGCTCGACTACGAGCCAAGCCGAGGAATGCCGCGAGCTGTAATGCCTATTACGACGGTATGAGTTTTGTCAGCAGCATAGATGGCGAGTCGAGGCTAGAGCTAACATGCATTGATCCGTTACGTAGACAAGCGAACCCGTCATATCACTGAAAAGAACCCTTGAAAATGAATTCAAGCTACTCCTCTCGCAACTCTTAGTAAACGTGCACCGTCTCTCACCACCTGGCGACAAGATACCCGACCAAGAAGCCTTTCTGATAGGCCTACACGGTTCAAAGCTACACATCTTGCGCGGCATCTTCCCTGGCCAGAAGACCAGCAAGCTATGGAGCGGCCGACACAATCCGCGAGAAGTACAGAGCACGATTCGCCTCTTCAGAAGGAGATATGACGATAATGGTCTAGGGCCGGAGGGCAAAGATGGCAGATTTTACAGCAAGACCAACCTGGAGCGCTTCATGGAGCAGGTTGAGTGGAATCAGCTTTCGAATCCCGATAACGAAGTTCATCCACGATCGTTCCAGGTTTTGGGCAGTTGTGAATATGACCTATGGCTGAAGTGGGAGTTTGGGGCTGCGATGAAGATGCTCGCCGGGCTTATTATGTACTTGATGAGTGGACAGGCGCGGTGCGGAGTGTTACAGGATGTTTTTGAGCGGTATCCGTATGATGAGGGTATTGAGCCAGAGAGCGACGTCGGAGGTGATGCGGTCGATATGGAGAAAGTTGCAAAGGAGCAGAAGGAGATCGAAGAGGAAGAGGAGAGACTGAGAAAGAATGAGAGAGAGAAAAGGGAGGAGGAGAAGGCGCGCCTGACTGAGTTCGAGGCAATCAAGGTGTCCATGAAGGATAAGATTGGCGGCCTTGCCGATGGATTGAGACAGCCTTGGTGCGACTGGGTGTGGGAGGATAGAGGCGCTGATACGGGTGAAAAAGATGGGGAGGAGGCTTTGATCGTTGGCGGGCCGAATTGATTCTTGGGCTATGGATATTGGAGCACACGTTGAAGTGGATAGGAGAGTCTTCCAAATTGAGATTGGCCTTTACTTACATCATAGCGGAGATAAACCAAAATAACCTTTACGTTTGCACATCCATACACCCGCAGGTTATCGCTCCAGATGTCGTCTTTCTGACTCGAATTCCGTGAACCCATCAATGCCGAATCCGTCCTTACCCCCAGTTTTGAAATACTCACTCACAACACCCAGTGCGTAGCAAGTGCCTCCAGTGGCAAGCCCGCCCACCAACATTCGCCGGAGTACTTTTGTGGTTGTGGACTTCGGGAGGCTCTTGTGAGATTGTTTGCTGGATGTATGTTGATCAAACAAGTTTCCACCTTGGACGTCTCTATGAACTGGCTGAGCTGACACAGTGGACTGTTCTTGGGCAGGACTTTCCGGGCTATCATTGATCTTCAAGCTTCCCGTCGGAGCCTTTCGGAATACGAGGATGTCTCCTCCACCCGACACGATCTCAAATCCCTCCGCATGCATCTGATTCAGACATGGTAAGAACTTGGCGGGATTTGCCAGGCGTGTGAGCACCTCAGTTGGATGAAGATGCTCTCTCGGCTCTTGGAGTGATGAGATCGTTTCACCCTCAATGACTTTCGCCGAGGATGGATCATACGCGAATATGCGATAGGTCTCCGTGACTGACAACTGGGTTGTTGTCGTTGATGGTTCATGTTGTAATAGATCTTCAGGGAAGGCTTGCCCGTCTGGGAGACTTGGAACTTTTGAGGCAGTTGGCTCGCCAGGCATATTTACTGAGTCCTCGGTCCTGTTCACTGGAGATTTGCCGTGTGTATCCACGAGATCGGGTTGTGAAGCTGAGGGCTCATCCATTTGTTTAGGCGTCTCGGCTTCTATTTCAGATTGAATGCTTAGCCTTCTGGGCTCATAGGCAGCCCGAATATCGCGCGCGCTCAGTAGCTCAATTTCTTCGTCTTTGTTATCAACTGCAGTATATGGCTGCCTTTCACCGTTGACCAAGTTGGGCACTTCGTTCTCACGTCTAGACAGAAACCCTACCCGGTCAGGCCCAGCTTTAGAGACGTGAACCTCGGCTAACGATCTTTCAGCAAAATTGTGGTTTTGGGAGTAGGGACTTTGCGGAGATGTTACGCTAGCACGGGATGCAGCGTCATGACTATCATTTTGTGGTGGCAAAGGACGCTCAACCTGAGCATGTGTTTGAGACTCAGCATGTATTTCACCTTTGGTGGCCTGCACAGTTTCATCTAGACAGCCGGAGGCTTCCTGAATTGGTGTCGACGCATATATTTGACCTTCAGAGATAATCGAAGGCCCAGAAGCGCCCTCGAACCGCTCACTAGGTTCCGGTACAGTTGAGTCCTTTTGCGTTGCGGAGTCGACGACTTTCGGTTCTGAAAGATTGTGTGAATCCGCCTCAGCCTTGGACTTATGTTTAATATACCGTCCATTTCCTTGTCGTTCCTTGCCTTTTCCTTCGGGCACTCCCCAAGGCTCAGATCTCAAGGGAACCATACGACCACTGATAGGATCGAACTCGAATCCAGCTCCCCTAAAGTCCATTGACGACCGACGCTGCATATCTTCATCTCTGGTCACTGGCTTTCGCTCCTCATCAACGGATGTGCGGTCAGAGTTTTCTCTCACTTGCAGTGTCGTATCGACGGCTTTCACGCCTTTACCATTATCCGTGTTTGACATATCCTCATCAACGGATGTGCGGCCAGAGTCTTCTCTCACTTCCAGCGTCGTATCGACGACTTTCACGCCTTTACCCTTATCCGTGTTCGACATATCCTCACCATGCCCGAAAACCGACCGCCACAAGGACGCGAGCCCACTTTCAAGCTTATTGCCCCAGTTTAATCCGAGCAGCTGAGGTCTCCTCCCAAACAGAGCTGCGTACGGATCAGCCTCGATCTCCTTCTTGATCCATTCCATCCGGCGCTTCGCGCAGTCTTCCCAGCCATCCGTATCATCATCTCGCCTATCTCTGTGTCTCGTTGGTTTGTCCTGGAAGCCGGAAAAGCTGGAGTTAAAGCCACCCCAGCCCCAGCCCCAGCCCCAACCAGGACTCCACCATGACTGGTAATGGTAGTTCGGGTAGATAATCCGTTGATTTCGCGGGAGATGATCTGGTCTTCGTGATCGATGATGGTTTTGGATAATAAGACGTGTATGTTTCCTATGGAGATCGTTGCTATTGTGAAACTGATGAGAACAGGTCCAAAGACTGCGGATTTGGGCTGAAATGGATCGATGTTGGGCATTTACACCGGAGGCTTTCGATAGCCCGCGTATGCTTGTTCTCGTTTGAGCCACGGTCATTTTTCATCTGAACGTAAAGTCGCACGTGCCTAGACGGCGAACAAATAGTAGGTCACATTGGAGGTTGGATGGAATAGAATGATCTGGCACAGAGCTTAGGAGGTGTGTAGGCTAAGGAGGACTGGAGCTGTAGGTGGCCCGTTTGATGCGGAGAGGTCTTGTCACTGGACAGGAATGCGGGGTCACTCACGAATGACGTCCATGGGTCATCTATCCCTAGAGCACCACTGGAAGAGCTTAATAGATAGCAAGTCATGCAATATTCTATAGGTCATTAAATCATCAGATCTATAACCAGCTAGCTCCTCAAACTTCCAAGAGGGAAATAGCCAAATTGCTAGGATCATCAGGCGTCGTGTCAAAGGTGATAAAATTGCTCCAAAACTTCAAGCCTTCAATACCTTCTTCCCTACAGAAGATGCCCTTGTCCTCCGCCATTTCCAATTCCTCAGCTGCAACACCAACGCTCCACCCGAAGCGCTGGGCTGCCTCCTGCGCTGTAACCGGACGGCCAAAAAGGCGCCAGTCCCAAGGGACAGGGTCCGGAGGTGGGATGCGACGCAGATCAGCCATCCAGTCCTGAAGTTGTCGAAGGGTCTTTTCATCGCTCCAGTCGTATCGTTGAACAACCAAAAGTCCACTTTTGAACCGACGAAGTCGAACGGGCAATTTGAGCCTCTCCCAGAGCTCGGCGGCACGTTTAAAGTCTGAAGGACTTACTAGCTCAACGCCGTTTCGAGAACGATTGAATACTGCCCAAAGATCAATCAGACTCATTATACCACCTTCTCTCTGAAGGACACCCTTTCGATCGTCGGTGAGATACTCTGCGAGATTTCGTGACAGTTCAGAGAGATATAGGTTTCCTGCGGTGGATCCGAGCATATCTTTCGTGGTGATCATTCCCAGAGCGGCAGCACTTTCGGAGAGTACCGCGCTGGTTTCTGCGGAAGATTCGCCACTGGCAATGCCTGACTCTCGCGCCAGTGTCTCAGCAAGCGCTACGATCTGTTTCGCAGAGGCCATCAGCGCCTCAAGGTCCTCGAAAGCATTTCCGATCACGAGTTCATTGTTTTTGCGAGCCTCAAGCCCTCGCCGTTCCAGACCAGCAATCCCAACCCCGGGTGAGCGAGCCTGGGTATCCATACCAGTAGACAAGCCAGTTTGACCCGGTGATGACGTGGGTGTTGACTGTGACGGTCGCTGTGGTGCAGGAGGTGCATTATAGAGCAGCCATTTCCGCTGAATTAGCGCCCCCTTAAGCCTCTCAAGGAAGATCTTCTCTCCACCTTCTCTAAAGGAAAGCTTTATATGATCGGTGATAGCAGAATTCCGTATATTCCCATTCTCAAAGACCGGCGCTGGAGAATCCGCCCTATCCTGACCGGAAGCTCGCAGAAAGTTCGCACTCGCCAAAGAGGCGCCACATATTTCACAATCTAAAAGCGAAGGATGATTCAGGAATGTACATCGCGGGCACATTATTGATGCTCCACCATTCGCTGCATTTGCCTGCTCGGTTCCTGCCGATTGACATTCTTGCCCAGCCTGAGGTACAGCCGGGCTGATAGGAGGGGGTTCCCGGCTCGTCGCCGCCGCCGTTATAGCAGCCTTTAAAACAGTGGTAAACGGAGGCTTTATTCCGCAGGCAAGGCACGGAGGTATTGGCGTAGAATTGGTTGCTGTAGACGGGTCAAAGTTCGACGGCACAGGGTTGGAGAACGAACATATGGGACAGACCCAAGTTGCATTCAGAATATTTTGCTGCGGCGGCTGTGTATAACTTGGGGCTGAAGTCTGCGAAAGAGGTGATTGTGCTCCCGATGACTGTGCTCTCAACGGTAGCCGTGATGGACTCGCGCTTGAGCTCCGCGGCCCTCCCGTGTTCTTCACCGGTTTTGGGTATATGATAATCTTCGGCGATGATTTCCAAAAGCCTGCCTGGTTTACATGAGCAAGGAACTGCAAGACGGTACAGGATACACATTACTTGATATTCGGCTCTGTCGACGTCTTTTAGGTCGATGCCGACAGAGTACTTCCGCGGCTCGTCGACGGCTACGTAACAGACTCGGTGTGACGTGAGATACGCATGGCCGTCCTGGTAGTTGGCGATCTTAAATTTGCTGTTGGTTGAAGAGGGTTAAAGTCAGCAAGTGTATTATGGATGAGCTTCAGAAATCGAGATGAGCACAGCTGTATTCGTTCGTCACTCACCCATCGTATAACCCCACCGCATCTTGGACAAAGAGTAATGTCTCATCGGGTAACAGTAACGGACGGAGCGCGGTAGTTAATTCCAGAGCCTTGAAAAACATCTAGGAGCTCGACCAGCATTTCTGCGCATTCCAACAAGGATCAGACGAGGGGAGAGTTTGGTGCCTTTGTCGGGAGAATCATCATCGGGAGACTCCTTGGCTGACATAATGTTGGAGAGCCGTCGGCTGCCTGTTTGGGAATAGTCTCATGATGTATCGATTTAAATTAACGTTCAAACTGCTGAAGTATCTAATTCAACCGCTCAATAAGCCAGCTAGGAGTTATACGTTTGCAGCCTGCTTTAGTGCCTTTGAAACCAAGCTTGCAGCTGCCAAAGTCTCTTCGTCCTTGAAATGCCTCCCAACAAGCTGCAGGCCAATTGGAGCCCCGACATATCTTTCGGGAGCATATTTCTTCCATTCACGCTCATCTTCTGCGCTTCGTGGTTGATAGGAGCTGTCGATCGGGTCGAGCTGTGGATCCACGTATAACCCGCTGGGAAAAACTGCAGCAGGCTGGTCCAGGATATTCCAGATAGCCGTATAGTTCCAATAGTGGGATTCGCCTAGGATGCTTGCGACGCCAACATATGCAGGGCAGAGAATGAAATCTACACCATGGGACTTCATAAGTGCATGATAGTCGTCCCGATAAATGTCGCGCTGGTAATTGAGCTCCCAATTTTCGGCCACCGTTAGTGGTGTTGAGCGGCTATACTGGAAGGCCCACTCGGTGAGAGGCAGCGTTGGCTCGCCGGTCTCTGCAATGAGTTCACGATTGCGGGCTGCTGCGTCGGCAAAATACAGAGAGGACTTTGCTTTGTTAGCGTTGTTTCATTGCAGTTTACGGCCGCCTCATATATGAAGGTGGCTCACTTACAATGATTTTCCAACCATGGTCATGATTGTAGGGCTCCCAGTCAACCACGTTGACACCTACAGCTCGGAGTCGCTCTTGAGCGTGATTCAGGGCCCGAGTCACTGGGGGATGAGGACGAACACATCTAGCTCCGTCAGATTGGAAATACGATCAAAACATGGAATGAACGTACCCATCATCCCACATGATGCCCACTGTAATATTCTCCGTTGAAGACACTTGCTTCCAAGGCAACGGCACCAATGAGGTCTCCTCATCCCAAGGTTCTTGATCAAGTAGTGCCCGTTGAAACAGCTCCAGGTCTTCAACGCACTGACTGGCAAGGGGGCCGATCACGCCTAGGATAGATTCTTGGCCCAGTACAGGCACTTTCGACCCTTTATATGGGTTTCGATGAATTGTCGGACGGAAGCCGTACGCGTTGCAAAATGCCGCCGGGCATCTAATTGAGCCGCCAATATCCGTCCCAATGCCTAACGGAGCGCACTTGAATCCCATAGACGCTCCCTCGCCGCCTGAGGAGCCACCCGGACTAAGAGTGCGGTTGTAAGGATTCAAAGTCGTACCGGTAAGATTGTTACTGCAGCAGAGGTGCTTGTGAAGTTAGCTATTGCTGCAGCATGGGCCGTAAAGGACATTACCATAAGAGATTGAGGCTGATTCGTCCGGACATGAAAGACTGCGCCTGCTTCCTCCAAGCATTCCAGGATAAGCGCGTCGTCTGTTGCGATATTGTCGACCCTTCGTGTACCTTAGCTATTACTTAACAGATAAGAGAAGGAATTGACATACCATGTAGCGTAGCCTGCGTTCAGCGTCAGGCCTCTGAATCCTATATGTTCCTTGACACTGATGGGAACGCCATGCTGCAACACTCAGTCCAAGGCTGTACACTCAATAAGGTATCTAGCATACCAATGGTCCCACTAGTTGTCCCGTCTCTTTATAGTATTTGTCAAGTTCCCTGGCCCGTGAGATGGCTTTCTCGGCCATGAACTCAGTAGCGAAGTTGAGCTAATAGCATTTAGCAGCCGGATTCAGTATCTATCAAGTTCTTATCGTACCAGCTGATGCCCAATAACGGATCTCTTCAGGAACGCCACAGTTACTTCTTCAGCGCTGAATTGGCCCTTACCCATGGCCGATACAAGAGCAGTGGCGGATGACTCCGTTATTGCGAGTTCCTTATCAGTAAGCATCCCACTTTTGCGCGGGAAATCCACCACATTCAGCTGGTCCGCAGGAGGGAGTTGGTCCGCAGGTACGAGCCATTGCTTTGGAATGGACTGCTCGAGGATATACTGAGCTTTGCGAGCTTGAGTTTCCCAGGTGGAAGTCATATTTCAAGATCGAGCATAGAATATGGAAGACCTGGTCGAGATGATCGAGGAAAGAGACAGAGCAACCAAAGAGTAGTGGTAAGGCTTTTATATTCTTCTTTCCTCTCTTCTTCACTGTGTCACACCACTTCTAGCCTTGTGGGAAGGTGCGATGCAGCAGGAGCCCGTATTTAGTGAGGCACCCGTATATATACCCCGCGTCGAGCGGTTGAAATATAGCAGCCAAGCTGTTCATAGATGCTACCAACCTAAGCAGTCTAGTGGGGGATTGCTTATCAGCTTGGAGACTTGGAGTAAATCCGCAGTACTAGAAATGCGCGTCTACCTTCCTTGTATGGCAGCTATTTCTAATTCTCGAGCTCAGCGGCTTCTTTGCAGATATTACATCAGCTTAGTTGGAGCTGGGAGAATTTCCATCGCGGAATTTGTAATCGTTTAATGTTGCACAAAGTGGCTATTGTACATAAACAGGAACGGCCGGTCCTCGGAATCATTCCGCAGCGATAGTGTCCCGGTTTAGAGGCGTTGACTGTGGGTTGAACCAAAGTCAAACTAATTGGAGATATAACAGAAGGGTAAAGGGGGGAAAGAAAAGGGCTAGATTGATGACAGTCAAACGACAAGCCCATCTTTGCCGCTTTAGAATTCCCTCTGGCCACCTACCCGCAACAAGCCAATTCTTTGCAGAACGAACTACATTGGGACTGGCAGAGATTTATGTACTTCTCTGACACCTCCATCTCACTCATGTTACCTTTATTCTGGGTCAGAGCCCCAGCAGTCAAAGGAGTTGCGATTTCCGGCATGATGACAACCGAATGCACCCCCCACGCATGGAAGCACTCCTGCAAAGTTCGCGATACTGCAGAGAACTCGGAAATCGAGTGATCCAGCATAGCCACATGTACTGATGCAAGAGCCTTATGTTGATTGAGACGCCAGATATGCAGCTCATGGACGGCTAGGATGCCAGGAATCTACGAAAGCATTAGGCCACATTCATGCAGCATAAATTGGGGAATCATACCTTTTCAAGGTCATGCTTCACATCTGCAGGATCGAGTTTGTTTGGAGCACTCTCAAGTAATATGAGACCGGATTGCCGGACTAGAACTGTCAGTTTCAAAATCAGCCGATGAGCAAGGCTGTAACTCACTGAGGGGAAGCGCAGAAAGGAGGATCATTGCAGCAATACCCATGCTCGTGGCGGGATCAGCATAATACCTCGCCTCATAGTGCGTCAGCCAAATGACTAGTGCAGCAATCATTACCCCCAGGTTATTGGCCGCATCGCCGGCAACGTGAAGCAAAACGCCCACCATGCCCAAATCATGCCCGCCAAAGATGGGGAGTTCTTCGTGCTCCATGTGCCTGTGATCATGATGCTGTACGGGATGTCAATGGACCGGGCAAGAACATATAGATGAGCTCGAACCTTGGATTTATTTTCAAGCTCACGCTGCTGTTCAAAATCACCTTGCCTATGAGGCTCCGCCTCCATATCTGAATGATGGTGGTCGTGATGATGATGATGATGATGATGTTCTGGAGCCAGTCAAGATTACGTCTTGGGATTGGCAGGCAAGGTAAGTTACCATGTAAGAATGTGGCACAGATGATGTTCAGCCCCAGTCCAATGGACCCAATGATAAACATAAGTTTAGGGTTCTCGACATCTAATGCATGTAAGCTAAGGACCATGCCGGATAAGGCTAACATACGGTGCAACGTGATAAAGCGTTCAATTGATTGCAGGAAGATACTAATACCCAGCGCAAATAGCAGACTTCCATTGAAGAACGCCCCCAGAACTTGAGCTCGTTGCCATCCAAAGGAAAGCTCCTTAGGTGAATGCTCGGAATTTGAGGCCTGGTTATCATGGTTAGCATCACTGGCACATAATTGATCGCGTCAATGGGACAACGGACCTTGAAAGCAACAAATGCAACAATGAATCCCACGAGATCATTTAGCTGCGTTAGTTAGCAATGCCGTACATTGTCTGCCGCTAACGTGTTGACGTACGTAATGGAAGGCATCCGCCACCAAGGCTAAAGAGTGCGTGTAAAACCCAACTGTTGCAGACTTAGCGAAACCTCAGGTTAGGAAAGCACACGAGTCGCGAAATCGCGAATGTCTACCTGAAATCTCCGTGAGAAAGAAGGCAGCCGAGATTCCTATGGCTGCCCCCAGCCGCTGAGACCGTGATATACTGAGATGCATTGCCCTAAGTTGCGACGTCGAAGCAGCGAAAAGAAAAAAAAATCAAGCAGCGTCTGGGTGAAAGACCGTACCTTTCTGCTAAGCTAAACACCTTCAACCTGGGCTCCGATCATTAATGTAAGGGGAACTGCTGCCTTGGCTGTGCAACACAGAGAATGTGGGGATGAAGTCAAGATAAATCACTCCGTAAAGGGGCCTGGGAATCCGTAAGCATACCAAGCAGGTACAGGAAACTACAACAAGTTAAAATGAGGGTTCCCAGCCTTGCTCCTGTATGTAGCATGGCTCTTGATTGTATCACAAGTTGCAGTATACTATGCATCTAATATGTCTTTCTCAGTTTGGTGTTTGCTCTTGCTGGAAATATGCGTCGATATAAGTCTGAACGAAGGCGCAGCACTCGCAGCAATGCACTAGAAAACGAGAGACCTGATATAATACTGATTTCAAATCAGTATATGGTTGGCCGCCTTTCAACCTTCCTACTGACTTGACGTGGACCTGTACAAAAAGGCCGAACCCTACGTTATGACCACGATGCCTCAGTAGCGGGTCCTACAGTTCCCGCACGGTACGCAACCATCGAGATCTGTTTAAAATGCAGATGTTCACCCATCAATGCGCATAACAATGATTCTTTTCCTTATGGTCTTCGTGAGAAATCTGCGGAATTGGCATCCTCGCTTTGCCTTGGGAATCAAACCGATCTTTCATCCCCTACAACTTCCAACATAAATGGCGCAACAGAACTTGACGCGCCGTATCAATCACTTAGACCGCAGATTCAAGTTTGAAAAAAAGCAACTGAGATATGCGATTGGCGGTAAGTCCTTCGGGTCCCTTTTCTATTTGCCGGAACTAGGTCGTCGCTGGTCCCGTACCTCTCTAGGGCTGGGCAACTTCGGTGGTACGATCATGAAAAAATTTCGTGCTTCAAATTTCAGTATCAGATTCCCGAACGCCAACATAATGTGTATCATGCTATGCAATATCGGAACATATCGTCGTTATCATAAAAGGCCCAAAAATAATATCATTTCCCCAGAATCACCCCGGCTCCCCTCAGCATCACAATCGTATCCCCCGTCTTGACTTTCCCACCCCCAAGGGCTTCAGAGAACTCTAGGAATTCCCCGCTCTCGACATGAAAGATCCGCAACCGCGCCTCCTCTCCAACTCGATTATTCAGATTTTCCACGCCTAATCTTCTTGCCGCATCGTCCAAGATTCTACCCACTTTCCACCGGGAATCAAACCAAAAATCGCCATTTGGCGGGTCTGTCCCCTGCGTTTCTGAGGTTCCAACGACATGCAGATATATCCGCTTATCAGCAGGGACGCTCGCATCACCCTTGGCAGCTTTCTTCATGGCATTTACCGCGGCCATCCGTGCAGCAGGACTATTCGCCTTTGGTTTTGGTTTCGCCGCAGCGGCGGCGGCAGCAGCAGCCTGACTCTTATCCTTCCCCCATAATCGGACCTTTGCAAACATCGACCGGACCGTCTCACTCGGAGCGGCGCCGCCGCTGGTGCCTGATCGCGGGGCAATCTTGGCGCAGTCATGCTCTTCTTTCAATCTGTGTTTTAAGCAGTATTCGCGCCTGCATTCCGGACATTTGACACCGGGATCCTTGAGCGTATTTATCAACGTCTTGCAAGAGATATGCGCGCACTGGTCGGAGTTGTAGATAGTAGGTTTCTGTGTCGGCGTGCTGGTTGCGGATGCGGAACCGTCCCGGCGGCGCGCCCATTCGCCTTCGTTTGGACAGCGATGTGCGGTCTCGGTCCTGTGGTCTAGACAAAACGTCCCTCGGCAGGACATACATCTAAAGGGAAGGAAGTCGAGCTGGTTGCAGTACGAGTATTCGCAGTGGCGGCCTATGGATTCGAGATCTGCATCAGCTAGTTGAGTGAAAGACTCGGAGGTGCCACTGCCTCGGCTGACAGATATCGGCGACATATTTGCGTAAAACGAGGGTAAGAGAAGGAAATTGGGGGGAGGGGAAAAAAGAAAGGGAGGTGGATAATTATCCAACCTCCAGGATTTAAAGAGGGTAAGAAAAAAGATGGTGAGGCGATTAGAAATGAGAGCCAGAAGACGGTGCTGGAAGCTGCTGGCTATGCGGAGGCTGAGTCAGCGCCAATGTGTGTTGGTTACGCTAAGATTTATATCAGGTACCAGCTCACACAATATATGGGCTCAAGGTCAAAAATAAATCCCAACGAGAGGATTGACTATGAGCTCTTATGCTTTGAGTATGTGTCATCATCTAAGATCGCATTGGTCGATCCAGTCTGCGACTGGTTTGGGCTCTTTTGACCTAGCCAGTGTACCAACCAAGACGCTATGACTGGCTCAATCGATTATGTCTATGCTCTATGATATGCGCATCCGTACGCTTCCATAGACTTACACTAATGGAATCAGATATTATCAGGAGGACTCAGCAGCAGCTGTATGTCATGAGATGAAGCGACCGTCACGCGTAAGTCAGAATGAACCGAATAGGTTCCAGGCGAAGCCTGAACCGAGCTTTGTTTCGTGTGGCACCTGCTTCGATGAGATATACCTATCTTTCGAGTGCTCTAGGCGACTAATCGTACGAATGAAGCCCTATCAGTCAGTTGAGATCCGTGGTGACTAAGCCCAGGTATGCGCTTGGGACAGCTAAAATCGGCGCTATTTTCCTCGATGACCGGAGTTTTAGGGAGCCCATTCGGGTGCTGGTGAGGTTGCCTCTTGTCGGAATTGTCACGGACGACAAATAAATTGATGGCCGCTTGGGCAATCGTAGTAATTACCCCATTCATTGAATCGCGACTCAGTGGGGCGTCCCCAAATGACATGAGTTGATCTGGATTTCGAAATCTGGGGATCCGCGGCAAATGTGCGGGCCTGCGGGGGTTTGGAGCAGACAACTGCTGTTTTCTCAAAGATCAAGAGTAACTTCGTTGACCGCCTATAAATAGCATCACACTGAATCTGACTCTTCCCTTTGTCCCCAGAAGCGATAATAAGGGGTACGGAAGATGTCCCTGAGATATGCTAACTGAAAGTGGAGGTGAGGCTATGTCAGAGCAGGGGTCGTCGAGGCACAGCTTGTGCCGGGTGGAGAACTACCGTACCTGACGCCATTGGGCTGCTTATATAAAGCACCTGCGCAGGTCTGACGTCCCGACAGGCAGGCGCTTCTGTCGAGATTTCGAATCTGGTTGACCTCAGAATTGGATAAATATCATATTAACGACAGCATACCATCTAGTCTAGTCGCCTGTCTTGGGTCCGTCGGTAACGGTGACCTACCTGTGACCTCCTTCCTCGATCTGCGACTTCTCTGCCGCACACCCCACCCTCACTTAGGAATTCGCAGCTATCATATCGACGTTGGCCCTCTTCCTCCATCCACACGGATTCTAGGAATCCCGTCCTCAGCTGCCATATTCTTAGAATTTATTATTATTGCTATTCCTCACAAGCGATCGGCCTAAGTCCTGTTTACCATGAAGCTCTCGACGGCTCTCGCTCTTGGCGCGACCGCAGCTGGTGCCTGGTCGTACGCGATTCCACAGCAAGAGCAAGACGTGCTGGAGCTCCCAGACACCTTCTACGAGCAGCAAGATAAATATCTCATTGAGTTATCACCGTACCAAACGAGATGGGTAACGGAGGAGGAGAAATGGGCTCTGAAACTCGTATGGTGCACTGGAGTTCCCCGCTTATTCGGCTGCTAACCGCTGTCTAGGACGGTGTAAATTTCATCGATATTACGGAGGATCATAACTACGGACTATATCCGACATTAGACGCTGGCAGTTACGTCAATTATCCACAAAATATGGGACATGTTGATACAGTCAAGGGGCTCATTGGGTGGTTATCGAAAGACAATATGCGTAAGGACCTGGAGAAGTTTACCTCCTTCCACACGAGATACTACAAATCGTCGTCCGGCGTGGAATCTGCGAAGTGGCTATATGATCAGGTGTCCAAAGTGGTCCGCGACTCGGGAGCCGACAAATTCGGCGCAACGGTTCAGAAGTTCGAGCATTCCTGGGGCCAGTTCAGTATCATCGCACGTATCCCTGGCCTGTCGAAAAAGACTGTTGTCCTGGGTGCTCACCAGGACAGCATCAACCTTTTCCTTCCGTCTTTTCTAGGCGCGCCAGGCGCCGACGATGATGGTAGTGGAACCGTCACCATCCTGGAGGCCCTGCGTGGCTTGCTGAGATCTGATACCGTTGCACACGGCCAAGCACCGAACACAATCGAGTTCCATTGGTACTCTGCGGAAGAAGGTGGAATGCTCGGCTCGCAGGCCATTTTCTCCAACTATAAAAAGAATCAGGTGGACGTCAAAGCAATGCTCCAGCAGGATATGACCGGTTATGTTCAAGGCACCAAGCATGCTGGCCAGAAAGAGTCTATTGGAGTCATGACTGACTATGTTGACCCCGCACTCACATCTTTCCTCAAGAATACCATTTTCACCGTAAGTGCATTTCCTTTCGACTGTTTGGATGTTGAACTAATCGCAGTTTCCAGTATTGCGTCATTCCCGTTGTTGAGACCAAATGCGGATACGCCTGCTCTGACCACACCTCAGCAAGCAAATACGGATACCCGTCTGCCATGGCGACGGAATCCACGATGGAAAACAGCAACAAGCATATCCACACCACTGACGACAAGATCAGCTATCTGAGCTTCGATCACATGCTGGAACATGCTAAGCTCACGATCGGTTTTGCATATGAGCTTGCTTTTGCTGCGCTTTGAGTCTGATGCTTGATGTCACCTAAATTTCTTCTCATGATTTTTCCCTTACAGTATCATTAACGAGGCTTGGCTGCACGTGTGACCTATGAGATCCTCCATACAATCCCACGTCTTTGGGCCTCATACAGTTGTTACCGTCGGCTCACAATATCTAACAAACTGTATACTTAATGGAGCGCAGTGAGCCAAGCATCTGCATGCTTTGAACGGCTTCACCGTGCTACACATTAAATGATGAGATGGCAATAGCTGGCATTCGCCACAAGCTGCATCTTATACTAACTCGTCTTCATTACTTCCAGAGAGACGACCAGGGTGAATCTACTTGAAGGTAAAGGAGCATGCTCAGTTTGAATGGAACACTATATACATCGTCCAGTATACACAAATGGATAAGCAGCGAACGAGCGCAATGAATATACAGAAAAAGAAGATAAAGTAGATCAGATCATAGCTGGAATGACAATGCTCTCGATCGTCCACACCTTCCCACCCTCGCTCGAGCTCAGTCCGCTGTAGGTGGCGCCACCGGCCGAGGCAATGGTATCTCCAAACGTAGAGTCGGCATCAGCCAGGGTAATCACAGTGTTGATGTATTTTTGGTCAGCAGATGTGCCGGTGCAGTCTTCATTACACTCGGTGCCAGTGCCGTATCTATAGACCCATTAGCATCCATATACTCGTTCGGGATTCGAGCAGCATACCCAGTCATATAAGGCCCGGACTTATGCGAGTAAGTCGAGAGCACCTCGCCTGTTTCCGCATTCGTCACATTCTGCACCCACGTATCTTGATCATCCTGCAACGTATATTCAATCTTCACCTGGTCATCGCCCTTTGCAACGCCTGGCTCCCCATCAAGCTGTCCAAAGCTGCCGAAGACGGAAGCGCGTATACACCATTCGCCGGAGCCAGCACCGCACCAGTCATTACTCTGCCAGCTTTCGAGTGTTGCCTGAATCAGGTCACCCGTGCCGTTGCTCATGCCCGGCCAGAGGAAAAGGACGCCGTTCTGAGTCTCAGGGGCCGGGCCCGGAATAATTGTTGTTACGGCATGGACGATGGTGGATTTCGTGGGGCCAAGGGAAACGCTGCCGCCCCAGGTGTCTTCGCGTTTGGTGATTGCGGTTTCGGTGGTGGAGTCAACGGGCGTGGTGAGGCCCAAGGCTGGAAAGAGGAGGGTGCCGAGGAGTTTGAGGTTCATATTGGTGGTGGAAGGCAAATTGGGATGAATGAGGATATACAAGGAGGTGTGGTGAGGTAACTCTGAGGAGGGGGAAATGCGCTGGTCTTATAGCCAAAAGGTTCATCTATATGAGGAATGTGACCGTCTCATATTGATGTTGGTGCATTATGAAACAACAGTCTTATGGAGTCTCCGCTGGTTGTTTCCCCACAATGACAGCTGAAACACAGTATGACTAAGAACTACGCCGTTGTCGCTTGTCAGTTCTTCAGGGGTCAGTGCTTGCCACTGTCAGTTGATGAGTGGTCGGGTTTTGTAGTCAGTATCAAGTAAACAGGGGGTGTATTGCTTTCACCTCGTCCCTAAGCAGTAGTTAGAGGATCCATGGCTGCAGGCATCCATTGTAGGTTTCAATCCCATTTCAAATAGAGATTCCCATGTTTATTTCGTCCGGTAAAATCCCATCTCTCTAGAAGACAAGCATTCTCAGAGGCTGGGAGACGGGTGGTTCTCCAGTGCGGAAGTGGGTTCGCAAGCTACCTCTATACTTCTTCATCGGTTACTTTAGCCCAGACAGTCATAGAATTTCAGAGTTCTCGAGCTGGATTTGTCCACTTACGAAAAATCATAAGATACCGATCGCTCTGAGTGGTCAGGAATTTTCAGTTTTCCAGGTATTAATATTTCCTGAACCCCTTAAACACGCCCATAGTGACTAGAAGCCAATAAATAAATAAATAAATAAAAAATCAAATAACGAAATCAAGAAACCAGAGCTTTTATAACTCTAACCCAACAAATAGGCCTGGATTCAGCCTTTCTTAAGTTCGAATATCCTGGACCTTTCTCAACTAGCAGGTCAGCTGCCGGTAGCACCACTCATCTCAGTCGCTAAACGGGGTCGGTGCCCAGGCGTACTCTTGCGCAAAACGGCTAGAGCAAATAGAATATTAACCAGACGGCGGTTAGGGGGGGGGGGGGTTTCTGAAAGAGCTGGACATGGGTGCATGGCGGAGAAGTTTGGAGGCAGATTTTGATGGACGGTGGGGTGAATCTGAGTGGACTGGATTGCTTGGCTTGACTCGTACTAAGGCTTTAAGAGATAAATCTGAGTAATGTAGTGAGGAGAATGGATAGATGTATAGAAGCTCTCTATTTTGCCGTCTTACGAGGTCTGTATTAGCTTTTCATGGTCCATGGTCCACTACGCTTGATGATTCAAAGACAGGTAGCCATCTGCTGGGGGAGGTCTTAGGCTTATCTGGTGCTCTTTGTCTATATAGAGCAATCAACAAGCTTCATGATCTCAGAGCGCTTGAATATCTTTTCTAGAGTACTTAGGGCAAGAGAACTGGCTCGATAGAAAGCACAGCAGCCAATCAGAGTGACAATAACTAGACCCATGCCAATAGCTTGGCACCGCCTCGCCGTGTCTCGCAAGTCACTCAGAATCTTCGGCCCCTACGTAATCTCGACCTTAATTAAGAATTGGCGCAAAAGAGCTCTTCTACTTTATTCTCGCCATCTGGCAATTCTCTATATTGATACTTTACTCGCAATTTTAGCCACAATTGCATCTCCGATCGAGTCAAGGCCGCATCAGAATGGAGTACAATGGCCCCTACGCCAAGGAGCTGGAAATCGCCTGTTTGACAGTTCAGCGAGCCGCAATTCTGACCAAGAAGCTTATCCAGGCCGTTGATAAGGGCTCTTTCGATAAGCAAGATGACACCCCTGTCACCATATCCGATTTTGGAGCGCAAAGCTTGATCATCGCTGCAATTCATCATCATTTCCCTGAAGATGATATCGTTGGCGAGGAAGACTCAAAGACCCTCCGTGCCGAGCCGGAGCTGCTTGAACGCACTTGGGACCTTGTCTCGTCTACTCGGCTTGAAGATGAAGAGAGTGAGAGATTCCTCTCGGCACCGAGCTCAAAGGACGAGATGCTACACCTGATTGATCTAGGCGCGCAGGGGAGCTGCAAGCCAAAAGGCCGGACCTGGGTCCTTGACCCGGTCGACGGGACCGCAACCTTCATGCGTGGCCAGCAGTACGCTGTGTGCCTGGGCCTTGTGGAGGACGGGAAGCAGATCATTGGGGTTACGGGATGTCCGAACCTGAACCCCAAGTATGGTTGTATCCAGGAGGACCTTGCGGACGTGGCAGGGCGCGGGTTGATGGTCTTTGCCGTCGCCGGTGAGGGTGCGTGGACAAGGCCGATGGGAATCGGGTCCCTCCTGCCTGCAACAAAGATCCAGCCAGTCAAGCAGATCACCGACCCTAAAGACATTCGGTTTGTCGACTGCAAGTCGGCTACGTCGTCGAACTATGAACTTAATGAGCGCCTTGCCGCCAGCTTAGGAGCTCCATGGCCGCCGGCGGCGGATCTGTGGTCTGCGCAGTTGCGATATATCGCCATCGCCGTGGGTGGATGCAATGTGCTCATCAAGATTCCGCGCAAGGCCTCCTATCGCTCCAAAGTCTGGGATCACGTTGGAGGGATGTTGATTGTGGAGGAACTGGGGCTGACAGTAAGCGATCTGGAGGGCAAGCCTGTTGACCTGACGCTGGGGAGAACACTTTCAGGATGTGAAGGGATGATCATCGCGCCCACCTCCATCCACGGCCGGCTCGTGGAGGCTGTGAAACAGATAAAATGAGGGCAGCATGGCGGAAACGGATTCGTGACGAAGGCCTGCAGAGATTGGGTTGGTCTGCGTCTTCAACAGCCGGCTCGTGAATGCTGTAAAGGCTGTGAAACAGATGCAGTGGGGGAATCGTAGCGACTGGATGGAAGCAGATTCCCTCCGAACAGCTTCGGCTTCGGTCACCCCGCTTTATGACCTCTACTTTTTTTTTTTGTTTTGCTTTCCCCCTCATCATTCATCTAGTGCTATCTGTACGAAGTTCCGAGGTCATTTTTCCTGTCCGCAGGGTTCTTACTTGAGCAGGGCTATCAGTCGTGCAGGGATGGCGACACTACTGTACGAACTCGAGCTAACCTTGGTATTAGACTTCTCCATTTGGTTGCATGATGACGGCTTTTCTGGCCTATAAACCCCTGAAGTACTGTACTTAATCTTATCTACCTATTCATCAACCCACCCAAACCAATAGATTCACCCACTCCCTCTGTCTCTGTACTTCTGCGGTAGATGCGGCACACATTGTAGCAGACTAACAGAGACGGTAGGCAGTGCACGGATCAGCAATACCCCGTCAGACGGAGGCGATCAGAGCTGCATTGAGCCACTGAAAGGGATTATCTGTTGCAGCTATACTTAAACAGTCGAGACGCAGTGGCGGACTATATTCGGACCAGTGGGCGTTTGAGATGCCGTGTCAGGAGACTACGCAGGCTATTGCGGGGTGCTTTGTCGTCATCTCCCGTTGGAGGGAGGACAAGACAAGTTCATGCACCTTGGCCATATATTTACGTACATGCCTGCATGATTCAAATATTCTTTCATCTCTAGTCAGGTCTCTTTTGCCTTGGTTGGCTTTTCTGTGAGAAATACATTGATGCTTTCACGATGACCTGTATGTCTCCATCACCGCTCTGATCCCGCGGGCCAGATTCCATTTGAGATAGCCGGCTAATTGTAACTTCACTCAGTCTATAATCCCTTCGCTAGGCGCGAGTCGCACGGTCAATACTCGCTGACAGCGTACCGGGTTCTCGCGCCTCTATCCTGGGCTCTGGTTGTGGTCGTCGGTATCTACTACTCCATCCATGAGCCATCCGATGTCTCGAACGGTTGGACCATCTGGTCGCAGCTGGAGCGACGATTCACTGGATTCAGCGTGAATGTTACTGTAGTCGAAATCTACTGGTATGGATCCCCATCGGTGTTCGTACTATCCCGGCAATCCATTTACTTCTGTGCAGGGTCGTCCTCCTCCTCTCCCAAATCTTCTACCTGTTCCAGCTCTTCAACAAAGACAATGCGCTTGTAGCTCTGGCAGCAAATGCAGCGGCACACTTCATCCTGAACAACCTCTTCGTCGTTGCGTGGATCCTCCTCTGGACCAGAAACCACTTCTGGCCCGCCGAGGTTATCGTGATCGCCCACTTTATCAACCAGCTTCTCCTATTCTGGCGCATTCGCACTCTGCCACCGATTTCGCATGTAGCTGTCGTCGCGGGCCCATATGCCTGGACATTGATTACGCTCTTCTGGACAGGATCTGCTGCCGTCAGGTCTCATAATCTGGCTTCGAATATCGCCGCGAACATCTTCCTTTGGATTATCTTTTTGATCGGCTCCATTCACATTTTTTTGGCCGTCGATGATCTCCTGGGATACAGTCTGAGTCTGTTGACCTTTGGTACGTCTCAGTTAAGCCCTGGCGTAGATATTCACCCTCGTGAGAAATATGCTGATCGCATGTCTGACCGCAGGTCTGGCCGTGGCCCAAACTAGTCGCAAGAGCCATTTCCATCTACAGTGGATCTTTGCATGGGTTATCTTTGGGGTTTTCTTGCTGGACTCACTCTACGTGACCTCCGCCAAATACGTTAGTCGTAATGTCTTCTTCCGGAGTCCTAGAGAGCCAGAGTCGAGTGATGCTGAGCGCGCGCCCTTGCTTGATGACGCCACGGCACCTGCATCGACTTCTTAGGTTGCCCCACTGGCTTGATGAAGCGACGAGTGGGTTGAAATGGAGCCAGATGAGAGCCAGTGGAGACAAGGAATAAATTACAGTACTCTTAACGGGATGATTGTTTTTCGAAGAAAGGACATGGGTCATGAGGTTGTTGTCGTTTTACTGTTCCTGGTGCGTTGCGGATGATCGCCACAGACCCACGGGTCTGTTGACTGCGCAGCCATGGTCTAATGCATGTTCCAATTGAGAGTAGTAATATTACAGCCTCAGAAATTGTGATGTTATGAACTCTTCTACCTAGCGTAATAAACAGTTTGTTCATTCCTGATTTCAAAATGAATCAGAAAGTTGACGATGAAGAGAACAGGAACGGCGGCGGAAGTAAACAGCTCCGGTCGAGGCCACCATCTTTCTCGTTTCCCTTCATCCTGATGGACAATGAAACACCACTAAGAACATGAATCGTCAGCGGAGATCGGAACTGGCAAAGAAAAACAAGCACGAGTGGCTAAGTGGTTGGAATTAGAATCCAGAAACAACATGCAAGGAACGCCGATTCCGGTTCCCCGCCCAGCCGCTGGTTGCCCAGGGCGACAAGCTCCACGGTGATGAGCTTTCGATCACTCCAAGCGCCGTCAGCAAGGGAAGAAAACATCTAAGACGATGTATAATTGCTCTACTTAGTGCTTTCTTCCAGTTTATTTCTGCATCAGTTCGTCAAGTGTCTCTATCGTCAATACTCGTCTTTGTTTACGGACGCCCTTCATCTTATACACGAGAATCTATCGTGACGTCGATTCCATTCCGGTAAAGATAACACTGAAGAGCTTCAATACTTCTGGACCACATTCCTTGCGGGTAATCCGGGTAGATTTTGTTTACCAGTCACTCTAGAGCTTCCGTGCTCTCCCCGCAGTACGTGCATCATTCTTTCTGGATACAGAGGAATCCGCAAGCAGAGATCCTGATTTTGCCAAAGCCCCAGTGCTTCGAGCGCCTCACTTTTTTTGGGCATGTTCCTTGTGAGCCGTCTCTGAAACAGAAATGAGTCAACCTCGACTACCGTACGGTCAAGAGGAGGAGCCTCCAGCATACAGCTACAGCGGTTACCGCGACTCTTACGAAGACAATGACCTTCGCTATGCTGGCTCGACAATGCGGCTCCTGCCAGCAAGCTCTCATGTTGAATCAGATCTGAGCACTGATTTGGGCACGTATCGGCAGGGAGATCCGTTTAGTGATGAGAACCAGTAAGTGGCCCGTTGATCCCCCTTCCTCCACTTCCTCGCACATGGAATGTCGTGTTTCAGCTGGTATCTTGGTCTGTGTCCCGGTTGCTATGCTGAGCTTCTACCGAAAGAGGCGGCGGGTCAGGATCTGTCACCGGTCGTTCTCAACGCGTATTTCTTTTCAAATATCGAATCGTTCGGGTTTATTCCTTGGCGGGATCGTGTCTTTTGCCGCAAAATGGATTATCAGTATGGAAAGCGAGCTAATCGTACTGTCCGTTTCGCCAGAACTGCAGAGAGTAGATATCCGGAGCGGTACTCTTACGAGTATGACCCCGAGGAAACGCTCTCACGAGCCGCTCCAAGCATGCGAAATGCACCCACGATCCCTCCGCCGACGGCCTCTGGTGCAGACGAAATGCGTTATACTGCTTCTCGCCCTGCATCGCCTACTCGGCCATGGTCTCCTACTCGTGCAGCAGACTGGGTAAGACCGCCATCAGCGGCTGCATCACATTACGAGCGAGCAGACATCAATGGTAGTCCACGACCTGGGACCCCTAGTTCAAGGTATGGCGGGAGTCCGCGGAGACCACTTCCGCCAGCTCCATTGTTCTCGAAACCAGGGACCACAGCTCAAGACACGAAAATTGATATTGGCGACGGCGACGAAGACCCATTTGGCGGCGGTGGAAGAACAATAAATTCTCGCCACGGACCTCAAGACAGCGTGCAATCGTTTACGAGCGAATCAACTTTCATCGCGGACGAAAGGGACTTGGAAAAGGTTGATTTGCAAGAGTATGACGAAGAAAATAACGAAGCCAAATCGATGGTCGATCCTAATCTGCACTATGGCCCGGCCCCCGAGAAGCAGAGCCGCCGAGGTGTCCGCAACGCACAGATGGCAAAGAAAGAAGTCCAGCTGATCAACGGTGAATTGATCTTAGAGTGTAAGATACCGACAATTTTGCATAGCTTTCTGCCACGTCGAGATGACCGAGAGTTTACGCACATGAGATACACTGCTGTGACCTGCGATCCGGACGATTTCACGCAAAGGGGGTATAAACTGCGCCAACAGATTGGAAGGACGATGCGCGAGACCGAATTATTCATATGTATCACCATGTATAACGAGGACGAAATTCACTTTACGAGGACCATGCACGGTGTCATGCAGAATATCAGCCATTTCTGCTCTCGGTCCAAATCTCGTACTTGGGGCAAAGATGGTTGGAAGAAAATTGTGGTTTGTATCATTTCGGACGGGCGAAAGAAGGTGCATCCCCGGACGTTGAATGCCTTGGCTGCGCTGGGTGTGTACCAAGAAGGCATTGCGAAGAACGTTGTCAATCAGAAACAGGTCAATGCCCACGTTTATGAGTATACCACCCAAGTGTCGCTCGACTCCGACCTCAAGTTCAAGGGGGCTGAGAAAGGGATCGTGCCTTGTCAGGTTATCTTCTGTCTGAAGGAGCACAATCAGAAAAAGCTAAACTCGCATCGTTGGTTCTTCAACGCTTTTGGCCGCGCACTGCAACCTAACATTTGCATTCTACTTGACGTTGGTACCCGTCCCGAGCCCACCGCACTGTACCACCTATGGAAAGCGTTCGATCAAGATTCCAACGTTGCTGGTGCAGCCGGTGAAATCAAGGCCAGTAAGGGCAAGAACATGCTAGGTCTTTTGAATCCGCTCGTTGCGAGTCAGAACTTCGAATACAAGATGTCAAACATCCTGGACAAGCCATTGGAGTCCGTGTTTGGGTATATCACTGTGTTACCGGGTGCGCTTAGTGCATATCGATTCTTCGCCTTGCAAAATGACGCCGAAGGTAACGGTCCTCTGAACCAATATTTCAAGGGAGAGACGCTGCATGGTAAGGATGCAGATGTATTCACGGCCAATATGTACCTGGCGGAGGATCGTATTCTCTGTTGGGAGCTAGTGGCTAAACGGGAGGAAAGATGGGTCCTAAGATTCGTCAAGAGCGCTGTTGGGGAGACTGATGTTCCTGGTACGTATCTTGTACAGCATTAAAAATAACCCACTAACGGATGACAGATTCCATTCCTGAATTCATTTCCCAGCGTCGTCGATGGTTGAACGGTGCTTTCTTCGCAGCTGTTTATTCTATTGTCAATGTAAAGCAACTGTGGAAAACCGATCATTCGCTTGCACGAAAAATACTTCTTCAGATCGAGTCCGTCTACCAACTACTGCAGCTTATCTTTACATACTTTGGTCTCGTGAGTTTCCTACTTCTAAGACCAGAACTTATGGCTAACAATGATAGGCAAACTTTTACCTAGCTTTCTTCTTCATTGCAGGTTCACTTACCGATGAGAAGATCGACCCATTTGGCCACAATATGGGCAAGTACATATTTATCGTTTTGAGATATGCCTGTGTCCTTGTTATGTGTCTTCAGTTCATTTTCTCTATGGGCAATCGACCGCAAGGGTAAGACTCTTTTACTCCGGATAAGGGGCGTACTAACCGATCTATAGAGCGAAGAAGCTGTATCTTTCAAGCATGATTGTCTACAGTATAGTCATGGCGTATACTGCATTCTGCACACTCTATTTGATCGTGCTGGAGCTCATGGCTAAGACCGGCCACGATGTTCCCATAACTATGAGCGACACGCTCTTCGTGAACATCGTGGTTTCTCTACTTTCCACCGTCGGGCTGTACTTTTTCACGTCATTCATGTATCTGGACCCTTGGCATATGTTTACGTCGTCTGCGCAGTATTTCGCCTTGCTGCCCAGCTATATTTGCACACTGCAGTGTTATGCGTTCTGTAACACCCACGACGTCACCTGGGGAACCAAAGGTGATAACACGATTAACACTGACCTGGGTACGGCGCGCGTCATCAATGGATCTATTGTCGAGGTTGAGATGCCATCTGAACAACTTGATATCGATAGTGGCTACGATGCCGCGCTTCGCAACCTCCGAGACCGTCTTGAAGTCCCCGATCCTGGAATTTCAGAGAGCCAGCAGCAAGAAGACTACTACCGTGCAGTGCGAACGTATATGGTCTCCGTCTGGATGGTCGCCAACGTGGTTCTCGCTATGGCCGTTTCTGAAGTGTATGGTGTCGGCTCGAGTGGTACGAACGTCTACCTCGCTATCATCTTGTGGTCTGTTGCAGTTTTAGCAATCATACGTGCTATAGGTTCAACGGCGTACGCAGTTCTGTATTTGATTCAGAAGCTCGTCGAAGGTAAAGCCAAGTTCCAAGCCGGCAATATTGCTAGCGCCAATGCCAGTGCTGCTGGGAGCTCGCTCGGGACGAAGTCGAATGTATCTTACGGCAGCAAAGGCTTGAACATGACGGACAGGATTAACGAAACTAAATGGGCTATTTCGAGAGGGATGCAAAAGGCTATGTTTTGGAAGAGGTGATTTCTGCTATTTTTCAATGTTTCTCGATTTTACGTATTCTATGTCGACCCTGATTCCCCTATCCCCCAACGCACTGCTTTTATAATAAACGACTGGAATGATAATGGATGTTGATATGTACATATATGACCTAAATATGATGAACTACCAACAGATTGGTTGAGTTTTTTTTGCCCACCTCTGGGCGCCAAACGCAGCTCACGTGATGTGCACCTACGGCACACTTGTGCAACCATTCACGCAACCTAAAATGCCCTCCGCCACCAAAAGGACCCCGAAGCGAATTCTAACAAGTACCCCCAACCCCATCTATGATCGACTTCTTGTTTTGAGTCCAACTTTTTCCTGGCTCTACTTGTATTTGTTTACTTGTCTCCTCCTGTATCTGAGATCATTCTAGACCTGTCGATACTGCTTGGAGTATAGACGGCTCTGTCTCCTAATCCTTCCGAGTCCGACTACGTAGTTCATTTGAGGCCTCACCTCGGGTCATCTTCTCAAGGCTTTTTCCTCTTTTACCACGTTTCTTTATCTTTTCCCTTTCTTTATCCTCACTTCTCTCTGGGTTTGCCCTAATTTTGAATCCAATATGAGCTCTGGCATACCGCCTTGGCGTGCTAGCGCTTCGGCGACCGCTACGACTGCCGTTTACCCCAGTCACGGTGAGTTTCTCTCTTAATGAAATCTACTTGAAATCATGCTGATTATGTCAAAAGCCACCCCAGCATACATACCAGTACAAGCACGCCGTAGCCTTACCACCCCGGCCTCGACTTCCACGACCCCTACTCCTCAGCCGAAAACAACCACAGGAGACGCGGGTAATCGCAAGCGAGTAGAATGGCCGGAACCCGTCCGCATGTATGTACAACGTTGCTTCGCTCCTGAAAACCAAATTTCCGGGGTCAGCAGACAGGAGATGGAGGCCAAATTAAGATCAGTCATAACCGAGGCAGCACAATCTGACGCACTCGACAAGATCAACTGGGAAGCACAACCGCTGCCACAGGTCATGGTCCAGAATGACAAACTCAGGATATTGGCCAACCCCGAGGCTTCCACTTGGGGAACTCCTTTTGCGGCCCAATCACTAAAGCGTGCTGCAAGCGATGATACGTCGAAGAAGCGAAAGTCGGCTGAGTACCAGACGGAGTCAAGTGCCTGTCCGCCGTGGAGGCAAACTAACAAGTCCAATGTCTTTGAAGATCGAGTCACTTATTCACCCACAGACAAGCGCCAACGCATAGATTCCAAACACTCAAATAGTAAGTCTAAAGCTAATCTGGAGATGCGGAAGAAGCGTTTTGAGAATCCCCGAGGAGGATATGGGTCTTCGTCTTCATCACGCGGTACATCACCAACCCCCGCGCCAACTGGTCCCGTGGTTGGGAAGTGCCAAGATCTGGAGAAGCGTTATTTTCGGTTGACTTCGGCGCCGAATCCAGATACAGTCCGTCCTCTTCCTGTCCTGATGAAGACACTGGATCTGCTGAAGAAGAAGTGGAAGAAGGACAACAACTACACCTACATCTGTGATCAGTTCAAGTCACTGCGCCAGGATTTGACAGTGCAGCACATCAGGAATGAATTCACAGTCAGTGTCTACGAGATCCACGCCCGGATTGCGCTGGAGAAGGGAGATCTTGGTGAGTATAATCAATGTCAGACACAGCTGCGGGCTCTGTATGCGCAACAATTGGGAGGTCATCCGACCGAATTCAAGGCGTACCGCATTCTCTACTTTATCCATACGCGCAACTGGACGGCAATGAACGATGCCCTGGCCGATCTAACCCCAGCAGACAAGCGGAGTGCAGCCGTTAAACATGCGTTAGATGTGCGGTCTGCGCTGGCTCTTGGCAACTACCACCGGTTTTTCCAGCTTTATCTCGATACCCCGAACATGGGAGCGTACCTGATGGATATGTTTGTGGATCGCGAGCGACTTTCCGCCCTCTCAGCCATTTGTAAAGCGTGAGTTTCTCTTCTGTTTGACATAAAACTTCCGCTAATATTCTACAGGTACAAACCAGACGTAAAGATCCGATTCATCACCGAAGAGCTAGGCTTTGAGTCCGACGAGCAGAGTGCGCGCTTCATCCTAGACCATTGTTCGGAGGACATGCTCCTGGAGAAGGATGGAGCCGTAAGATTGCTCACAGGAGGAAAGGCCGCCCAACTGTTCGAGGCGGCAAAAGCCGACGCCCATCGCGTGATTGATATCAAGGGACAGATCTAAGTTTCATTTCCGTTCCCTATTTCATTTAACTACGCCCTCACCGTCACCATCACTGATAACCTTCCGCCCGTACGATCACCCTACACATTGTCCTGATTATCTTTTGTTTCTCTTCTCTTCCTTTTCCCCCCTGTCTGTTCTGCTCGAACTCATCCTCCGACCGCCTGCGTTTCGCGGTTCGATATACCCCGTCAATAGCAAAAGCACTGGCGTCTTTCATCTTCGCGCTTTGGAGTTTGGCATACGGTACCTGGTTCAGCAGGATATTCACCTGGCAATTCATCATCCCGTACATACTGCGTATTCAGGCGAAAATAAATCCCAAATACTTGAAGGGAGCCACTTGATGGTCCTAGGACTGCCGATGCGTAGAAGTATACGTGTACCCTTGGGTGTTAAACATAGCAACTTGCAGTAACTGTTACGTACTCCTCTGGCCCGCGTTCTCCAGATGGATCTGGAGTGGGAAAGCAGCCCCGCAGCAACGTTCTCGAACATAGCGGGTCCAGCGACTTATTGAAGCATCGGCCTCGGTATAAGGGACATTTATTTGATCTATGTCTTTTGACATTGCGATATATACCTACACCATTGTCTAGAAAGACATCTATCAACTGACGCACTGGCTACGTCTGCCGTCCACGCGAGCCAGTCTAACGTTTCAGCCACCGATCGCCAGTGCTTCATCCAATTTTCGAACCCAGTCCATTGTTGAAGGCGGGGAAAGAAGGGCGAAAGAATGGAATCGAAGAACCAGCAAAACGCGAACCATGGATTGAGAGGGGTGGTTGGACTCGCTGACCGGCCGAAGTCGCTCAAGTGAGGGCTTGCGTGCTTGGCTGGAGGTTGACGCGTGAAGGTGATATTGTGAGTCCTGATAATTTTTGTCTGGTTCAATTGAGAGGCGGGAAAAAGGATTTGATGGAATATCGTCATACGGAATCAGTGGCTGAGGGATCTGGTTCTGTATAGAGCGGAAGGCTGGCGACGGCTGTCAATGTGGGTGGCAGCGCCAGTCACCTGATTTAAGGTGCGGCAAGGTACATTTTTAGCATAACGCTGTGGTAAGCAACTCTGCCTGCACCCTGCGGAGTATTCTGGGTAGATTGGCAGCAGGCGGCTAGAAATGGTGGTGGCTCGGCGATTGATAAGCTAGGAGAGCTCGATAAACGGCAAATGCTGCCCAACCTCGATGAGTCTCAGAACTCAGAACTCAGAACCCAGAACTACCAAAAGTAAGCATAGGACCATACTCCGTACAGGAAGATAGTCCAATATGCGCAGAGGAGCGGTGGATAAGCATGAGATGCAGCGGGGAAGCAGAGCCAGTGGATAGCGTTGGCTAGCGCTAGAACTTGTAAGTCCATATCTAATACAATGTAAGCCTGTTGCAATGCGGTACATTTGGTAAAAAAGATAAATGGCATTTTGATTGACATTTCAATAGTTTAGGCAGTTTTTATTGCTTTTATGCTGTAAATGTCTTCATTGGTCACAAAAACCCACTCAGCAGCCCGACCCCATAGAGCTAACTATTAACTACTGCACCTGCAGCGACTGTGACGGTGGTTCTACCCCTCGGCGAGGTAATAAGGATAATATCTCAAAAAATCAGCCAGCTCAGCAACAGCAGTGTTCTCCTGCATTTTCGACGCATCTTCCTTACCTAAGTGCCTGGCTAATACAGACTGCCGTGTCCCAGCCGACTGGCACCTCCTCCGCCGCCTGTGATTGCGCCAGACTAGCAAATATTCCTTTGGCCTCTGACCTCAGGCCAGCCCCACGGCCCCTTTTAATCCTCTGGTTCAGCCACTTTATCAATCTTTAAGGAACTTTGTACAATCACTATTGCGACCAGTGGGCACTCCTTCACCATTCACTGGATCGACAAGCCACTCACGGAGGCGGGGGTACACCTCCGAGCCACAAGAGTTCTGATCGCACATCCCGTGGTAACTCAAACGCACGAGGGCAGCAAATATTCTGGAACACACAATTCTCAATACCGGGTTTGCTTGAAAAAGAAACAACAGCTTGCTGGTTACTTTCGAGCAATCCCTGGGTTCTGCCTTAATCTTAGCCGACGGACTGGCCTTCCCCATCGACTGTTCCTGTCCTATCCTCTTCTTTTGGCCTCCTCTTCAGTTCTCAACACACATCCCTCCCGTCGCTCAACTTAAGGTCCTCACACGCTCTTTCAAGTTTCGGTCCTTCTTTCACACTTTCAAGCCGAGATCTTGAGGATTACATTCTCTTTGTCGGGACCTGCGATCACTCCTTTGTTCTGCGGGTCGGTGGTTTGCGTCGGGTTCATATCGGATGGGTATCGGTGACCTGTCGAGTCCGATTTCCTGATCTCATATTCACAAAACACTCGACAATTCTCGACTATCTACGTACGAGATAATCTAAAGATGAAGGTAGAGTGCCCTATTCTCTGATGGTTATTGCGATTGTCGGGGCACAAACTCCAGGAAATTGCAGAGCATCACCGCCTTGGCCCTGTGCTCTGATTAGGCGATCAACATTAACACCACAAATTTTAGGCTCTCCGACGCTCGCTGAAAGGGGAGAAGGATTCCAAACCCCACCACCACCACCTGTCCATTACGCCCAAGTCCGCCGTTGCCATTCTGCCTCCAAAGAAGGTGCGTGCGATTTATCTCTCTTTTCCCTGTCTTTCTATTATCCAGTCGTACTATCCAGTCTTTTGTTGCCCGTCCCTCTCTATTTACGCTTTTCCATTGTTTACTCCGTACTTCTCCCTCCTTTATCCCGTGTTGACCATCCCCGTCGTATGCATACAGGTCATCAAGGCTCTCTACGATTACCAACCCGAACCAGGGAACACCCAGGAATTGGCATTTAGCAAGGGCGATTTCTTTCACGTTATCAGTAGGGAGGACGACTCGGACTGGTACGAAGCGTGCAACCCCCTTATCCCTACCGCCAGGGGGCTGGTTCCCGTGACTTTTTTCGAAGTTATCGGCAAAACCCAACGGGACAGCAGCGGATCCATCGACCTGGGCAAGAAGAAAGAACCACACGACTCTGGCTTCGCTGATCGCGCTACTTCTTCAGGTTCTGAATTCGGCTCAGGCTCCTCTAAGTCTTATCAGTCGCACCCCGCATTCTCCCGAACATCCATGATGGGCAAAGCCGGCGGAGGCGCCATGGTCTATGGGGTCGTTCAGTACGATTTCCAGGCTGAACGCCCCGATGAGTTGGATGCCAAAGCAGGCGAAGCTATTATCGTTATCGCCCAGTCGAACCCCGAATGGTTCGTTGCGAAACCCATTGGTCGCCTTGGGGGGCCCGGCCTGATTCCCGTTTCATTTATTGAGCTTCGCGATATGCAGAGTGGGCAGGCGGTTGCAGACCCGCTTGAGGCTGTCAGGCGCGCTGGTGTCCCAAAGGTGGAGGAGTGGAAAAAGATGACTGCCGAGTATAAAAACAGCAGCATTAGTCTAGGTAAAATCGAGACGACTGGCTCCATGCAATCCGTCACTTCGGGTATGGAGAGGATGTCAGTGCGACAGAGCGCGGACCATATGAGCCACATGAGTCACAATGGCCATGCTAATGTAAGTTAATACTCTTTGCTGGATTCATCTTCGACCTAACATAACCTGTACAGGCGTACCATAATCGGAACGCGAGCAAAGCGTCTATCGCACAGTCTACCCATCAACACCCGCCGTCCCACAGCCAGCAACCCCTCGTTGCACCCGTTGCTGCCTCGATTCCTCGGTACTGCTTCGACAATGATAAGTACTGGTACATCATCGAAGTCAAGATGGAGGACGGTCGCTGCTGGGAGCTGTCTCGATACTACCACGACTTTTATGATTTCCAGATTGCTCTGTTGACCCAGTTTGAGGAGGAGGCAGGCAATCGGGGCAAGCCTCGAACCCTGCCATTCATGCCCGGTCCTGTCGCTCACGTTACCGATGCTATTTCCGACGGCCGCCGGCATAATCTGGATGAATATATCAAGAAGCTTTTAGCTATGCCTCCACACATCTCTCGATGCGCTCTTGTCCGCCAGCTCTTCGCGCCTCGTCCAGGCGACTTCGAGATTGACCCGAGTGCTTTCGGAGAAGATGCTCGATTCTCAGGTGGCTCGCAGCACTCGTCGGGCGATGAGCTTTCTCCCAGCGCCTCAAGACAATCGTCGCAACAACAGAATGGGCCTTCGGAACGAAGCTCCCACTCTCACTCTCATTCAATGTCCCACTCGCACCAGCGATCCCAGACGTCCAGCTCTATTCCCAATGGAAAGCCCCCCATGATTCGACAGCAAAGTTCCCTCACCCAAGTCTCAACCTCAAGTGGTGGTGCCTTGAAAGTCAAGGTCAATTTCCAAGATGATCTGATTGCTATCCGCGTCCCGAGCGATATCAATGTTCAGCAGCTGAAAGAAAAGCTCATGGACCGGTTGAAGATCAATGAAGAGATCATGGTGCAATACAAGGATGAGGCGTCAGGCGCCTACGTCGACCTTATTAGCGACAGCGATCTCGATACCGCCATCCAGCGGAATTCCAAACTTACTCTCTACGTCGGACTCGCATAGAATATCAACGATAGAGTCTTGGTCATGTCTATCATTTTTCTGCCGCCGTTTTCAACCTTCATATCTCGTCTCTCGCTGCCGTCTCTTTTGTTTGTGTCAGCTCTAGGGAGCTCAGCCCGACATTTCTTTTTCATTTTGTTTGGGTATTCAGGATACGATGTCGTGGCGTTCAGGTATTTTCGTCTGTGGGCTTCGGCTTTGACCACCAGCCTCACGAGTGCATTTGCCCGAATCATGAGGTTGATGGATGTGACATCGGAAGTCAATGTTGAGACGTCTTGAAACGTTCAAACGATTATGTATATTGTTGGCTTTTTGTCCTTTACTGTTCTCATACCCTTTTCATATTTGTCGTCATTTGTACATAAAATCTAGCATGCATATATACCGACTTTTTAACTTCAGACTCCGTCAATTCCTAACCTTGGAACGGACAACAGCCTAACCCAAAATTTACCATTCTTCACCACCTGGCCCCAACCATGGTACACCGCAACGGTGCCTCATTTTCAATCTTCTCGGGTCCATGTCTGTCGGAGTCAGATCTGGTTGCCGCCGGCCGAGTCGAAGGTCACATGACCTTGGTCTCTCCCTCGGCAACGAGGCGGTTCTTTTTCGCCTTAAGGTTTGTCTGGCTCAGACCGAACTGCTCTTGCTCTATTTCTGCTGCTATTGGGCGTTGTTCGTCACTTTGCTTCCAAACGCTTCATATACCCCTGGTTTACTTTCTATTCAGCCCTGTGGACACTTGCCGTGTCGCTCAATCTCCTTCCCGTCCCCGCGGTTTGTCCGACATTACGGAACCCAGCCGGGCAGGTGGAAACAACTAAAGACCGTCGAAGACGTTGCGAGTCTATGGCAGCACGTTTACGAGCTTTCTAGTTCCACTCACTCTCTGTACGGAAACTGAATGTCTCTTTAACCACATTCGGTGTCGAGTTCGTTGCGATCTAAATGCCAATGAGTGGCCCCTCCGCCAGGCTTTGCGCCCACCACATTGCTGGCGCGCTGAATAAACGAGCACTGATACGTCCTGTCGCTGTACACACATCAAGACCAGTCTTCATTGCAGGTTGCAGGAGGAACTTTCACGGCTCGAGGACAGCACCGTCACGCAAATATAATGGCTATGGTCGGTGCAACCCGAGGTTCGTGAATCACGCTACGCATCAGCGGCGGTCCGCGGCGACCGCCGCAGAAGCTGCGACTCCTGTGGAGGCATCTGCTGCGGAGGCTGTCGGCCCACTGGCGGAATATAATGCGCGGGTTGAGCAGGGAAGACTGAGGGATGACCCTCATCAGAGGCAGATCATTGAGCAGCTACAAGATTTGTATGAACGGCTCAAATCGTATAACGCCCCTGCTGTTGTGCGCCCGAGTATAGAGTCCCTCGACGCCGCGCCGAAAAAGTCGTTTTTTAGCTCCTTGTTCAGCAAGGCTCCGCCGAAGCCGGAGTTGTCGATTCCGGAGGACCTGCCCAAGGGTCTGTATATGTATGGGGATGTTGGGTGTGGGAAGACGATGCTTATGGATTTGTTCTACGAGACGCTGCCGAGCAATATCTCATCCAAATCGCGGATCCATTTCCACAATTTCATGCAGGATGTACATAGGCGGATGCATGTGGTGAAGATGAAGTTTGGCAATGATTTCGATGCGCTGCCGTTGGTTGCGGCGGATATTGCGGAGAAGTCGAGTGTGCTATGTTTCGATGAGTTCCAGTGTACTGATGTCGCTGATGCTATGATTTTACGGAGGTATGCACATTTTTTGCGCCATCATGAATAGTTTGGGCAAATTACTCACACTTCCAGACTCCTCGAATCCCTCATGTCCCACGGCGTCGTCCTCGTCACAACCTCAAACCGCCACCCCGATGACCTCTACCTAAACGGCATCCAGCGCCAATCGTTCATCCCCTGCATCACCCTTCTGAAGACCGTCCTGACAGTAATAAATCTCAATTCTCCCACCGATTACCGCAAAATTCCCCGCCCCCCATCTGGAGTT
This sequence comes from Aspergillus spinulosporus, assembly GCA_003574815.1. Lineage (NCBI taxonomy): Eukaryota > Fungi > Ascomycota > Eurotiomycetes > Eurotiales > Aspergillaceae > Aspergillus > Aspergillus spinulosporus. The sequence continues at coordinate 575,001 of QPHH01000009.1, read as the reverse complement.
TATCACCACCCGCTAGGCCCCGAAGCCGACCAACACGCTCAGAAGTGGTTTGACTATCTTGGCGATCCCATCAATGATCCTCCTCACCCCACAACGCAGGAAGTCTGGGGCCGCAAGATCCAGGTTCCTCTTGCTAGTGGGAAGGCCGCTAAATTCAGCTTTCAGCAGCTTATTGGGGCAGCGACAGGCGCGGCAGATTATTTGGAGCTTGTGAGGAATTACGAGGCCTTTATTGTTACTGACGTGCCGGGGATGACCCTGCATCAGCGGGATCTGGCGAGGAGGTTCATTACGTTCATCGATGCGGTTTATGAGAGTCGAGTATGCGCACATTTCTATAATCTCGCTTATTTACCCCCTCGTACTGACAGATGACCAGGCAAAACTCGTCCTCACAACTGCCACCCCCCTAACGAACCTTTTCATTTCCGAATCCGAAGTCAAGACCTCCCTCGACGATAACGGCGAACACACAGACCTCTCCGATGCCATGCGCATGATGATGGACGACCTAGGTCTGTCAATGAAAGCACTCAAAACGTCCTCGCTCTTTAGCGGCGACGAGGAGCGCTTTGCATTCGCGCGAGCGTTGTCGAGGTTGTCGGAGATGGGGAGCAAGGAGTGGGTTGAACGGGGCTTGGTTGGGAAGAGCGGTTTAGATACGGAAGGGAAGGAAAAAGAGAAGAGCGAGCATGATGCTTATTTAAAGGCGAGGAGTCGGTGGTCTGAGGATAATATGTAAGTTATGTTATCCCGTTCTTCCCCTTGCTGGCCTGTCCTTCTGTGTGATAAGGCATGACACAGCTTGTTTAGATATTTCTAGTTCCTTTGTATATACATTGATAGAGTCCAATATACCTCGTTATATACACCTTTAAATGCTTCCTCATGATTTAAGCCCGTAGTCCTACACTGCGTCCATTGTGCGGGCTATCTGCTCTCGGCCGGAGTTCCCTGAAAGTGCATTGCGGAAACAATTGTTCTTATGAAGGAAGGATAAAGTCGCCCTTTTTGGCCCCAGAGTGCTAGAAGCGGAGAATACTATGAAGGTGCGATTTCAAGGCCACGGCCAACAATAAGAACTGGGCCGGCCCCGTCGCCCCTTTTTATCCTCTTCATGCGGCAAGTTTCGCCCGTTGGAAGCTTATCCTTTGTTGTCGAGCCTTCAAATGGTCAGCCTGTGGTTTACCAGCTTCGATATTATCGTCGAGTGTGACGTTCCAATACTGATAGACCCGGCGACCTTGGATTTATCATCATGATACCCAGTGCACTCGTGCAGACACGGATAAAAAGCCTTATGCATTACCTATGCGTGTTGCCACTAGCTCCATGGTAAGCGATACCAGAGAACGTCAGGTCAGCTGAGGGGACCATATGGTTCAGGGTCCCCAGTGGGTGTTCTCCCACCACAAGAAGCTCCGAGATCCTCTACCAGGTTTAAAGACCAATTACAAGTGGTTCATTTGTTCAGTGTTACTCCGATCTAAGGTGTTTGATTGCATTCCAAGTTCCACAGATGTTGGTCTGCTTGTTCTTCCGCTTTGTACAAAGGTTATGTTGCTTGTTGTATCCAGCTGTATATCAAATGCTGAATTCAAATATAGAAAGAGGGAGAGAAAGCGAACGAAACGAAGAAAGAGCATTATATATCTACAAATTCCGGATCGATTGATGGTGTATCATATGCTTTCTTTATATACAAGGTATAGTAAAATATAAAAGCCTAAACACTCATCTTCATCTTAATTGCCTTGTGAGGCGCATAGCCAATGACCTCGAATTCCTCTTCTTTCCATCCGTCAATAATCCCGCTCCCCCGGTCCTCCCTCTTGATCCTCAACTCTGGGAAATCCGTAGGTTCCCTAGTCAACTGCTCTTCCAGCGCTTCCACATGATCCAGGTATACGTGCGCATCACCCATAGTGTGAATCAACCTCCCCGGGTTCAAATCCGTCGCGTGAGCAATGATATGCGTGAGCAACGCATAAGAAGCAATATTGAATGGCACGCCCAGCCCCATATCACAACTCCGCTGGTACAACAAACAGCTCAACTCTCCCTTGCCCTTCCCCTTCCCATCCTCAATGCCCTCAGGATAAGAAACATAGAATTGCGCAAACATGTGGCAAGGCGGAAGCGCCATCTTCTTCAGGTCCGCCGGATTCCACGCCGACATGATAATCCGGCGATCAAACGGCGTCTCCTTAATCTTCCTCACAACCTCTGCTAACTGGTCGACTCCCTGCCCTGTATAATCCGCATGGGCATCGACATACTCAGCCCCGAAATGGCGCCATTGGAACCCGTATACGGGCCCGAGGTCGCCCACTTCGCGGTGCGAGAGCCCGACTTTGTCGAGGAACTCACGCGATCCGTTGCCGTCCCAGATTTTGATGCCCGCTTCGGAGAGCGGAATGCTTGATGTTGAGCCGGAAATGAACCAGAGGAGTTCGGCGAGGACGGCACGCAAGAAGACGCGTTTTGTGGTCAGGAGGGGGAGGATGGGGATCTTTGTAGATGGGTTCGTGGGGTTAGGCTTGGAAAGTGAGAAGCGCATGGGGTTTGGGGCGAAGATGGAGCGTGTTCCTGTACCCGTCCGGTCGGGGCGGTGTTCGCCTTCCGCAAGGATTTGGCGGATCAAGTTGAGGTATTGGTGTTCTTCGTGAGAGGGGTTGTGGGCCGGAGGTTGAGGGCTGGCGGTGCCGGTGGTGTCATTTTCTTTGGGAGTGTCTAGGAGAACAGTCATTCTGTATGCTGTAGTGCTTGACTCTATCTCTGGTAAATGAAGATGTAGATGAAGATATGAAGAATTTACACCCGCCGTGGTTGCCAGGAACTTTGAAAAACGGAAATCCAACGCGTTCCGAGCGCGTCACGCTGTCACGTGATTATTACTCGATCGAGACATATAGATCGCAGTCTTGAGTACAGTCCTGACTACATCCTACTTGCTATCGCAATGAGTATGAACCCTTGCTATGTTCAGATTTTGCTTTAGTTTTCTAACAAGTCGACTCCTACCCCTCGCAAGGCGTTCACTACCCATGAAGGAATCTTGGACTTTTCTCCATACAGCTTCATAAAGAAGCTTCGAAGAAAAGTTGGAAATTGATCATCCAAAATGGCCTGTCGCGCTCTTCCCATCAATTTTAGGAGATAGTGTACGTTGTGGATTGTAAGGCTTGCCAAGTTAGTTCACGCCTCAGAACACTTAGAGGCCACTTACAGATGTGCCCCGGCTGTCTCTTTAGCAGCCAGGTGGTGGAGATAGGCTCTCGTAATGCCGGAACCTCCCTCTTCCCTTGGCTTACATGTCATGCAGTCGCACCCGTCTTCTACAGGCCTGAAATCATGCGCAAATGAAGCATGCCTAAGGTTGAGATTTCCCGTGGACACCAGTGCTGTTCCAAAGCGCTTTTGAAGGTTAGCATCGGTTTCAGCACAAGAGAATGGATACTTACTGCAGTTCTTGTCGGCCATACACAATCGAACATGTCCGCCCCGAGGGCCACTCCTACAATCAAGTCCTCCTGGTAACCCTATAACACCGTCAGTATTTCCGTGAAAACATTGCGCAATGACTTACCACGCCCATCACATATCGCGGCTTATATTCTGGAAGAAGGCCAGTACATGTATCAACACTTTCTATGTCAGTACCAACATTGACAAAGCTTAGGTCACATACACTTTGCAGAAATCCTCTTTCGCCTCTCCACCCGACAGCCCACCTATCGCAATTCCTGGCGTGTCGCGGGCCACCATCTCCGCGCAGCACCGTTTTCGCAGCTCCAGATCCAGTCCTCCTTGGATAATGCAGAATAGGTTTTGCGTTTCTGGGTTTTTGTGGGCTGCAATGCACCGATCTAGCCAGCGCACAGAGCGCTCCATGGCTTCATGAATCCGTTCGTGATCTGGCGATGTCGTCGCTATCACATCGTCGAGCTGCATGATAATATCGGACCCAATGGAATTCTGTAATGAGATTGAGTGTTCTGGCGTGAGCAGCCTGTCTTCGTCAGCCAACACACCCAAAATACTAGACTCAAACGTACATTGGCGTGCCATCGTGCGGAGACAAAAACCGGACACCCTCCTCAGTGACTTCCGCAAGCTCGAGAAGAGAAACCATTTGAAAGCCACCGCTGTCTGTTAGGATGTTGCGATCCCAGCCTTGTAGTGCATGTGCTCCCCCTACCTCATCCAGTACAGCCTGTCCTGGCTTCAATCCAAGGTGGTACGTGTTATTTAGGCAAAGCATGCATCCTGTCTGCTTCAATTGGTCATATGTAAGGCCCTTGAGACTTGCCTGCGTCGCAACAGGCATGAAGATCGGGAGCGAGACGGTTCCATGAGGGAGGTGGAGGGTGCTTGCGCGCGCTTTAGTGACCTATGCATTCACGGTCAAAATATTATTCAAAAACTGAAGAGATTTGACCTACAGAACACTTCCGATGCAAATCAAAAGTAAGCGCAGAAGGCATGGCCTTCGGCGGCGGGGTTGTCGACATGGACCGAGCGAGAAGCGGCCAGACAGCGTTCAGAGCGCGATATTGCAAATATGGTGATCGTCTCACTATGGTGATGCGTTTCATCAAAGTGATTGTATAGCTTTGAGAAATAATTACGAAGCAATGACTGTTTGTTCATGTGCTCCAGTGTCTTGATAATTTGGGGAAATGTTTGCACAGTTTGACTCGCTTATCAGCAATACGGTACCTTAACGCTGAGACCGCTGATAAGCGGTCTCGGCCTCTATTCCAGTGACCCAACCATTTCTACGAGTTTTCCTCGTTAAAAGCAAACAATTATCAGGTCGTTTCTGAAGAGACCCGAAACAGCCACAGTAGAAAGCTTCCGAAAGCAGGAAATGCCGCTAAGGTGCCCTCGAGGCTAAGATGAGTTTCCAGCAGTCAATATTAACATATGGATTAATTCTGGACAGATCCCGATTCTGTTCATCCGGGGTAAAACCCCTGACAGGCTCTTGCGCTACCTATGTTGTCTCCGCTCGAGCGGCCATTGATCGGCATCGACGCGATTGACAAGACTCAGTCAAGGACTCAGTCAAGGCCAGATTGACGCTGGGCTGGTCATTCGGGCTCCTACGCATGACTAAAATCTAGCTTGCACGAGTTGCACAGCATGATTGCAGCTCGAATCTGCGGTCCGAATCAATATCAGCCTAAACCCAGTCACAATTAAGCCCTTATGTTGTCTGGCCCACCGCCGATCTTATCGATCCCAGATTACATCGTCCAATGTACAGCGGCGCCTTCTGGAGCAATTTCAGAGTGCAAGAACATTCGGAGGTTGGCCGACATCCGCGAGGTCAGTGGACAGTCACGGGTTCATGGGCCACTTCTTAACCCCAACCCCAGTGGCCGCGACCTACCCCAAGGGCAGAATCTAGCCCAACTCGGATATGTGGGGAAAGGTCCCTGTCGGCATGCGCTTCTGTCTTTATAACTAGCAAGGCCCCAAAAAAATTGTCGATCGTCCTACACCACTCTAGTTCCCATCTCCGTCATCATGGAAAAAGAGGTCGCCCCAGATGGCGCCGTCAATGCAACGGACGCGGAATCGGTTTTTCTAGTAAGCGGCTCAAGCACTTAGCTTATAAGAAAACGTCTAATTCCATTATCCAGGACAGTGCCAGAGATGCCGCAATCCAGGCTCGAGAAAAGGCGTTAATTTGGAAGCAAGACCTTCATATTATTCCTCTCAGTGCTGCAATCTACCTCCTCTGCTATCTGGATCGATCGAATATCGGTATGTTATACTCCGTATAATGGCCATGGTCAGCGAGCTTATTAAAGTCAGGAAACGCCAAAATCATGAACTCAGAAACTGGCAATGATCTCCTTACCGAAACAAACATGTCCTCGTACGAGTATACGTAGGTGTCTAATATCCGTCACCCGGCTTAGTACTAAGTCGATCAGAATCGCATTAATGGTCTTCTTGATTGCCTACGCGCTCTTCGAAGTTCCATCCAATTATTTTCTCAAGAAGTTCAAACCGAGCGTGCGTCTGCCTATCAGCATCTCAACATCAAACCTAACGCCAGCCACAGAGATGGATCGCTTTCTTGATGCTGTCATGGGGAGCAGTGACAATGGGGATCGGCGGGGCACACAACTATGCACAAGTAACAGGCCTTCGCTTTCTACTTGGAGGTAAATACATAAACTCTTTGCACCAGAGTTGGGAAAAAGTGCGCCATAAACTAACCCGAACCAGTCCTGGAAGCCGGCCTCTTCCCCGGACTCGTCTACTTCCTCACTTTCTGGTATCGCACATCTGAACGAAGCATACGCGTAGCTTTGATTCTTGCATCTGCGACGCTAGCAGGGGCCTTTGGTGGCGCCATAGCTTACGGAGTTGGACATATGAACCAGGCCCAAGGTCTTTCAGCGTGGCGCTGGCTCTTCATCATCGAAGGCGCACCATCCCTAGCATCCGCTGTCCTGGTCTGGTTCATCCTCCCAGACTACCCTGAATCCGCAAGCTGGCTGTCGGAAGAGGAAAAGGCACTTGCGGCGCAGCGGCTCGCGGTCGAGGGATCCAAAGGTGGCGCGAAAGCAATGACATGGCAGGACGCTAAAGAGATTTTACTCGACTGGCGATTATACGCTCACTACCTGGTCAGTAAAGCCGGTCATGCCCTAATTGATCAGGAAAAGCCTCTTAACTCCGGGCACAGGTCTACTTCGGCATATCTGCGCCATTCTCGAGTCTCTCGCTATTTACACCGGCAATTACTAGCGGTCTGGGCTATACCAGTCTGAAAGCGCAACTTATGACGGTACCTCCTTGGGCGGTAGCTTACGTCGTTACAACAGCTGTTGCTTGGTCTGCGGATCACTTTAATAGGTATCCTCGTATATCCTTGGTAAAGACATTGCAAAACTAATCTAGAAACTCAGCCGCGGCCTCCACTCCGCAATCTTCTCCTTCATCGGCGCAATGGGCTTTCTGGCCTCCGCTGTTCTCCCCGCAGATGCATACCTTGTACGTCTCTCCAACCACCCTTCAGTTATAGTAGATGGAACTAACGACATATCAGCACCGCTACGGCTGCTTAATCGTTGCCACAAGCGGCTCATTCGCCTGCATCCCGCCACTTCTGGGCTGGCTCTCATCCAATATTCGATCCACTGCCGGAACGGGTCTCGCCATCGCTCTGAACGTGTCATTTGGCGCACCGGGACAGATTGTAGGCGTATGGATCTACAAATCGAATGAGGCGGAGAGGGGATATCCGACAGGTCATTGGACAAATGCGGCGCTGTTACTACTTGTTACGGTGGGCTGTTTAGCATTGAGGGTGTATTACGGCTGGAGGAACAAGAGATTGAAGGCTGGTGGGAGTGGTCAGAGGTTCGCTTATTGAATTGTCTTGGCTGGTTTGTTGATTTGTTGATCCAGCACATCGACGTTGATGAAGGTGGTGAGACAGCGGTTTATGCCTGGCACTAAGGGCTTAGAAGAGTTTTACCGTAACATAATCATTTGGGACGGTTTTAGATTATTGCCAATAACCATAAACAATACCTGAGTACCGTTCTCAAGATACATTTATTAAAAAGATCTGGGTGACTCTAACTTGAGGCAGGCTAAAGGCGATAGTAGAATAACTCACCCGTCACTCCTTATGTCAATGATTACAACACCTTCTTGCTTGCCAAAGCCGCTCGCCGACGATTGAGCAACATGCACAAGTAGTGATATTGATTAAACATCTCTCCGAAGAAATCTGACGTTCTCTGATACCCGTGCCAGTGCCCACATGGATATAAACAACGCCGAACATGGCTTCGAACATACGAAATCACAGCTTGCCATTGCCAAGTAATCACCCAGTACCACCAGAAGAGACATTCTTCCCCGTTCTTGTGAATTTCCTGGGTATACAATCACCAAGCGGCAAGGTTGTCACCCGTGACGAACTCAAGATCGCCGAATGTCGAAATACACAACTATAGGCAGGCTTCTTGGTCGGTCGACAGTGAGGCCGCGTTTAGACTGTTTCGGGAGCTGCTTAATTGTTATATGTTCATAATTATTGGCACTGACTGTATTCACGATTTCCATAAGCTCTGGCTCTAGTTCAGTATGACCGTAAGCCATGGGTTTACGAACTCCGCACACGACTTCTTGACCCCGTCAATCTATCTTGCAGCTTCCTTGTGAGGCACTCTGGACGTAATTTGCGTGTGTAAATTTGAGGGACCTCCTAGACATCGTGACGAAAGGCTGGAATTAGACATTTGACTCCTGACTGGTTGCAGGTCCTCATTACCCTGTGCTGCTCGCTTTGGGACGTTGTCGGCTGCTGTTTCTGTTTCGATATTAATTCTGACTTTGGATATCACTCCATGCTGCAAAGACATTGACAGTGGCTTGTTGATGTAGGCGGAGTTGACTATGAACTTTGCCCATTCAATACCGGAGAATATCTTGAATCGGAGTCACGACAAGCGAAGAGAAGAAGTTTCTGGACGGTTCTGCTAACTTGTGTTGCCGGACAATACCGGTTTCTTATCTCAGTTAGTATCCCATGGGTAAGCCTAGAATCTTGGAGGACTTACTATCCTATTTTCGATCTGCCAGCTCTGGGATGAATTTGACAGTCGAAGACCTCGTTCGCGTTTGCGGCTGAGCAGTGTCGAAGCGTAAAGCAATGCTGAGTACCAGGCCAGAGCAGAAGCTCTGATCAGTGCATCAGAGTTACCGCTGTTCTGGACATAAGAATATAATACTCTGGCACTTGCCATATTCTGCCTTCAAACTCTGCCTTAGGTACACGGGTCTGGAACATACAAATATGACAATTGGTGCGAAGCATCACGACGAAAAGGGGATTCGGCGTCCTGGTCTCACGATGGGCCCCTGATTGAGATTTTCGACGTTGGTGCTCGTCATTGCGAGTGAAAAGGCACTACCAGTTTGCTTCCAGGAAGAAACCTGTCATTCTTTTTTTAGGAGGCTCGAAGCCTCAATTGGTGAGGTGGAAACGATACTCGGACAGTGTTCGAAGGATCGGAGAAGATAGAGGGATGGAAACTAGGCTGTTGGAGGAACGGAGGTATCCCAGTTGTACTTGAAAGCCCGTTTCAAGATTAGCTTCAACGGTATCAAGAGAGGTGATATGATTGAGGATGAAGAATAGAGAAGAGGTGTCATGGAAGTAAGTAGAAGGTGAGAATGGAGAGGTGGCAGGGGGGAACAACGTGGACGATCGAAAAAATCTTTGTCAACAGGCACATGGCTGAACTTTCCCCTCAGCAGTGTGACTAGGTACTCATCCCCTGTTCACGGCCCAACCTATCTACAGTACAATGAGGAAAGCATTGTCTGGCTCTCAGTTTTATTCACTTTCATCTTACTTTCTATTCGGTATTGTGGACGGCCAACGGAACAGAAGATAAATGGAGCTACTTGAACGCCCCTCAGCCTGGTGCTCAGGAGTCCAAACTCTATCTTGATAAGTACGTGACAGCTATGATGCCTTCACTTCACTACCCTCGAGTCAAATGCTAACTTACCTACCGTTCTGGTCATTATCTTTCTCCTAAAATCAAATGTGCGAGTTAGGTGACTTGGACGCTCTTGTTTCTGAACGGTATATCGCCCCCAAGCCGATTGAGACTGTGAACTACAACAAGTCGCTGAACCAAGCAATAGCAGGTACTATTTTAGTGGCCTGGAAAGTACGCATAGAAGGAACCGTCATCTTCAGCCATGTCTACGATGTGTCCAATACAACCCGGCATTTCCACGTTTACTTCCTCCCAGCTACTCAGTCAATGTTTCCGAGCGCTGCAACCCATAATATAATTCCGGCGAAAAGAGTACGGAGACCAGAACACCAGAGGGTCGCGAAGAAGTTGTTCTCAGTGAGCTTAGGATTTCAGAAACTTGCATACTTCGACTGAGTATCCAACTGGTCAAACGTATGACATGGGCGTGCCACCAGGTTCTCTTCGTACGGGGTTCACATTGCGGCCGAACCAAGTTGAACGGACCTTAATAATGTCACCGCCGGAATTGGTGACCTCTTTACACCAAATGTACCAGGTCAAGATCACCTTATCTCAAGCTGAGTCTGAAGTGTAGGCCAGCCAACATGCGAATCTAACCTTACCCTCCAGGTCTTTCTTTCCTAGCGATGCGGTCTCGGAGCGGTAGGACCCGCAGCGGAAGAGGAGGCCGTTGGTTGTCGTCGGCCATGGACGGCCGTCGAAGCGCCATGAGTTGACGGGGACATCCGACTAAAAGGGTTAGGGAACCGCTTGTCCGGTAGCTGAACCATGGAACGGGCTCTGCACGTGAGATAAGCTGGGGAAATAAGGTTGCGGTAAGCTCAGACGGTTCAAGATCCAGATCTAGGAGCATGAGTATAAACTTTTTAGAAGGGTTGCGCTTATTGTTGAGTATTGTTGGGTACTCTAATTAGTGCATGCATTCCGATCTTCCCCATAGAACAGGGATTACGCTACCGATTAAATAAAACTCCGAGTTCATTCTATTACCATGTGCCCCAATTGTTGCCGGTATCCACCTTCGAGCAGGCTTAACTATTTAAGTATTTGATCGGCCAGATCTGTTGTCGAGTAAAGAGCAATGCGCATTCAATTTGCCTCAACGCCTGGTAGGGTATCCTCCATTCCTTCTATTGACTATATTGTGGCACTGAAAAATGATTCAGTCAGATAATCAGTCACGATTATTCAAGCAAGTGATGAAAAAGCCTGGTTTGCTTTGCGTTCTTGCGGCAGATCATATGTTGCCTCATCAGACTCAACTCTAACGTCTCCCAAGCACCGTAGAAGGTAAGATCCGTGCCATAACTATTAAAAATAAATGGTCAAAGTTTCATGCCGCGGGGTCCGTTCTGTCGCACCGGCTTGCCATTGGGAAGGAAATAGAGTAGAAACATAAAACGCACTCAGTCCACAAGGCACGCTGATCTGACCGGTTTTCAAGAAACTCCAACCAGAAGAAAGAAGACCTCAATGATTGCCAAGTCTTCAATAATAACAATCGTAAAAGGTAAAGGCTCGCATTCTGTCCCGCCGAATGTGTACCTATTATAAGTCCATCCTTTTGTAACCAATCGTTCGTGCATCGTCAAAAAATAAACTGGCAATAATATCGACAGCCGGTAATGTTGTACATGTCTGCGAGATCGGCGTCAATCCGGAGCGAGTCGCATGAATGTCGAGTTGTCAACTTGGAAGACAAAAATCGGACAAAAAGTCGGAAACTGAACTCCTCATGAGGGCGGAGTGGAAAGAAAAGAGAGGACGCCAATTGTACAGCGCACAAAGCTCATGCCCCGAAGGGAACGGTTCCCGATGGCGGCTCTCTGCTCGGGTACGGGCAGGCCGGCTCCAACTTCTTTAGAGCCACCTCCGCAGCATCTTCCATGGCGTTTTCTAAATAATTACCATCGAACCAATATCGGGCGACATAGGTTATATTGTTGACCATGACATTACAGGACCACGCTGTGCGACCTCCTAAGAGGAGACAACGCCGTTAGCATGATAATGAAGAAGAAAAATTTGACGGTCCAGTATAAAAGTCGGTGAGGGACAAAAGACTCCACTCTTCCGCTGAGAGACAATCACTGCATATTCAGAGAGAATGTAGGCCTGCTCTCGTTTGAATGTACCCACACTCCATCATCCCACAAAGACATGAACCGGGCGAGCGAAATCCTGCAAGCACAGCGCTTGAGGCTTCGAAGGATCAAGAATAGAAAGGAGGCAGGGAAAAGAAAAATGAACATCAGGTTCTTACCTCGACGGTCGGAGAATGTATTGTATATGGGATTCTGGAAGCCGGCCTTCTTGCAGTACACTATGAGGCCTTGTATTAGCACATCAAATAATCAAATCGCCGCGGAAACATGTGGAAAGAAGGCATAGGAAACGAAACGTTTAAACGTCACAACATTTTCCGCCAAAAGAATAGCTGGAAAGTGGGGCATACTTTCGAGTCTCAACCGCCAGTCATACTTGATATCGAGTCTTGGATCAGGCATGATGAACAATAGTGCTTGCTTTATAGGTAGCCGTAGTTGAAGTTTAGACGAAGCAGAGGGAAGAGATGAAGGAGTTATAGGTAAGAGTGTGGGCCGCTTTTTAAAATAGCGTAGTGCAGGCAAGTTGTCGGTTTTTCTTGCCCTTTGGCATGACAACACGGAATTTAATCACCAGAACCTAGCAGATAGATTTATGCATGCTACGTTGGTCAAGGTAAGGCTAAACCCCCTCCATTACTCTCCACTCGAGGGACGAGAACCTGCGGATCATCGCCTTGAGGCTGCAACGGGAACGGGCCGACGCAGCCGACAAAGAATATGGCTTGAAGAAACGCCGGGAGTCTAGGTAAGGGAGGACTGAGGACCACTAGCCCCGGCTAAGGCTAGGGAGATCCATTGATTGCCAGTGAATAAGGCGCCAACACAGATGACGTTGTTGCACAGCAAAGGAGAAGTGGTCGGCTTTGGACGAATGATCGTGTTGAAATTTCAGCACTCTAATTTAATTGCTCGCATCATCGTGACTCGAGCAGCCACTAACAATCCGCAAGCATGGAGGTGACATCGGGTATGAACAGCCTTAGGCCGCCTCGTGGTGGACGTGGCCATGAGCTTGTAAAGCGAGAACGGTTAAACAGGAGAGAGCTGACAGTGTTCGGTACCCAGCAATGGAGGGGCCATGAGGGAGGGGTGATTTAGTTGCCCAAAAGCGGTTGATGTTGATAATGGGTATCGGGCCACTCACGGCCATTTGCAAGGTCGAGGCGACCCGAAAACCGTGCCAGCTCATAGCAAGCAATTCACATCCATCCCGATTCCCTCAGCCCAGGACCTCAAATTGCCAGGAAGCCATGCCGTTCTGCATGAGACCGGAAGCGACTAGGGCCTGTTTTATGGTGCTTGCCTGAGTTAAAGTGTCTCGCATAAATCAGGGACGTTTCCGCTCAGCGTGCTGAAGGGCTGGACGAGGGAGGAAAAAAATAAGACTAGACCGGCCGCGGCAGCCTGCTGGACAAGTTCTAGAGTTTCTAAAGAACAACCTGACGGCGAAGATCAGGCTGGTTGGTTGAAAGAGGGTTGATCGAATCACAAGCTGGGAGTCGTGGTAATTCGTCGCCTCCAAGCGGGTACATGGCAGTTGGGCATTTGTGCATCACAATCCTCGCGTGTCTGGACTCTGGAGAAAGATAAATGGTGGGGTGGATGGATGATGTAGGAGTTAGAAGAGAAGCTCATCAAGAAGAGGAAGGACCTGCATGAGGGAGGGGGAGATTGATAACACAATGCCAACTGGAGGGGTGAAGTGGAAGAAAGAAACTCGCTGTTGGGTATCTAACTTGCTGCATGTCATATCCGCACTTTTGTTGTTTAAGACCAGTCTCGATCACCTCAAACCCCGCATCATATAAAGACATCCCAAATCCTCTGTACACACATATTGTATACAGAGACAATCCTATGCCTAGGGAAGCGCCGGTTCACTTCCCTCTATACCTGACACCTTTCCGGTCACAGCAGATTGCAAGCTGATTCGCCGGCAATCTATCCAATGGCAGCAGGGAAAGAGACAAAAGAAGAAACAGTAAGTAAACGGCTTGGCAAGGGTCGGGCAGAAACCACCATCGCCACGAGCTCTGTACAGAATATACAGCCAGATTTTATTTTCATCGCTTGAGTCCTTCATGCCTGATGCCGCCGATACCTAGATTCATATATATGTTGCGCCCCTTCATTCAGGCATACTTGAACCAACTATATGTGTCAAGTGATATAGCCCAACCATAGCGTGTGGAGCCAGCGCTCAAATCGTCTCGGGAAGAAGCAAAGAAGGTAATACAATCTCATGTACATGAACGTGACAAGAACAGTCGTTAAGCCGAGAACGGGACAGTCTGATATCATTGCACGTCAAACTGCTTGTGCCTGGTCGGTGCCGAGGTGTTGGCGGCGTGGCGTGCTTGTTCCATGAGGCCATCGACTACGGATACAATCATCAACGAGCACGACTAAACCTGTAGCTACAATGACACTGCATGAAGTTAGTCCAAGTTAACTCGAATCGTTCCTTGGGTGCAGGGTTCTCGCTTACTCGGCAACGTCATGCATGTTCTTGTATGTGGATACATCATTAATCCACATTGAAGAAGGCGGGATCCAGCCCCCCTTGGCCTCTTCTTCAATCGATTCCTGGGGTGATAAGATCTCAGGGACAATGTGAGCGATCTTTTTGGCAGTGCGCGTATCAACAAGATGAAAGGACACCTCCCGCAGCCCGCCCTCTCTGCGCGATTTTCGTCGCCATTGGTATTTCGTGGCCCAATACTCATACTCGTATCGCTTCGTCCTCCCAGCACCTCTTCGCTTCAACTCTACGTGGGCGTAGTTGGAGAACTCTAGCATGATGCTATCGGCGAGTGCGGCTGGCCTGATAAGACCACTGGCAATCCCATCTTCCGAGAATCCGCTCTGTTCTGACCCTCGTCGTTTGTGGGGACCATGTCCACTAGACCCTGGTCGTAAACTCGCCAGCACACTGCTCCACGAGCGCTGAAGCATTGGCGCGACGAGTGTCGATGATACTGCTCTCTTTTCTGAGTGGCAAACTTCGCGGCCAGATTCCCGACAGTAGCGACGGAAAGAAAACTTTCTGGTAAACAAGTCATACATCCGTAGATGGAAGAGGATTACGTCCTGCTGGTACCCTCCGCGATGCGGAACCTTTGTATCCACCCGCAGTTGCATATTCCCGTCGTCTGTCTGATCATCATGTCGAATGAGGAGCCTTCGGCAGGAAGGAAATAGTTTGGCGAAGCTCGATGAATTCGAGGGGATCACGTCCGGTCTGAAGATAACTCGCCGGCGATCCGGCACCTCGAACAACGGGGGCTCATCGATCTCATCCGCAGAAGTAGATGAATCGAACGTTGATGCGGAGTCCCTGGGGTCTAGTTCTTCATCGTCGTCATAGAGATCCATTTCCTCGTCGCGCCGCTTCGACATGGGCCGGTCACTGTAGATCGTTGGAGCCGTGCTTTTGGACCGGTCTGAAGTATCACTATTGGTGGAGCTAGAGCTCGCTGCATTCCTTTCTGGACACGACCATGTCCTGTACGATACCATGGCGACTCTAGGACGATAGATAATCAAGGCGTAGAAATAGTTCGTGAGGACTGACCCTCAGCTGGGTTCGGGTCGATGGATAGACGTGTTGCTCAGCTGCCCGATTGGGAGGTAGAATAACGAGGCAAGGCCGTTGAAATAGTATGTGCATAAAAGGATATGAAACACAAAATAGGGAGAAGAGTTGGGTAGCAGATATACAGGAAAGTGATGGGGTTCAAATCATAGCCACAATCTGGGTAGTCGAACCACTCTGTAGTAAAGCATAGGCCACAAGTTGAGCTGTGGGAGAAAGGATGATAAACGGTCATATGAGAGTCCGCCTAGGGAAACAAGGAAAACAATAATAAATAAAATAAGGTCAATGAGGGGCAGGGAGTCAAGATGCTAATTGAGGCGGAAGAGCATGCGATTGCTGGAGGAATGGGAGAAAGCGAGGGGGAGGAACATGGCATTGGTGACGGAGAGCACAACCGCAGAGGGCAGAGAGAGTGGCGCAGGGTGTTTGTTCTAACGGGGCAACGAAGGAGGAATGCAGAGGGCCAACAACACGAACAGAGACAGGAGCCACGTCGGTCCTCTGTTTAGGCATTACTGACCTACTCAGAGTACCCAAGGCCCTGGATGGAACCAATAAGGGTCACAAGCAACGCATCGCGAAACATAAGCTTATCACCGCAAAGTATACTGTGGGTATCGGTCAGTATAACCATCTACCACTTTATCACGGATTGGTGTTGAGGAGCAGTAGTTGTGTTACTACGAGTAGACTGGATTGCCAGGTAGTGAGTGGACTGCGTATTCCCCACAACACAGGGACAGTCCGCCCACCATCCTCCATCATTCCATCATGTTTCTCTCCATCACCCCACAACTCAGGGTTCTCTACTACAGGTTACAAATCCCTCAGCCTTCAAGCCTGCCTTTTGGGTCCAGAACTCGCCTGAACGTTCCCGCCTCACCCGGCTGATCGTCCGAGACATTCGTCATCCTTTTCAGCCAGAATCGCGGGGCATTTCGGAGAGTGCGGGTTGCCTGATGCACGCCTCTCCTTTCCAATCCAACCCGACCCGAACCAAACGGTCGCTGCAGGGAGCGATCTTGTGCCTGTCTTTCGCATATTCCAGCCGTTCCAGACGTTTCACATGCAGCGACATCCCCAGATCGGTTGCAGACTAAAAGCGGGCAGGTTTCTGACAGGCGCTCGCATTTCAGAGACCGCGCCGAGCGAAGCGCCGGAGGAGAGGTATATCTCGGGCCAGTCGTCTCGAGCATTAAGGACGGCTTCGTTTGATCGATGCCTGATTGCCTAGTATTGATATTCCCAAGCCCAATTTCGCCGGGAATCGCCAATGGACCGGTCCGAATTCAACCACACCCCTACGAAGCACGGTTACTCAAATATCTGTTCCAGACACGGTGTTTGCCACGGCCCACAGTCCACGAACCACTGGGCTCTCCGCACTCATAGGGTACAACCACCAACGGTCTAGCAAGTTCGGACCCGGTCGATCCATTAATGGAGATCAGCCCTCGCTGCCCAGTCCCGGCACCCCGCCACCGATCATCGATCAGATATACTTGTTTACCCTCCTAGCCGCTCAGAAATCCTTTTCCCCGTGGGCTAGACTGAGTGGTCGACCAGTGTCCAGCCGCTAGCGAGCAATATCACGGTGCCTCATGATTCTATGATGCCTCACGATTTAACGATGCGTTCGCTCTTCTCTCTACATTCAATCAGGCCAGGCTTGAGGTGCGTCCGTGCATCCTGGATGGAAGCTTATTAGTCAGACTCTCTGTTTCATCTGCACAACGCTGCGTCTTACCCCACGAGTGACGGGCGATCGGGGAGAGGGACACATCGAGTCGTGATTTTGACGATTCGTCAAAGAGTCACCAGTTGCCCCCACGGAACACGGGAGTAGTACAGTGCCGGGTTGAGATATGTCGTACTGTGACTACAGGAATGCACTCGGCTTACCTGATTACTCGATTGGGATAGATAACGGTATTCAGCGCTCGGAAAGAGAAGGTAGTACGTATGGTTTGTTTGGGAACCTGTCGCCTTGCCAACTGTCGAGCCGTTTTGGTGGGACCCCTTGGTGACATCGAGAATGCGAACTGTTTTAACCTCCTGGGGTCTACAAGGGCGCAAAATGGAAAGAAAAAGAATCACTGCAGTCCTTGGTCTAGGAATAGATCGACCGTATTTGGGCCTGGCCAGACGGATCCACTGGGTACGTCGACGTCCAAGGAGAATGAATTATCTAGTGAGCTTTTCTGTAGGTACAATTGAACATCCCAATAGCGATATTGAATAATGCAGGTAAGGCGCTTGATGATGTCAATCGACATTCGCATCCCTTGCATTTGCTACTTGCCTTTTCCAACACCGGGCTCTCTGCGGCAGGGAACGTTGAGGTTTAAGCTTGAAATCGGTTTACTTCCTCACTGAGAACTGAGTTCGATGAGGTATCAATCACCTTATATCTTTGATTCAAGTCTTGAGACTGGAGTTCTGAATCGGCCAGATCCAAACCGTCTTAAAAACCGTCTTAAGTATACAACAGACTACATGTATGTACTAGTCAGCCTAATATGCCCCTCAGGGTGAGTCACACCTGCGACCACAAGGGCCGAGGGAGTTTCTCGCCTGGTTGAATCAAGACTTTGTCATGGCACCTTGACGGCGGCTGAGATAACAAGTCCGCGCGCGACCCTGGAGACGGTGGGTAAAAACCAACATAGGCTACCCGTCGAGCGGGGCTTCCGACGGTAACGGACCATGTGTGGAGACCGTAATAAGAAGCAATTGAGTGGACGAGCCAGCGACTGAGTACAGTTAGTATGGCCCTTTGCGCTTTTACGACTTTGCAGTGACCTACCCAAACCCAGCAGCACGGTCATCAACAAGACTCTCAAACACCATCTTCTCCCCGTCGCGCTCATTATGGGAACTCATCGTCTCGCGCATACTCTGCAGCTTCTTCTTTCGATCAGGAGAGTCATGCATTTGTCCATTCCGGCCAACGAAGACGACCTCGTCTTCAGAGTCTTCATCTGACGATGACGGCGCATCCGCAAGTCCGTCCTTCTGGCGCTCCAGTTGTCTTTCGTTCCACCGTTCAATGAACTGCCTGATATCCTCTTCCAGATCCTGGAGCATACCACGTGCAGCACGAGCATGCTTCAGCTTGAAGCGGAGCTCCTTCGGAATGTGGTATCTCTCGGTCTTCGCATCGCCTGGAGAACGTCGTTCAATGTGCGCGTAATGCTTATCCCACAAGGGGGCGAGGAAGTACGGCATAGGTTCATGACGGGTATGGGTGGGCTGCGGCATCCAATCTTTAGGAGACGGAGGCTCTGCCCAGGGGTTATGCAAAAGACGATCTTTGAACAAAGCAGTCATGTCAGTCATCCACCCGCGGTATAGGCGGTGATACATGGATAAAGACGAGAGCAGCAGATCACCCTAACTGCACCATCCTCACCCAAAAGACATACCGTTCTCCCAGCGCTGCCTCCGGCGACTGCCATCCTTGCCCTTCAGCAGAGCCTCTCGTCTTTTCAGACTGTCACGGCGGAGTGGTTCACGGCGTCGGAAGCTAACCGCCGGTATCTTTCGGGCCTCCTCGGTGCTTTGGCCCAGAATCTTGACTCTGGGCGCAGCGCCTTCTGTAGCCGGAACAGGGTCATCAAGGGGAATCGAGAGAGGGACGGTCGTTCCGCGCAAGGTGGCGTTTTCTGCGCTCGTGGGCGCCGAATCTGTGATGGTCAACTCCTCTAAGGACGCAGCAGCCTGTTCCGTCCAAGCCGAGATTGCCTGGGCTTGCTGCGGAGACAATGGCCCTCTAACGTCCCTTTGCGACGGGAAACTAGGGTGGATAGCCATGCTGAAAGGACCCGGGAAGATGGTCAATGGCAAATAATGTGAAGCAGTACCGAGCCGAGAAGGTGGCTGTCGCGGGAGAAGCGTCGCAGGGTCAGTCCCGTCCTCTGGGATTAGTTGTAAGGCGTCGTTTGCGTGATAGGAAGCGGGAGCCCTCAAGATGACAACGAGCGGGGACGAACCGCGACAGATAAGTGATATCGCGAGAGCGCGTCGGGGCGCGGATTAACTCGTTCCGGTATCCCCAAGGAAGCGCAAAAAAAAATCCACTCGTTGACTCACAATGCTAGATAACGTCCGCTGATTGGTCTGTTCCTCGATCATTGCCTCTATCACGGCTAGCGATGCCTGGTCGATCCGAAAGTGACTCGATGGTCTCGGAATGATTCATTCCTGCTCATGGGATCTGCGTCCTTGGTCCAGCTGTAGCTCGGACGCCATTCTGCCCTGCTTGAGGCACGGGGTAGATCCCAACGCTCATGATTGGTATGTCCCCCATATTTCGATGTCATTGGTACGTCAACATTAAGTTCAACTTTTCTTTGCAAGGAATATCACTATTGATACGCATAACCCGAATAATGAGTACAATTAGTAAGGTTAATCGTGCGGTCTATGTCGTTGGAGTTATTCTTCCCATTCCGAGCAGCATCATCCGCCCGCCTAGAAGGGTAGATAAGCGGCCAAGGCATGCCAACAATTCCGACGGAGATATTATCGACTCTCTCCCAGAGCAATGTCACTAAATACCCAAGCATAGCAGAGTCTCGGTGCAAGCAACATATCGAAAGCCCTGACAATGCCCCTAGCTATCTGCGAGATAATTCCCAAACAGCAAGTAAGGACCTTGAGGTACAACGCGAACTAACTGAGCAGTTCAGACATGCATATCATGCCTTTCTCGGTTATCACCCCCAGATAGTCCGCTCGAGATTCTCTGGCCCAGCTTGAAAGTGATCTCCAGGAGCTGGTTCCCAAAGGAGCCGATGGCCAAGCTTGGGACATGATCAGGATTATCTACTATGGTATTACAGCTCTGACCTGTTCAACGTATTTCTTCAGGCTGGCAAGACACGGCTGTGCCCGACATCACTAACTAACCCTTCAATCATGGTCGAAACACTTGGTATACTCCTTTGCGGAGGGCTCGATCACTTCGTAGCCATGGTGGTATTGAATAAACGCAGACGGCGTGACTCGTCTGGGATCATTACTACCTGCCCGTGACATGCTGAAGTAGAAACACTGTTCTTGACTCCGGACTAATAGCAAAGGGCGTGGCTCTGCGGCAATATATATTCTCGCTTCTGCATCTTCGAAGCCAACTCTACACCCTACTAGATTTCAGCCCTTCTGATGGTTGACCCACATCAGCGATCAAATTGGCCGTTCCGATACAGTGATCAACTCAGAAAAACCCGCTGTACTTTCAAGAGACAGTGGTCTTCCAGTACTTCATTCTTGTGTTTCACTGACTCAACAAATGCGTTAACAATGACTATATTGGAGGATTTTCTAGGGCAGTTTCTTCAGCAAAAAGGATCTTGGCTGAGGGAGCGGGTGATAGAGGTTCCAACTGCCACTTAACGCTGTATCATTAAATGTACTTATGTCCTCCACCATCAATTGCGAAGCCCTGCTCATACTTATTTGACGGTGCCACCATATACCATCCCTCATATACTAGATGATGTACATAATCCAATAGTTACTCATACCTAGTACATACGACCATAGGGTGTGGAGAACAGGGCTTCCCGTCCGCTCAGCCGTACTTAAGCCACACGCCGGCTGGTTAGTAGTATGGTGGGTGACCACATGCGAATCCCAGCTGTTGTATGTTTTTTTCGTTTTTTGTCCTTGACTGTCCCATCATCAATGCGGATAAAAATGCACTGTGTTGCTCCTTCAAGGGGTGAGAGACACTAAGTCAAGGGTGAGCGCTAGCAAGATGGGTGGGAGCAAGGTGAGGATATCACCATTTGAGCGAGTGGGAGGTGAGAAGGGTGAGAGCTTGTCAAGCTGTGACGGTCACATATGATACTTGCTTGAGCCAGGCAAAACCATATCATTAACAGCGCGCATCATACCAAACACATAGGTAAGGTCATATATTACCCCACAGAAACAATGAGTCCATCTTCGACGGCAAGACAGGCTTCTGGTAGGTTTAGGCGCAATCTGCGGGCTGAACCTCGAGATGGCAGATATAGCCAGTTCGCCAAAAGTCAGGCATATCTCATGCTAGCAAAATCAGGGACAAAGGAGTTAATTCAAACAAGCCAAAACAGTTACAGTTGCCAGGGAGTGTTCACAATAACTTAAGAAAACAAAAGGACTAGGGTATATCTAAATTTCCCCTTTGCATTATATAATGACGGCTGACAGAGATTGCTCACCACTCACCACTGGAGAGAAAGAAAAGATAAATCCATTTCCTGAGCCTAATATTGCGAGTGTCAACCAAAGATATAGGCAGGCTGGGTCTGGATTTGACTTGTTTTCAGCTTCTTCATCCAGGGTCTAATATCGTTTCCAGGTGGGTGGCCACTCTACACAGTACTAGACGTTCTTAGAAGCCCTATTGCCCATGGAGATACTGCTAGGATATATATAGGCCTTGGTGAACTATAGGCCAATCCGTTCTTGCTAAATCTGGGACATAATGACCGTGGTGGTGGTAGACTGGTAGCTGCCAGCTGCCCGAGGAAGGGTAGTAGGTGATATTCAAATATATTCGTACCCGGTAAAAAGGTTTTTTTTCCGGGGCAGTTTTTGACAGTCAGATTTGGATGGATATAGCAATATTGCTATTAGGAGAATTGGTTGGGTTGGTGTGCTTAACAAGCACTTCGGAATAATAGCAAAATCGGGTTCAATTCCTACCAAAGATAGGGGTCTGTTTGCGCGCCGTGGAGTTGGTTTTGCCCCTAGGCCAAGGTAGTTGTTTACTTAGGACCTACAGGACCCTTCCAGGGTCAAGATTAAAGATACCTATTAAAGAAAGAAGTTGAAATCTTCATTCTAAGTGGTTAAGACCCCCTGGGTATTTCGATATATTAGGGTTTATTTAACCATGTTGCGTTTAGATTTGTTAAGCTAGATTAAGTTGGATAATCTCATACAAATAAGTATGGGAATATAAACAGAGATATACAGGTAAGCCTAACATTTAAGAAACTATAGTATTCTCTTTTCTACCTGTATAGCTATTTATTTTTTATATAGAGAAAAGTCTAGTGCCTCTGACTAAGGTGACTTGCTTACCCTTCTTTACCACCTTTATCCTGATTACTCCATCCACTTGTTCGTTCACTATATAAGGAAGGAGCAACCAATATCCAAGTCTATCACTTCTTACAAGTATATCAGCTCTTGCAAAGGTTGCCATTGGCTTAAAGATAGTTGCTTCTTTCTCTACTGCCCTGCCCTACATAGTCCTTCCTAATCCAGTATGCCTCTCTAATAAGGCAAGAATCAACAAGAATCATGCTCTTCTTAAATTGTACAATAATAACAAGTAATATTTGCCAAGTAAAAGAAGTAAAACAGACTTAACTTGTATGCATACCAGCTCTTAGATACTTGAGCACAGGAGGAACCCAAAAAAATAACCAACCTCTCAAGCCCTCCTCTCTCTTATAACCCTCCAAGCACCTCCCCACCTCCTCAACACCCAAACAACAACCAATCCCACTCCCCCATCCACAAGCGCAAGAATCGTGAGCAGCCACGCGCGGCCAACCGCCTCAGACAGGGGTTGCAGGGCCGCAATCGCCGCAGCTGAGAGCACACACCACGTGATGTTATTTGCCGGCGCTGCGGTACCGGGATGCCCAGGGAAGATATCCATGAGCAGCGCGCTGAACGTTTACAAGATGACTGTACATTTTGCGCCAATTAAAACCTGCAATATCAGAGGGATGCTTGGGTGGGCTTGGTGCTCGACGGCCCAGCCGTAGCCAATTAGGATGATGGTAGAGACAGTGAGGATGGTGTATGAGCCCCGGGATCAGGCGGCTTCATAGGGAAAGCAGGTTCCGAGTTCTCCCTCTGCATTTGTATTTGCATTTGTACTTGCAGGGCTGTATGCTTATAGTTCCAATCTATAAGACGGCCGGCAACGAGACCACCGAGAATGACGCCGAATCCGCCCGGAAGGTAGCAGAGGCCGACAATTAGATCGTTGTAGCCGTAGATGTCTTTTTGTACATCAAGGGGATGGAGGTTTAGATGCAGTACCAGACTGCATAGGGGGATACAGCCACCCACAAAATCAGAAATATGTCCTGGTAAAAGATGATTCTCACAGAGGAAAAGGGGTTTGGGATGGTCCATTTGCCTTTGCCTGTTTTCCCAACATTGATGTTATCGTGGACTTCTTGCATTACCGCCTCATCTGAAATCTGGTAATTCCTCCTCTTACACAGAATATCCCACCACGTCCTCCAGAGATTTCGCGCAGGAACAGTCCCGTTACCAACCACCACCCTCGCAGTCTCCGGCAACGTCCAGCCGATAAGCAAAAGCGACGACCCGCCAAATATCAACAACACCCAAAAGCACCACAACGGATTCCTCGAAGCCAGTATCGCGCCGCCCCCAATAACCGGCCCAACACAAGGTCCCAGATTAGTGGATGCAAGCATGGGACCTAGAATCCTACCCCGCTCTGAACGGGGGGAGATATCTGCCGCAACGGCATACGCTAGGCTCATGACCGCTGACCCTCCGATGCTCTGCAGGCCTCGTAGGACCGCGAGAGCGGCGTAACTAGATTCATTTAGCGCAAGACCAAGAGCCGCTGCCAAGTAGATGCTGAATGTCATTAGGAAGACAGGGCGGCGGCCCAAGGTGTCTAAAAGGGGCCCCCAGAACGCTGGCAAGACAGCCTGGAAGATCACGTATACAGTGATAGTGAGGTTGATAAATTGGGTTGAGACGTTGTAGTGATAGCTGAGGAGGTCGATGAGAGGGAAGTAGATTGTGGCTGTTAGGGAAGATGCTAGGGTGAGATAACCCATCAGGTATGTGAAGTAGTGTTTCTGGCTTTGACTGAAAGTTGTGTATGGTATTTGTTGGGACACTGTTATGTCATTTTGGACATGAGGCTTTTCTGGGCCAGCCATTGTTATTCTATTTAGTGGAGAGGATAGACAATATCGCTGATATTCTATCTTAAACAAAAAAGGAACAATAAAGAAACAAGAAAGGGCTTGAAAGCAGGGAATACAACAAATCAACCTTGTGTATATCTGCCTATCTTGTTATCTTATTATCCCCAACTCTCCTCATGCAATAAGAACCTCTTCGATAACTCGGCTTACATTTTTCTTCCAGTAATTTCACTTTAAGGTCCCTCGCAATGGCATCAACTGATCAGACCCAAGGCCCGCTACTCAGGAGCGTCTCCCAGCGTCTGTAAATTCTTACCATCCTATTCTTTACAAAGAGTGTGACTGACCTTTCACAGGACTCCCAAACCCCGGTAGCAGAATCATCAACATCTCTCGTCACGGCGTCTCACACTTTGGGCGAACCCTCCGGGTAACTGTGCAGCTTGCGTCCAGTCTTATTGTGAATTACTTCCCGAAGGTAAAGTAAAGACGCTGGCCAGAATCGGGCGGAATAAAATCTGTAGGCAAGAGTGTTTGCTTACTCATGCATCTCAATGCCAGGTAGTGGAAGGTGAATTGGGGATGCTTACATGCCGTGGGGAGTACAAGTCACTCAAGGAAATCTCATCTTTCTGTGACCATGTTCCAGAGCCTTATGCGTGGGGACAATACATGGAGAACAACACAGAGTACTCGTTTCTTCTGGTGGAGTACTTGCAGATCCAGAAACAGGTAAATCCTCAAGTCCCTTTCTCAAGGCTTCTTACCCAACAAGCACTACAACATACTCGCTTAATGATATTAACCTTAATATAAAAGCCTGCAGACCCGCAGCCCCTCGCAAGGGCCCTCGCAACTCTGCACCAAGTCTCGTGCTCACCAACCAGCAAATTTGGATTCCACACGCCAACCTGCCACACCAACATTCAATCCGTAGCCTTCTGGACAGACTCCTGGAGCGAGCTCTTCACTGCACACCTGTCTCGGATCCTCTCAACCGCGTCCACAGTCTTCACTTCTCCGTCCTTCACCCAACTCGGGAACATCGTCCTCTCCACCGTCGTTCCCGCGCTCCTGCACCCACTACAGTCTAATGGACAAACTCTTAAACCATGCCTTGTCCACAGCAACTGCTGGGACATGAACACCGCCATGGGAAGCAACAGCCGCGCAGTCTTCTTTGATGTTGCGTCATTTTACGCGCATAATAAGTATGATGTAGGAAATTGGAGAGCGGCTCGACATGGGCTTAGTAAGAGGAGTTATATAGATGCTTATAAGGCGTTGGTTCCACCTTCTAAGCCTGGTAAGAATAATCCTAGCTTGCTTTCTCCCCGTATTGTTTGTGAAGAGAACAAGAAGCATCAATTAGAACCATTGCTAATTAGTTATTGTCTGCCACCAAGTGGATGACTGGGATAACAGGAACCTGCTCTACTCATTGCCGTTTAATATATGCAACGCGTTGTTTGTGCCGGGTTCAACACAGAGAACTTAGTAAGAACATTTTATTTCTTTTCTGTTCATCATAATGTCAATGTCAATTCCAGTCTTAAGTCTAATTCCAATACGGCGGCGTGACATTACATGTCTAACTCAGTGGTGTGAGATAGGGTCTGTCAGGATATGTTGACGCTATGTAAGAGAGTCTGTTCTGAGAAGCTACATGGACTTCTCCATAACAACAACAAGCATTCGGAAAACAAGAATGCAGATAGTCAGCACGGTACTGAATGCAATGATCTCAAGGGTTAGGAGATCTTTGTTCAAAGTCCAAATCAAATACGCGCTCCTATGCCAGCTAGGGAGCATGTTCCAGACAAACACAGGATACTTGTTCATTCACCTAATATAATAAGTTATATTTAGTCCCTGTTTGACAATAGCAAGCTCCAATGTTTTCACAAAGATGATCTCCCCTTCTCGCCCCACTCCCAGGAGTAATTGGCCCGTGGAATTCATCCAGTCACCTGGGATGAAGAAGTGTCGCACTGCAGGCTTGTCTGTTCTGGAGATATTAATGGAACAGACCCAGTGACTTGTGCCTAAGTAGATTAGCCGTCCAGCGCGTACGCCAACGATGCTGTCAACGTCAACTGCTAATAAGGCCTCGAAGGTGTATATTGGAGATGCGGTCTTTGTTTCTGAGGTAAAGTGCTTGAGGTCCCAGATTTAAATCATAAACTCTAAAGACTGGCTGCTTGAGGGGTCTCTTGTAGTGGTTGCGAAGACATATTAATGGTGGAATGGGATTACTGCGTGGACGGGTAAGGGCTGATGAATAAGGTTATTCAATGTAACAGAGCCAAGGCAATCTAAAGAGCCCCAGCTGTAGATCTTTGCCTCTAAATCCATTATCAGGAGCAAGTAATCAGGAGTCATAATATTGCGAATCCAATACCATTTGTCTTCAAGGCCATGGCTGATACAACGGGTTATCTTAGAGGGTTCCTGTTCCTGGAGGTCATGCTCACTCAGGCTCCACAGGGTATCGTAGGAATCTGTAGCTATAAGAAACTTGGAGTACTTGCCGCGGGTAAGTAGTTGCTTGATAGTTCTCCCAACCCGCATATCAAAAACAGGGTCGTGAACCTCTCATCGCGACCCTTGTCTTCTTCTGAGCTTTCAACTGACAACTCAACTGGCTGAGTCTCCGCAGGTAAGAAGGCCCACCTCAGTATCAAAGTAAAGCACTATTACTGGCACGCCGGGAGTCTGCATGAACAGCTGCTGTGCGCCCCGAGCCTCAGCAGCAATATCATATACATGCACAGAGCCGTCCTCTTTCCCGTAGAAGACGATCGAGGCTGCCGGGACGATGCAGGTTGATGTGATGCTTATAGTTTCAGCCGTCTTGTAGTCAATTTCCTGCCGGTTGGTTGAAACAGACACCGTGTCGCTGCTGACCTTGTCAATATCCCGCCTCAGCAGCACAATTGGGTCCCAAATTCGACATTGGTTGCCACGGACATCAATAAGCCGACCATTGTCAATAGTAAAGGCGAGTGCACGTGGTCCGATAGGTGTTCTATCAAACTAGAGTCGATAGAGTAGTCTGAAAGTCTCCAGATTGAACAGCAAGATTGTCCCGTGCGAGTCCGCTGTTGCTAATATGCGGCCGTCAAACAAGCACGCCAGTGTCTGGGCGTTTACCCTGTTTAGGATCTCGAGCACGCTACCAGAGGATTTATCATAAATAACCAGATCGCCATTAGAGTAAGCAGCAACAAGTAAACCTGCATCAGCAAGAGCAGAACTAAACACTAGAGCCCAAACCGTGGTGCTGCCGTCGGATTCTTTGTCTGAGTTAATAAGCGGCGAGCCGGACTCCTTTCCATAGATGTCGTGAACACGATCAAGCTCAAAATCCCAGAGCAGAATATCTTCTCCTCGATAAACAACTGCCAGGATGTTCTGATCCCGAAAAAATGCTGCGTGAGTCGGTTGTCTGAATCACACATACGACTCGTCGAAATCGTGTGTCCAGTTCACTGGGGGCCCAGGTGCGATGCCTCCACTGCTAATATCCCATTCAACAAGCTGGCTGTTCTTCAAGGCGGCAAGCAGCAATTGATCCTCCTCTATAAAAATAGCAGTCATGCACATGGACAAAATAGTCAGCGTGCACCACTCGGCCCATAAACCAAGGTCCCAAACACGAACTGTCTTCGCGCCAAACAAGGCAAGATACTTTCGCGTCTCTCCAAACGTCAAGCCCCATACTGGTTCTTGATTATCAATAACCTGAGATTCCTCGCAAGTGACACTGTCATAGACAATAATAGATCCGGTTGACATGCCAATGGCGAGGTACTTGGGGGAGGTCACCACGCTAATTGGCTTGGCTGGCTTGGGATATATGAACGTGGAGAGACAGTCATCCCAGTTATAAGACAATAAGCCATGAACCGACAGACCTCTCTGCGTCGAGCCGAACAGCCGCCGGAGGGTCGAATCGCGCGGACAGAGCGGGGGCACGAGGTTGTAGATTGATAAAGGATAACGCAGTAATTCCTTGCTAAACCTAGTCACCAGGTGAATCAGATCATTACCCAACTGCTGCAAAAGGACAAGCTCTCTGCGTAGGCCGACCGAAGGCGTGTGCTGCGACTTCCGGGCCAGGAGATTGTTAATGGCCTTGCCGGCATAGAAGACAAGTTGCAGATCTGCATGGCTGGCAAGGTACGCAATCCAGCTGAGGATGTTTGGCGACAACAGAAACTTGGTCAGCGCTGCTAGGACTTCATCGTCTGTGGACTTGACGTGCGGCAGGTACTGGAATATAAATTTGCATGCATAATCCGCAAACGGCTGCTTCTTTTTGGAGATCTCACCACCCACTGCGAGACTTGCTGTTCTTGATCGGGGTGCTTTCATTTCACTGCTTGATAGATACCGGAGACACGCAAGGGTCAATCGCTTGTGTGCAGAGGACTTGTCAATGGCAAATTCCGGGACAATATTCTGGCGCAGAAGGAACTCTTGCGCTGTCAAGTAAATTAACCGGACTTCCTTGCAGCTGTCCACGTAGACGATGTTTTGGCAGCAGGTGCTTATTGACCGCTCAACATTGTCAATGGTATCCTTGATGTCGACTTCAATTACTTGATGAATCTCCCTTGTTGACAGCGGCCGAAATGAACAAACTGCCCAAATAAGATATGCCTTGCCCAAGTCCTTCCCAAACCAAGCGGCCGCCATGTTGGCGAGAATTTTACTGTACAGCCCATCCATGCTCTCCGAATTGCTTGCTAGCACTTTTCGAATCTCAGTCGACGTTTTAACTTGCCAGAGCTCCTTTAGAACCAGGTCAACCCATAAAAAACACCCGTTCAAGGCCTGGAGGATTTCATCTGCCATGGCTTGTTATCCCTCTGCGCTGGACGACGGCAACAATTCAATATTAGCCTGCAGCAAAAGAGAGATATTATTCTTTGTGTCTATTTCTTTGATTGCCACGGATACAACTTCAATCATTGGGCTCAAGATGTTCATATATGTGGTTACTAGAGTCCTCGAGGTCACCAGGATGGACAGCGGCCGCAATATTAAGGATAACTTGCAAGATCTCATCATGCTTTATTACCATCTGCCATGCCAAGGATCTCAGTAATAAGTTTATAGTAGACTTCAATTTGTCTTCATTGCTAAAAAAGAAAAAGCTGCAGTCCCGTTTAAGCTTGCGTAGGTAATTGGTAAGATAGCTTGCCAGAACAGATTTCCCTGCCCCTGGCTGGCCACAGACCCAAAGCAGTTTAGAGCAAGAGCTTTCATGCCATTAGTTGAAAAGAAGATCTATGCAAAAACCAGTTGCAAGATCCTTCAAAGCGTATGGAATCCTGGGACATGCAGTTGCTCTCTGGAGCGTCAGAGATACCCAGAAATTTATTAAGAGCTTTCAACTGGTCGATTTCTACTAATTAATTCTCAAACACCTGGACATCTCGCTTATTATCTATGTAGGTTGCCAATGCATTCCGCACGGCAATATAAGAAGAGTCATTCGGAGATGAGAAGCATGCCACATCTCAATAGTTCGCATTAAGGTACGCTCTTCTTTCATTGACATAGTTCATAACAGCGCAGTTTTTCTCCACAATCAGTCCTTTCCCGATCACGTAGTTCATTGGCTTATTTTCGAAAAAAAAGAAGAGTTGAAGATTGCTGCAGTGCCAAGGAAACTCTTTATTAATAGACTCCAGAGCTGGTAAGCCCGGGATGAGGTCCTGTACAAAGGCTCGCGTACCAGAAGCCACTTGCAGAATCCGACTGAGAGTTTGTGCGAGGTTAGCTCCTTGGTGTGGAGTTGCCAGGAAGAAAATGGCACAGACTCTGCTAACCAGGGGTCTCCTTTCAGGTATATCATGGCCAAGTATGTAAGCCTTCTTGACGACGAGCCCTCCCATGTTATGACCGACAAAGATCAAAGGCACCTGTACCATTACTGATGTTAGCAACCTGCGCAAGAGAGCCCATCAAGAGGTAATTGTCCATACATACCCTTCCCTCTTTCGCTATCATCGGCAAGTCATGTATAGAGCAGAGCAGAGGTCGGGCAAAGTCTGGAATACTAAGAAACAATTCATGAGAGAAGCCTGACGCATATCCAAATATATAAATGCAAACATCCTGGAAAGCCTTGTCTCTGGGAAGCCATTCCTTCGGCCAGTATAAAGACAGGTCATCATGCTTTGTCCATGTACTCTAAGATCCACCATTAAGTCCATGTACAAAGATCAGGTCAACCACCAGCTTGTCTTCTGGATTGTGCAAGGTAGTCAAGCCGAGTGGGCCTTTGGCATCTTCTGGCTCGTACCGCTCGGTGGCGTCTTTTCGTATTAGGGTACGTACAAAGAGAGACTTGGTCGTGGACGACATAGTTAGTCAACTTGCGCCGCTCTACATATTCAGATTCCCTCTCCATCATGCTGTATGCCACTATCAGGAAACACGATTAGGGCCTGGGGACGAAATCGCGATGTTTGCAAGCAAACGCAGGAACGAGGCGAGGGGCTTCCAGCCACCCCTGATCCCAAATGTGCAGGGATACGATGCCATTCCTCCTTTTAATAGGATGGGTAAGGCTCTCCGCTAGTACTCAGTTTGTCTTATGCTTGTAGCAACCGAAGCCATTAGTTGCAAGTAACCACCTGATATGGCCAGTCTTAATGGCCACAAACAGGGTTAATAGCAGGGATATCCCGGAAATAACAAGCCAGGGGGCTGGCTACGTGGCTCCAGAACACATACAGCATCCTATTAAGATTGTTTTGCTTAGAAGGGGCCCTTTGATCGGATCTTCACAAGTATCAGCCTCCCGGGCCCATTCTTACGGAGATTGCTTCCCTCGCTTATGCCCTTCATATACACAGTAAACATGTATAGACGCTAGTAGGTAGCAACTTTGCATTGAGCCGTGTAGCCCTTTGCACTCCAACTTCAGGATCAGCCAAAGCAAAGTATATGGGTTGACCAGTTGAGACTAGTTACTTATACCATCATAGCAGAGTTCGTCAGCTTCCTACAGGTAGGGCTTGTGAGCCCACGGTATACAAACATAGTTTATGCTGTACAAAACAACAAACATATAGTATTAAGGCTCGGCTAGCAAGTGGAAAAGCTTCCTTCAGCCCTGGCAGCATAAGATCCCATAATTAATCTTGTATTATGCTTGGCAGCTGCTTGGACACAAATCTATAAATGGCTAAGCCGCTCTGAACGTTGGCAAACTAATCAACAAAGACACAATCACCCCCTACTACTTCCACATTCAAGATTACATCTCAAAGATGACTACTGCTTCTATTTGGGATCAGGAGGTTGCAGTCCCGGAAAACGTTATCTCATCTGTCAATAACCATGTTTTAGTAAGTAAGGCAATACTTCATAAATCTCTCTCTCATAACCCTCTTGCTTCGTCTCCGTATCCTTGAAGCCATGTTTGCAACGGTCTCTAAGTCTGTATAGAGCTCCCAGCCGGCTTAACCGTAGTCGGCATCTACCCCCACGGAGCGTCCTACTGGACCCATACTGCAGAAATTAAAACAAAAAACGCCCAAAACAACGCAGTCTCCTTCCTCAAAGTATCCCAAGGCGACAACGCCAAAGGCATAATATGCGGCGAATTTCACTCCATAACACCCCTGCACAGCGCCCTGCCTGAACTCGTCCCGAAACCAATCGCATGGGGCACTTATAATGATGACCCGGAAACTCACTTTTTCCTCTGCCACTTCCACACCATGACCGGCGATGTCCCCGATATGGCGGACTTCCCAGCTATGGTGGCGCAGCTGCATAGAAATGGGGTATCGTTGAATGGCAAGTTTGGCTTCCCTGTGACAACTTACCAGGGAAGGCTTGCGCAGGATACTACGGAGTGCGATACCTGGGAAGAGTCATTCTCGAGGGGTATAGAGCATTTCTTCAAGGCCGAGGAGGAAGCGCAAGGGCCAGACAAGGAGATGACGGAGCTGCGGAGGGGAATCATGAAGACCGTGATTCCGAGACTTCTACGGCCGCTAGAAACAGACGGGAGAAAAGTCATTCCTCGCTTAGTTCACAGGAATCTATGGGATGGGAACACGTCTGTTGATGCTGCTACGGGCCTGCCCATTATCTTTGATGCGTGTTTGTCATATGCACATCATGAGTGTAAGTGGGTTGCCTCGAATGTCTGTTGCAGCGCTGCGCTAATCTGTTCTGCCTTATTCGACACTGAAGATGAGCTAGCACCCTGGAGACCTCAACAACATAGAATCAGCAAGCAATACGTGACCGAATATCTCAGGCATTTCCCAATGTCTGAGCCAGTGGCCGACTTCGACGATCGCAATGCCTTGTATTGCGTGTCAGTATGCCCCATATCCTTCTAATATGAACCAGCGAAACACTAAAAGAGCATGACAGGAGGTTTAATCTATGCTCCTCAGCACTGTATCCAGGAAAACTTCGTTTCAGGAATATGTAAGCTCCCTAAGTCATACAGTCCTGACTAGATCCACAGTACTGTAGGGGTTTGGGATCCAAACAATATCAAAGAGAGCAGGTGCTGGTTTAATTTAATAAAGTCTTGTTACAGGGGCATAATTAGTTGAACTATTATAGCTAGGTCCTTGGATAAAGATACAGAATTGGTGTTCTCCTGGAAACCATCAAGGTAGGTCTCGGATAATAAATATTGCATCTCCGATCGTAATTGCCTGTCAGTACTGATCTGCCACGATAAGTGTGAAAGAAGAGATGCGAGAGCTTGTCAAGAAGTTCCGTTAGGGTATCCCGCAGCGATAGATAGCGGGTAGTCTAGTCCTGAGTTCTCGTCAAACTATCATAAATTAGCCAAGCAGTTAATAAGTACATATACAATTCAAGCATATGATTATTTAAGGATGATGGAAAATCCTGTAATTTGGCGAAGCTCACTTGCCTTAATGTGCTGACTAATTGTCTTGGCATCCGGTGTTTCTTGGTTCATACTCCCCTGAGCTTCACGGTCTCAGGTTTGTTGTATACACATACTCTATTGCTTCTCACCCTAATCTCACGTCAATCTCACTCGAGTCGCCCGTCCGTAAAGCGGCCCACCCTCACCTCTCCCGGGCGGCACCCACCTGACTACTGGCCGCGTTGAAGCCACCATTATAGACTTGTTCAACCCAACCCACGAAACCCGACCCAACCCGACCCAACCCGCCAAGAAATGGGTTGGGTTGGACCCTCTAATAATCCATTGGGTTTTGGATATTTTCGGCTGACCCAAACCCCGGCGGGGCAACCCGCTGGGTTGCCAAGATATATTAATAAGAATAGTACTGTATTTACAGTACATATATCTACTAAATAAGATATAATACTGTACTCTAATACAGTATTTTATTTAAGTATGTAGATCAATACCTTTCTAGGCAGCGATCTGCATACTTGGGTTATTTGGGTTATCTGGGTTGG
>QPHH01000009.1:378453-540077 GCA_003574815.1 Aspergillus spinulosporus | reverse complement strand
GAATAATAAATGATATCATTAGCGATAGCTTCAAAACAACAATCAATCATACTTCAATCAATCAATCAGACTCTTTGCGTAATTGCAACAATAGATCTCCGCTTTAGCCTACCTTAGTTCGGCGCTAGGACTGAGAATTGAAGCATAATAAACTTCCCACTCGGCCAAAAAGGCTTAACAATCCTTGGAGAGTTAAGTGCCGACTTACATACAGGTTGTCAAAGCACAGTCAGCAGTCAGTAATTCAGGTTGGAAGCACATGCATTCACTTTTTTGTCCCAAAGCTGTTGCCTAACCCCCTTTGAACATTATAATAATTAACAAGACCTGTGCCTCAAGTCAAAGCAGATCAACTTTTTCTGCTGATTCACCTGCGGAGCCGTTATAGATAAGGGTACCCTTGCCCAATACTGACTCGAGGAACTTATATGAAAGGCGGAATAAATCTATCAGCACTAAGTTAGTGTTATGGGTTCCTTGTATGAGGTACCCTCTTCTCGGGACTCGGCCAACCATAGGCCTCGTACCAAAGCAGATACTCGCTTAGCAGGGTCACTATTTTCTAACCACACATGTTGGATATTACCTTTCTCTCCCTTAACAAACCCTTCCTGTATATACGGCGGAATATAGCTTAGAACAAGTATATTTCCCCCTTACAGTCGGCTCCACTCAGCGGGTTGAATTGACGTCTTCGAGATGCCAGTGGAGCGTAACCGACATCAACAATCTCTTGGATATGCTTAGAGTCTTCAGTTAGGAACCTTTGTACTGCATCAGAGCCAACTTGCACAACTGATTTTTGACTGGCTTATGAGTTACTATGGGCTCGACTAGGTTTCACGTAGCGGATATAAACTTGCTGCTCTTATTCAGGCTGTCCTTGATAGTATTTCAGCTAAGGATGTATTTTTAATTCTATATTTTTCTTTCTTATATAAAGCTTGCTGCATGAGAACAGATAATGCCCATGACCTGGAAAGTACTTGTTATTTGTAATTTCTTGGAGATTTCCTGTCATAGGGCTTGGATAGTTTGAAGAATATTTAAGATATAATAGAGGACTTTGCTTAGTATATTATTAAAACCCTTTATTTCTGCATACTCTTTCCTGATTTTGTGTATAATGTTTTTGTAATAATTGTGTATAAGGCAGGTTTGCCTTAGTATAGATATTTATTATCTTAAACTAGTTATGGCCGCTGGTAAGGCAGCAAGCAAAGTAAGTGTAGGCTGTGATATCTTAACTAATAAAGCTCTAACTGCAACTCCTAGTGTTTAGTACTATTTTTTTTACTCATGAATACTATCAGCTATTTAGCATGTTTAGAATATATTTTAAGCACGAGTCCTGAGTGTACTATTAACCTACCATCTTAACAACTTCTTGCTGTTCACCATGTAATTGTGTTTATTATCAAGCTCAGCAGTATTCGAGGTTATATAGAGTATCCTCCGTGATATGGATGAAGGGGATGTAAGAGTAGATAGTTTAACAAATCTGGGACAGACAATGAAACTTTGACTTGGCTGCTGGTTAGAAACAAATTTCTATTAATTCCACAACTCTCTTTCAGTTGCACTCACCTGGAAAAGGCGAGCTGTAGACTATTCCGGCTTTAATACCTGACCCATGCTGCATTGACTGAGTCACCCCGTAGATTGCTTAAACCCCTTGAGAGGTGATATACAAGCTTAACCCTTCCTGCAAGCACATTTGCTCCACGCTCTCCAGGAGGTGGAAGGAAGGTGCTGTACCTAGAGGATTCCGGTCTGTTTGTCGAAAGCCTATTGTCTTATCGAGATTCATCAACAAATATAAGTGGTACAGTGAGGTATCCAGGCTCTAGTAAGCATATATATCTTGTAAATCTGCATTGCGTTCTATAGCTTTGTATTTTGCCGCCTTTTTCGACCAACACTTACAGTTCAGAGCACGACTGATGCTGCATGGAACTTCCATTCCAAAGCCATTATATATAAAGATGGCTGATCAGTCAAGATTCAAGCATGGCTTTTCTATGAGGTGATTACAAACGATTGGACGATCTCTGGTGTGTAGCAGCGTGAGCGCCCTCGGGCTCACAAATAAGCCCATGTTCGCTCTCTACTTAGAGATAGCGCCCGGATGACAGCCAGCAGCATTAGCAATCGGAGAAAGTATTAATTTATTACTTAGTATATGTCATGGACGAATGCCAGTCTAGAGGGAGCGGGCTTGGGAGTCGTCTGTACTTTGGATCTTGGTGGAATGGGACAAAATGCCCACGCGCGAGGAATGCCTTGTCTGAGAGGATATAAGAGAAGTTACACACGCTGGGCCAGTCGCTGTGTTGTTACATTTCATGCAGAAGGTTATGATAGAAGAAGGATAATCCCAAAGTAGTTTAGCGTGTCATTACTTAGGGCTTCTGATATAAAGAATACGAACCATGAACGTTGTTTACAATCTACTGCAAACTGGGGATAGTGAATGCAGCAATTCTGAGGGCTGATAGAAGGAGATATATTTCGCCCTACTAGAGCCAGGGCCCTCTTTTCAGAGCAAGAGGAGCTGCAACTGTACCGTCTGTCTGTTTAGTAAAACGGCCTACGGGTATATCTGCCCTAACACACACAGTCGGTCTGCTTGTGCCCATTATCTGCTTCTCCTCCAGATCCTAATAGCCACTATTCCTGTTCAATATTACACGTATCCTAGTACAGCGTACCTGCGGACTGCAAGGGGCTGAAAGAGATAATGGGAATGGCTGATCTAAAACTCACACCGACCCGTGCGTGGAGAGTACTGTGCGCATAGATGGTTCGAAGCACCAGATTGGACAATCTGACGTACTGATGTACTATCTGTAATTTCATTGTGGGAGGAAATTCTTTAAAGCGTCCTCGTACTT
The DNA here is from genome assembly GCA_003574815.1 of Aspergillus spinulosporus. Classification (NCBI taxonomy): domain Eukaryota; kingdom Fungi; phylum Ascomycota; class Eurotiomycetes; order Eurotiales; family Aspergillaceae; genus Aspergillus; species Aspergillus spinulosporus. The sequence continues at coordinate 537,183 of QPHH01000009.1, read as the reverse complement.
GCTTACTGCTTTGGGGAAGTCGTTGGTAGCAACTGTGGGAGAAGACTGGAGCTCAAGGATCGTACTATGAAAACCAGGAAACCGGTTGACCATCCTCCAGCATTCTTTGTTTCATAAAAGATGCGTCGTCAGAGCGTTAGTTGAGGCCATGCCATTTAACACGTGAATGGACAACGAGCAAGGGTACCAAAAATCAGTTGATAGAGCTACCGAGGGTTGATCCAGATACCAATACCCTCTATCACTTCTTGTGGCTCAGAATATCAAATAAGATAAAGGAATAATCTGTGATAGCGGTGTGGATCAACCTGGACCTATTCTTGTCGTTGGCACTAACATGCAGCCAACAATGCTTCCGTTGCCATAAAAGTAGATGCATAAGATATAAGGCTTGGGACTGTTGGTCGAGGATAAAAGAGCCTAGAATGGGAGGGTACAGTAGAGGATACTGCTAGGGCCAGGGATATAAACGGCGTGCATGGTCTCGAGTCCATAATCAGCAATTCCAGTTAATTACATCCAATAGCTCCCTCTGTTCCCTGTAACATGGATTTGAATCCCATCTCAAGAAAGCTAGCCCCTGATGCTACGTCCTATCTTGATCAGGCCAACGTTCATCTCTCTTGGGCTGGCTGTCCCTCGCTCTGACTAGCATCCCCGAGATTCTCAACGAAGTCGACTTTGTCATCCCCGAGCCCAAATGCCAGCTGCAATGATCCCGACTTCTGCTGGATAAACCCGCGGTTTGGGCCCTGAACGGTTGATGTCAACCCTGTTAGGATCTTCACCCCAATTTCAATGACCGAAGCCGATATTCTGCTCTGAAGTAAGGACAGGCTGCATCATTCTCTCCTGAATAGTCTATAGGCCTATATAATGTACTCTAGGAGATGCACGGGTGAAGGCATTATCACGCAGCTTAGACCAAATTCCAGCTTACATGGAACTGTCTGACCAAGCAAATTCCTGATACAGAGTATGTTTATCATGGGATAATCCTCCGCAATGGACTTTCCTGGGCTGACGAACTTTTTCTTCTTATTGATGGCAATACCTGGCAGTCGCCAGCTGATGAATGAGCTACAGTCAAATAGCAAAGTCTCATACTAAGGCGTTCTTAGCTGGCTTAGAATGCGTTTATAAGATACCTGCTTCAGGTCAATACAGTCCCTTGTCCTATCCTTTTGTCTAGTTAGATGACGTGGATGGATGTCATGTTATCTCATCTTGGTTAATAATGACAGGTGTAGAAAGCCATGCGTCGGGTGCATCCTATGCTTGCTGCTCGGGATTGCTTCTCACCTCTTTTTATATTTTGCCTGTTTTTCTCTTTCGATCTTGGGAATCTGTGGTGCTGTTAAATTGCTTTATCTTTCTTTATATTAGGTGCCTTTGTTGATACGCCCATATCCGATAGGCCTTCTCACCGTCTAGAGAGGCCCTTTGACTGCCCTCAGAATAGACGAATAGGCCGCATGAAAGACTATAATACATGGCTATTTTCTCAGTGTATTTTACCCTAAACTTGTTCTTCTGGCTGTCGGCCTCAATATCTAGTGCTTTTGGTTTAATTTCTTCCACCCCCTTTTTGGTGTGTGTCTCCTGTCTTTGTTCAGGGATAGATCGGCAATACGATTAGCTGCACCGGCTTTCAGTATGCCTCTCTACAATCTTCAGCTTCAGCATACCATGCACCTGCGTAGCCGCAGTAATTTTTCATCTCAGTCTTTGATTGCGATGCGGCTGCAGCTCTGGTGCCTCCGTGTGTGCTACAGGATAACTGACCCTTCATGGTCATTGGATTCGGATGATACGCACATAGGTTGCGAAGATTGCCTAAGGACATTGTAGGCACCCATTGCGTCTGAGTATCTGCCATGAGCGAGCATCCCTATCTTAATTTTGGAGCACAAATTTGTCGGTGGCTATTCTTCCATCTTCAAAGTAGGCGCTTAAGCCCGCCATTCTCCTTCGTGCGCTGCCCGCCACAGTGCTGTCAGTCCCTCCTCATCTTAGCGTCGACATCAGATTTTGCTGTGGGAGGCGGCACAGGATCGATGGCGACCGGAGGATGTTGTGGTAGTATTGACATTTGTCTTCTCGAGAATATGGCTGTGCTTTGCTACTGAATCGACGGATGCGCTTGGCAGGAGATGGCTTGGACCCTTTACTAGAGCTTGCAGATACCGCAAATGACTCAAGGGACTTGGCCCTCGTCTGACTCGTTCTGATTCCACGGCTTGAGACCTTGACTGGCCAGCAATTTGGTCCAACCGCCCATTCAACTTCACGAGTGCGCGCTTGGCGGGGCTGAGGGGATGATGCGCTCTTGAGTGTTGGAAGAGCTTGGTTCAGTATAATTGCGTAGTATCGGTAAGCAAATCACTCGCTAAAGGAAGGGAAATACTTGACGCTCAAGGGGAGGTGTTAAGCGTAGTAATGATAAGTAAGCTGTTGGAAGCGAGAAGTTGGTGTTAACGTTGGTTTAAGGGCAGACAAGATACTTGGCCTAACTTTCTTGATCTTGAGCGATCAAAGATATGGATGGAGAAATCGGGAGAATTGTCAGTGAAACAGCAAGTTGTTCTGTAGATAGAAGAGGATGAGGTAGGGTTGAAGTAGTGACGATGATCAGGTCACGACGGATTTTTCGAAACCTAAAAACAATACAGCAACAGAAGGACTCATGATTCATTAAGGTTAACCCGTTGATTATCTGATTTAAGAAATATCCTATAAACTAACACCAACAAAGGGGGTATATCGAATGAAAATCCCACGCACAGGAAGAAAAGAGAAATGACTGAACATAAAAAGAGCACCAACTCCAAATCCCAACTCCAATAAACAGACACTGTGAATTCAATCTGAGTGGGTAATAGTCACGGTTGATCTTTGTGAATCATCCGTCCGAGCAAACGGTATTGGTCCCTTGGATGTGAATCCGGGAAGGCCATCTCTGGTAACTGACGCTGACGCAGGAGGCGAAAATAGAGTGGACACATGACCTGCAGGACCGCTAGCGTGGCCAGGGGTGAGAGGTGGTGAGATCGTGGAGTATGCACCCTGAGATGACGAAGGGCGAAGTCCGCCAATGGCTGGCTCTTGGCTTCGATGATGGTCTTCATTTGGAAGCGATTCTTTAGCCTCGATGGTAGGCGTAGGCGAAGATGCATCCGGTGTCGCCAGAGGTTGGCTTTTTTGTCTTTCGGTAAGCGACTCCTCGGTGTCAATAGACATTTGTCCAGGGACATCTGGAAGCGGCGAGTTCACCTGGGAGTTGCTCGGTGAAGGCTGGGATATCTTTTTGGAAGTAACAGTTAAAGGTTGTTTAGCCGCTGGCGCTTTCTTGGGAGACCGAGGAGCCTTAGATGATCCTTTGAGGATTATACGTTTGCGCTCCTCTGCTGCCTTTCTCTCTCGGGCTGCATTCTCTTCCGGAGAAGGCACTTTCAGCTTTATGCTCAGCTTTCGTACACCGGACGTGAGACTATCCATGTCGTCACTCGCCCTCTCGCTCCCGCCAGACGTACGCTGTGATGCCATCGACTGCTCATCTTGAGTGGTTGCAGATAGGAACTTAGTAGGCATACGAGGTAAAGGAGGCGCTCCTTTGGGACTCGCAGAGCGTCTGGGAGCTGCTGATCGCGACGCACTAGTCTTGCGTATGGTCACCGAGCCCTGCGACAGTGGCCTCGGAGGAGGTTGGTCTTGCTCAGTAGCCGAAGATGTACTGGGAGTCGTCGAGACTGCACTCTTTCTTCTCGAAGTGCGCGGCCCAGGGGATTTAGACGAGTCGCGAACAACGCTAGGAGGATCGAATGTCGTCCTGCGATTGTCCTTGTTTGTCCGACGTGCGGGAGTCGCAGGCTCTGATGTATTGGGAGAAGAAGTCTTAGGTTTCCTTATACGGAGTTTCATCTTCTCCTCTCCTGCAGCTGGTCCAGTCGGCGTCTTCACTGCATCGCTGATGCCGGTCGCAGTAGCGTGGCGTTCGCGTCTCAAGCGTGAAGCCTCAGCGTTAAGTTCTTCAGGCCGGCAGCTGCCGGTTTGCCGGTCACTCGGTATTAGAATCTTCGACAGTTCGTGTGTGGCCACGGCCCAATTAACTTGTGGTAGAGGTGACGACTCCAGCTCTGAGCTGGTATGGGAACCGGTGGAGCGTCGATCCCTTGCTGGTAAGACAACCTTTGCGGAGAACGATTGGGTTGGGGCGAAGTAGGTCGGGGCTGATTTTTCTTTAGGTTTGCTTGGGGGAGGAGGCGGGTATACCAAGGCCTCCAGCTCCTCCAACAGAGGAAGAGACCACCATTCCTGGTCATAAGCGGCCTGAAAAGCCGGCCTTTCAGGGGTTACCGTGTCGGACAAGCCAAGGCGATCTGTCATCTCAGTCGCCAAACGATCGACGTGAGAATCATCGAGTAATTGCGCACTCTGGGTATCCCCTAGCCCTGACAGGTGACTCAAGACACCGGTCGTAAGAGCCCTATTGCTGTACCCTCCTTCAAGGACGCTTACAACCCGCCCATCAACACCAAGACCTTCCTCCTCTGCCATCCGCACAACATCGGCCGTGAATCTGGCGTAAAATTCGGTAGGAACATTGACCTTGTGCCTTTGCATACCCACACCCTCCCATTCGCTAGCATCGAAGCCGGCCGAGATGAATATGGCTGCTTTGGGTCGAGGGCCATTGGCGACGCTTGCCAGACGGTCAGTGTGCATCTTCAGAAAGCCACGAGCCTTCTCTATCAGGATAGAGTACTTCGCGGAATAGAGCTCCCAAAAGTCCTGCTCTGTCTTCCACGGTTCAAGATGTACGTTCCAGATAGATTGCCCGTGTGCCTTCTCAATGCATACACTCGCATTGCGAATCTTATCTGCTTCGCCCATTTCACACGGGTACGAATTGATGTCGTGCAGGCTAAAATACCCAATCATCGCTTTTTTGTGGGCAGCAGCATTCTTAGGGGCAGCTAACGCCTTCTTGTTCTGTTCCCAAGCGATATCCTGTGAGCCGTCACCGTGATGAAGATCAAAGTCCAGGATCGCAGCATGGGTGAGATCATGGGTCATCGCAGCGTAGGAGATTCCCACATGAACATTGTTGATCCAGCAAAAACCGGATGGGTTGCCAGAAGAACAATGATGCCCTGGAGGCCGAATACAAACGAATGCGCGTTTCGTCGGTCCTGGGCTAAACACAGCGTCTATACCTTCACACACTCCACCCAGCGCTCCTTCGAACGCGTCCAACGATTCTGAGCATAAGTATAGATCCCCTTCATGGAATACCGGCCCAGGATCTCCGGTAGAGTTATCCTTCCCAGCACTGCGAGGCCGTACCAATTCCTTGCCGTTAAGCGCAAGGCGCGACTCAGCAGCGTCGCACATCAGTTTGAGGTCTTCCATCCATTTCGTTCCGTGCACATGGGTGACTGCTGGGGAATTGATCGCCAATGTCCGATCGGTCTTGCGGATCTGGAATGGCGGAACAGGGAGCTCGCGCAGGTCCAAATCTGGGTGGGGAGCAAACAGTCCACCAGCATGTCTGCGGGCAAGCCGAACATACGCAGCGGAGATGCCTACAACACATGCCTGAACGCGCTCCGGTCGCTCAACAATCGAGCTCAACGCGGCGCGAGTAGTGCGGGGACGCGAAAAGCGATGACCATAACACGCATCATGAATGACCACCAAGGTCTCGGATTGTAGGTCGGCGGACTGGTGGTGATGGACCTCCTTTTTGAAGTGCTCAGCTGCAATAGAAGCAGCCGTTAACACGGGCTGCTCTACAGCTAGCGACGCCTTTCTGGGCGTCGTAAGGCCGCCAGCGTTCACTGAGGCAGCCGTAGGTGACGTCGCAAGCGTGGAGGACGAGCGGCGCGACATGCTGGGTCGGGGAGACGTAGGACCTCCGAGTTGGCTCGAACGAAGAGAGGCAGTAGAAGAGCGCTTTTTCAGATTAGGCGTTGATTGACGCCGTTCATCTCTCAGCGAGCTTGCACTGGGAACGCGCCTTGGTGCTGGATGCGGCACCGCGTTGACGCCCGAACGAGCGGGGAGATCGGACGGCGATAAGAGCGAGGAGGCGGAAACCGCGGACGGAGAGGCTGGCAAAGGAGTCGCAGTAAGGGACGGATCACTTAGACGGTCGGAGGAGACGAAGGGATCGATGGGAGGGGGAGGGCGAGGGCGAGGGGGGGTTCTTGAGGGGGTTTCATTGGGAGCTGCAGACGGTTTGGAGGAATCCATGACACAAAGGTCAGTCCCATTTGAATGAGAAGAAAAAAATCAATCAGAGCGAATAATGAGAATAGATAGTGAGAGCGGACAATGAGAAGATTATTGTAGAAGCCTGTCAAGAGCAAAGAGGGGGAGCTGAGCTGAAGGGGGGAAACAGGAGATGGAATTCACAGGCCACTCAACTACAAGGCAGTCCTGATTCGGCCAGGGCCCGGCCAAGGGGCAGTCGATCCCATTCCTCTCAACGGCGGTCTTTCCAGGCCTCAGCCGATCCTGAATGTTTGAATTTACAAGCTGTGAGCTATGCGATTTTTGTATACCTCGAAGCGTTCTTACTCTGTACGAAGGGCTTGGTACGTTGACCCTGACAGCTCTTGGACGCAGCTGTATGGGGCTATTTTGTATAGTTCCCCTGCATTGACCCTTTATTTAGCTTGCGAGCTCCACCACAGCTCGACAGAATACGTGATGTTATAAAATAAAGTGGGTATGCATAATCAAGAGTCCTTTATACCATGTCTAAGGTGAATCGTGATAGTCATGACAAACAGTCCAGCCCGAACGCCTTCTAAACCCACAAACGCTCTTGACGGCACCAACACCAACCCCCACCAAACCAAGAAGTCAGAAAGAAATGCAGAAAAAAATTGCAACAAAATTGCAGAAATGCCGTCCACAAAAAAAATCGATCAGATCAGATTAGAAAACCCCCGACCACCTCCGGTACCACCTCCTCCGCGTCACGGGCCCTTGCTGGGTATCCTTCTCCTGAACCAGACTCTCATCCGAGTACCTCGAGTTGCGCGAAGAACCAGACCCAGAGGTGTTGATTGAAGAGAGTGAAGCACGACTCTGCTTCCTCTGGTGCTTCGCATGTTTCTTCTCAGTGGTGAACTTCTTGGTGGCGTGTTTGTTGCAGAAGCAGTGCATGGTGACGATCTCGAAGCCCGTGCCGGGACAAACCTCTGGGCCAGCGCCGCATGCTTGATAGCCTGCATCTTCTTCGCATTGGCACCAGTTGTACAAGGTAAGGTATTGGCGGCACATTTTCTTCTTCTCCTTCCTCTTGGGTGAGTTGTTTCTTGTTTCTTTTTCCCCTTTTTTACCTTTTTTTTAAGGCGTTGTGTTGTCCTGTGGGATTTCTTTTGCTCGTTTGGCGCCGCTGACGTCGTGGGTTGGCGATCGGCTAAATGTGGGCGAACTCCGCTGGCTTCCGGGGATGGTGTGGATAGTAGTGCCCCTCAGTAGACAATAATGTGTGTGCAGCCAGGTCAAGGAGCGCAGAATTGGATCCAAAAGAGACTTGTGGGTGTTTTTTAATTCTCAAGTCGACTCACGAGTTTGTATAGATCGGGATGCCGATCCCTCGGGGTTTTTGTAGTGAGTTCCCGATACGACTGAGCGCGAGAGGATAAAATTGAAATGAGGGGTAAGCGGAGAGACCCTTTGCAGACCGTTGAGAATATAGGTGTATGGATAGACTTATATCCAGCGAAGAATGGATTCTCGAGTGAGTAATGGTTTAGGTAGATAACTGGGAGGGGATTGAGGTAGGGTATAGAGGTCAAAGTAGGGCAAGAGGCAAAACCACAGGACTCGCTCTGTAGAGGTATGAAAGGTCCAAGAGAGGAGAAGAGAATATATAGCAGCGAGTATCTTATTTGACGTCAGCACAATGAAGCGCTCCTGTGGAGTGCTCGTCTAAGAGCCTAGCGTCAAAGGACATCCGCCTAGCACCACGAGGAGCCGGTCAATCCCACTCATCCATTGCGATCTGGCCAGGATCGACTGTGCCCCTCAGCCGTCTCTCAAGGACGGCCAATCCGTTTTTGACGCTGCCCAGAACGCAAAGTGCTTTTGTTTCTCTAGGCGCCGGCATTGAACGGCCTCACTGGTCCTGCTGGTCTTTATTTAGGTCGAGGGTTTCAGTTGGCGCCTTGACTTTGTACTCGGCGTTTTGTGGGAAAAAGGACAAGCGTCTCGGCAACGGAGTATCTAGTCAGCGCCTGATTGCGAAGAGAATTCATGCAGTGGGCTCTTTTAGTCGGTCTGACAAAGAAGCCGATAAAGAGTCTAAAGACCGCTCTTTGCAGCTCCATTCTCCTATAGTTTAACTTTTACTGCGGAGTAGGGTGTTCGGCCCTGGTCCACGACAGATAAGCAGCTTGCGTACCCTTTTACCCACAGACAGGTTACCGGTGGGTTGTCCAATGAAGACATCATGGGTTGATCGTACCATGTCACCAACTCACAGGAACTGGTTCGCACGATCGACGGCGGATGTGCACTGATGATGATGTCGACGTTGGTGATCGATGCGGGCCTCCGGATCGGGATCTAGTGCGCTAGCCGGCTGTGGTTAGTCAGCTGTGCTGATCAATTTCGTCACGTGGTCTGTCATCCCAGATGGCTTTCCATCAGTGTTCTCGAAGCTTATTAGGATTTCTGTCTGATATTGCCCAGGATAATGATCAGAGTATTGTTTTTCTTAGTAGACTGTACAGACAAAGTGATGCTACCAGATATGCCATTGTTTAAGCCGTATCGAGGTTTATCTCAGAAACGCCAATTTTGGCTTTCCCACCGCCGACAATAATTTCTCCAACTCCCCTCCGCACCCCTCCAATCCCAAGTGTACCCCCAAACACAGCCATTCTACTCCGGAGTACGTCCATTTTGGTGTGAACGGAACCTACCACAATAAGAGGCATGACTTCCCAATCCGAAGGCCAACCCATCATCATGCCCCCTTCCCCATCCCGCACAACAACCCTCCTCACAAACCTCGCCTCCGTGACATCGCGCATCCAATCTGCCTCTTCGAAACTTCCTCTCCCAAAAGAACCGCGCCTCGTCGCCGTCTCAAAGCTCAAGCCCGCATCCGACATTCTTGCGCTGCACAATCCTCCCACCGCACACTCCCACTTTGGCGAAAACTACCTCCACGAACTCCAAGAGAAGGCGCGGCTGCTGCCCACCACCATCAAATGGCATTTCATCGGTGGCCTGCAGAGCAACAAGTGTGTTTCGTTGGCGAGGGATACCCGCGCGCTATGGGCTGTCGAGAGCGTAGATACTGAGAAAAAGGCGACGCTGTTGGATAAGGGGTGGGGAGAGAGGAAGCCGGAGATGGGCGGTGAGGAGAAGTTACGGGTCTTTGTGCAGGTAAATACGTCCGGGGAGGAGAACAAGAGCGGTGTCGACCCTGGGGAAGAAGTAGTGCGACTTTGCCGGTTTATCGTGGACAAGTGCCCGCGGTTGAAACTACAAGGGTTGATGACGATTGGGGCGATTGCGAGATCGAAAGCGACGACGGCAGAGACTGAGAATGAGGATTTTATCTGCCTGAAGCAGGCGAGGGATCGGGTGAATGAGGCTTTAGGTTTGGACGGAGATGCGCGGTTGGAGTTGAGTATGGGGATGAGTGAGGATTTCGAGGGGGCCATTGTGCTAGGGAGTGACGAGGTGCGAATTGGAACGACGATTTTCGGGGATAGGCCGCCTAAGGATCAGGCTAAGATTCTTTGACTGAAGAGAGTATATCTTCAATCAAAGGGCATTACAAGGCAGGCTAGGATCCTGTGGCATGCTCAAACATTATGTACTCTAAATAATATGATAAATACATACCAAACCACCTGTACGGGGCGGTAAGGTCGAAGAAGCGTGTAGTTATACAGTGTCAGTAGCCAGAGGTAAAGTTGTCGTCAAGGTTGTTGATCCCTCTTGGCTTCTCACGAATATAGCTCCTATCCGGCAATGACCCCTGTGATAGCCTCTCCTCCATCTGCCGCGCCAGCGCTTGAGGTATTTCTTCCTGTGTGGCTCGGATTGTTACTCGGTACATCTGGAACTGTCAGTATCGCTCTGGCTTATTGCATGGGGCCAGCTTACCTTCCGCTCATAGTTGGGTTCCAGTCGGAGAAGACAGCCAGTCTTTCCTTGTGCGGAGTGGTACACCGCACAGCCCACAATGTTAGCTGAGATCGGATCAACCCCACTCAACAACTTCCAGCCAAATTGTTCGGCAAGCTTCCTCGTGAAACCCTCGCTGATGCTTCCGGCTTTCGGCACAAGCCCAAAAGTGTTTTGCGCTTCCAGTGGACCGCCGCCGATCTGCCGCCACCGCTTGAAGAAATCTTCTGGCGTGAGAGTGGAAGGCTCCAGGTACCGATGCATCAAGATCGGTAGTTGCAACGTGTAAGCCTGCAATGCACCAGCAAGATACGAAATACGGATTGTAGGAGCTTTGGAGAATGGCCCTTTGGCCTCGAAGAAAAGAGTCTGCTGCGTTTGACCAGACGCCGGAACTGAAGGCTCCGGAAGGCTCTTCGAATCGATCCTGAGATGAGGGGCAGATGGGTTGTCCACAGTCGTGGTCAGTGATCCGATGGGGAAAGAGGATCTGTTGCTTATGTAGAGCTTCAGCACACCCAAGTGACCCCGGAACTCCGACCGTAGGCCGACCTGGATTTGTGCATCCTCAAACAGTACGCCTTCGTCGGAGAAGTACAGCCTGTTGTATCCAATTTCCCAGTCGGGAGACAGGTTCGCTGCGCTAGCCATGTTCGTAGAAGGTGGTGGTGTTGGCGCACTCAGGTCTAGTCCGGCCAAGTCGCCTGTCGCGCTCGAAGTAGCAGTTCCGTTGGTTCCTGCTGATGTACCGTGGACGATCGTAGTGAATGACCGCTTGAGTCCTGTTTTTTGTGCCATCAAAATCTCCGCTTCGTCCGAATTCGCGTCCTTGCCTCCCACGACCCAGGTCTTTTTATCCGTCGTGCCGGCCGTCTTCTGGTGGAGACGAGACAATAAAATCGAAGCTCTCTCAGAGAACGGAGGCATTTCATCACAAACTGTTCGCAGAAGATCGTCAGTTGGAAGTGTCGCCAGCGACAGATATTCGAATGCGCGTTGCTGTAGTTCGGGATCTGGTGAGTGGCTGTACAGTCGGAAGATGTGTAGAAGCTGTGGTTTGATTTCCGGGAATAAATTGACGAATTTGACAAAGGAAGACAGTATCATGGCACGTGTATTGTCTGTACTAGTCATCATTTTAGCTTGTAGGGCGAGGAATTGTTCAATCGGGCTTGAGCCTTGGTTGTCAGCTACTAGATGTCCGAACTCTCCAAGAACATAGCAGCCAATCTTGACCAGACTCTCGTGGCAGTCACTCTTCAAATAGGTAAGAAGTGTTTGGGCGGCGTACGCCTGCAGTTCCTCATTGTTCGTGACGATTTGAATCACCCGCTGCCATACTTCGTCGTTAACATGGTCTCCAGCCAGAGACAGCAGCTTCAGCGTAACATCGATATACCACTGGGCATCAGTGGCATACTTTTCAGTGAGAATAGCGACTTTCAGGACCATTTCTTCACGTATCGCGTAGTCGGCAGACTGGAGGTATCGCATCAGTTCGTTCACAATGGGCGCGGCGTTTGTGCTGTCGCACATGCTGTAGACCAAGTCAAGACCTTTTCGACGCACGCTGATATCTCTGTCTCGTAGTGAACCTAGGATGATATTTTGATGCTTCTTGATCGGGTCAAGGGTTTCGGCCCTGGCTGCAAAGTGCGTCATAGCTTCTAGCCCAAGATAGCGTACGTTTGTCTCGCGGGATTGGATATATTTCCCAAGTCGCGAGGAGATTTGCATCATCAGGGTGTGTTCGGTGTCAAGGTGAATGAGGAGATTGATCGCCTCGAAGAGCACAGCATTCTGAGCATTGTTCTGCTGCACGTTCTTTGGCGTGTCCATCGCAATCTGCATTATTTGCTGCAGTGATTCACGAATAATATCACGGACATGGCTATCCCCTGCGTTGCTTTAGCTCGCATCATCAAGGCGCTCAAGAACCTGACTTACCTGATGGAGGGTAATACTGTAACAACCGTAACAGTTTGACCTGGAGCCAAGGGCAGGGCACTCGATAGTAGAGATAGTCCGGCGCAATGTCGTTATCGACGACGATCCTCTTTAATCGTTGGGCAGCCTTGACATAGCTCCCTCGGTATTCCTCTGGCCTATCTTGTGCCAGGGCCATAACCAACGATGTAACTGAGAGTGTAACGCCCATATCTGGATCGTCCATCAAAGATATTATGCGCTCTGCCCACTGATTTTGCACAATGCTAGGGTATTTTCGATATAAGCGAAGGAGGGTAAGAGCAGCCTTCTTCTTCACAAATGCTTTAGAGGTACTGCGACGAAGATCAGCAACACAGCTTTAGTATTTTTTGGGCAAGTGCGTCTCACGGAGAAATAAGCAGGCGATGGACATCGGTCGAGAGTGCTTCACCCATCTCCCTACTCCCAACATTGGCAACAGCGTGCAATGCCAGGCAGTTGTTCAATTCGTTCTGATCCAGCAAGTCTTTCCGAATACTGTTGACAACAAGATGGAGCAGCTCATGCTCCTCGTGTAGAAACAGCGTCACTGCCAGATATCCAATCTGCTTCTCGGAATACTTGTTGGAGGAGATCAAGTTGACAGCCTCCAGATGACCAAAGTCGACATCGTACCCCTGAATGTAGACGTAGAGCAATTTGCACACATATTTCTTCTTCTGATACCCGTCAAGATTCCCTGACTTGAACTTTTGCCGGATGTTCGCCAATTCTTTATTTACCCGCTTCTCCTCCAGTTCGCGCGCTCTTGCATTTCGCAAATCAGCAATGAACTGGACTAGTCCACGCATAGAAGACATGTTTGCTGGGATGTCTGGTCGACTCGGTGGGATTAAATGAACGGCGGGGTCTGGGTGCGGTAAGGCGTGAACGAGTTATGCGAGAACTCGGAAAGCCGTAGTGTAATGCGAACTGAGGGGATACAGTTGTCTTTGCAATCTTTTGTGGGTGCTCACACCGTGGCAGGGTGTACACTCAGTATGTGTATATCATAGAACCATATCCTGCCGTCCGTCTTATCCGTTCGTTTCTGAGGCTGATACTAGGATTCTATGCCGCATCGATCATGACGCAAGCTAAGGAAAGCGTGTCTTCGACGCAGCTCAGGAGCTAGCGCAACGCAAAACAGGGATAGTCAGTGTTGGTCGTATACCTAGTGGCTCCGAAATCAAGCCAGGTACTGGGAAACAGTGATTGAAGAGATGCACCGTGATCAGAGTTGGCGAAATGCAAGACCCAAAAAGTTAAGCATCTCCATACAGGGCGGGCAACAGCTGGTAAGGAGCGGCCCCCGTTTCTGGATGCTAAGCCACTCCCTTGGTCGATCCGGTGGAGATCCGGAACATTGTTGATACGATGCGGCGGTGCATCTACATACCTACAATACCAGCAGTGCAAAAGATTCTCGCAAGAAATTGCTTTCCTCCTACAATAATTTTCATCTAAGTCCTTATTTTACATTTGAATGCATGTGCCCTCTCCGAGTCCATAGATCCCAAAACGCCAAGCCGCAGCCATGCATAAATAGAAGTCGGCAAATGGTATCAACTACTTGCGTCAGAACGTTAATAGTTCGATGAATCATATTATTTCCTGCTTCGTAGGAAAGCAGCGACCTGCTCGTGCCGTGTCACAAAGAACATTCTTTTGCGATCTGACTTCCATATCAGGACACCAATTTCTTCGGCATACCGACAGGGAGCCTCGTACTCGGCGAGGCTGACAAAATCCTTGAATAGAAAGCCAGCCGTAGCTTTGACGCGGTCACGCTCCAGCTGCCAAAGACGGATCTGGTCAACAACTGTTGGTGGAAGGACTGACGGCGGCATTCCAGCCTGATTGGATGTGGAACGAGCGACATTGTGTTTGCGCATCTGCGGGTGTGCGTGGGTAGCAAGGTACGAGATGATTTGATCGGCTGTGATACCCATTTCAATCGCGCGGCGGATGGACTGCCGGGTCACTTTTCCCGTAACCAGGTTAGGGAAGCGGTACTTGAGTGTCGTGAAGAGCGCAATAAGAGAAATTTGAAGCGGCGACGAAGTGTAAGCGTAAAGTCGATAATTCGTTTCGATTATAATGAATCCAGAACCGGGTTGGTTGGAATCCCCGCCGTCCGGATCGGAGAGTGCACCAGAGACGGGGTTGCTGAGGGCGCTTGAGTCGGATGTAAGAGTGGTTGCAAGACGGGTAGGGTAGAAATGGCTCGCTTCGGGAGAATCTTGATACACGATACCAAAGTCTGCTAAATCGGTTAGGGTGCGGAGTTGATTCGAAGTCAAGTGCTTCTTTTCGTAGGATTTGCCCAGTTCCAAGCTGCTGAGGAGGAATATGAAGGACAGCACTTCGACGCTATCCATCCCAATGGCCTCAGCACTCTCGACGTAGAGAATCAAGATATGCCAGACCTGCGTGCCCACGTCCTGGAGGACGAATGCGAATCCATCTTGAGTGATCTCAACACGGCGATCCCTGATCTCCACCAGATGTCCAGCTTGCAGAAGCTGCTTCACACCTTTACTCAGGTTCACATCGCGTTGAATCCCTAGACCACTGGTTCCAACCATGTAACCGAGAACACCCTCCCATTGTCGGCGCGCGTATTCATCGAGATCATGAATGGGAACAGTCTGGTGGTCCGGTATCTGGTGAAGCACGCCAAAAGATTGGGTTTCTTTCGCGCCCGTGAGAGCTTGTCGGAGGGATGCAGCGAAAGGATCGGTCACCATGTAAGCGCGGACGTTCCCAGAGGTGGTCGTATTTGTAAGAATATGTAGCCTTCCCAGTATTGACAGCGCACTATCCCGCTCTCTAAGTAAGGATTCACCGTTAGCAGTCCAGAGAACGCAGACATCAGACTAGAGAGCAGACTCACCTCAGGCTCTCGGATCTGACCCAAGTTTCCAGGTCCGCTGCTGGAAGCGGGTCCTTCAGGTAGAGGAGCGCCATAACGAAGCATTTTGCTACCGTCATGTGTGAGATTAACCGAGATCGAAGTGAATCGCCGACCACATAATATACATACCCAAGTCAGGCAGCATGCGCCTGAAGATAGCGAGAGCGGTGGACGGCTGCTGGTATAGCTTGAAGAAGACAGTTCCCGGAAGGCTTTCGAGGTAATCGAACGGACGAGATGCGGCCGCCATCTTGCTTTTGGAAGCAAAAGTACCTTATCACCTCTGGAGCATGATGCAGCCGGTCAGAAAGGGCGGCGAACGTTACAACTCGTAATTTTGGAGGGACGGCCAGAACAATGGACTGGAGAACAGTACAATGGTAGGGACAATGGGTAGAGGTAGCTAGAGTCTGGATGAGGCTGCAAGTAGTGCTCCGGTGGCCCAAGCGGCCATCAAGCGCAGTCCGCGATGATCTCACGGTCTTGTTCTAGCATACAGAGTTCCCCATACCTCTCTCCGCCATACGTCTTGCCCACCCGACATTGGCCTTTTATCTAGTCCAAAATGACTGCGCTGCGCTTTGTTACATCTGTAATTCTCATGCCATTCAGTGCCGTATCTACCTGAACCCTCTAACAAGTCCACCAGGTTTGGGAGTCGTTCCGGGCCACTTCGGGGCTGGAACCTCGGTAAGTAGTAAAGCCCAACAAAGAAAGCGAGCAACTGCTGAGGGCCTACACTGTGTGTGCTTATAGGCTACTGAACAATGTAAGCTCAAACGATCCGGAGACCTGAACGTCTTCTTACCAATCATCAACTCTAATCGCCTCGTGCTACCGAGCATCGGTCATCCATGGTCGGACCGCGCTGATGAGAAGCACTCCAGCTCCGGGTAACTGCTGCAAAGCCAGGGATTGTGAACTTTGAACTGGACATTGAGAAGCACCATACAGTAAGCATCCTGTTTCCATAATAGTTGCTATGCTGCAGATCGATGGCTAATGTGTTGTCAGAATCGCCTGCAGATCCTCCATGGCGGCACCATCGCTTCAATGGGTCGGTAGCACTTGTATAACCTTTGAATAATGGCATTGCATCTCACATTCAAAGTTGATCTCGGTGGTTCTCTGGCTGTTGCGTCCCGTGGGTTATATGCTACAGGGGTATCGACTGATCTGAACGGTAAGTACGAACATCTTTTACGGGGTTCAATTAGCCATAACAGACGCCTGACAATCTTCAGTCACTTATCTCAGCTCCGGCGGCAAGGTGGGGGATAAGATTTTGGCGGTATGTATCCCCCTTCGCTGTTCAATCATGCAGTGCTAATCCTGGCCCAGGAAGTGACCTGTGATAAGTGTATGTCGCTGTCTCAATTGCGCGCCTAAGATCTTCTGCATATTTTGGAAACACCCCTCTGAGCAGAATACAGTTGGCAAAACCCTTGCATATACCAACATTAAATTTATGAACTCTAAAGGCGACGTCTTCGCCCGAGGAAGTCACACGAAGTATGCAAATTCAAGCTACCTTCAAGCAGTACTAACCAGCAGATAGGTATGTTGCGCTAGCCTGGAAAGACCCTCAAAATATTGTCGAGGAGTTGAATGAACGTAAGTCTTCATAAGGACAAAGAACCTGAGTGCATGATGGAGTTCTCGATAGACACCTAAACGAAGTATATAATTGATCACCAGTAAACTATATGAATGGAATCTCTGCAGGGGTAAAGCAATAAGTGTCTTGCTCCCTACTGGTCCAGCCGATTTGCATGCAGGTATATGAATCAGGAAGCGGGTTTATAACCCAAGGTTAGCTCCAGATATATATTGCAGCACACCCACTGCTTCGGTCATATACAGTTGGGTTGGTCCGACCTAGCCCTCCCTTCTAAACTGAGATCAGACATGATGCTTCCCTCGAAAGGAGTATGGCTCGTTCTAATCACTCGGTCTGTCATTGAAATTCCCAAGCTGTCAGCGTCTGTGAGTATTAAGAAGCAGGGTCTGGGCCATATTCCATAACGCTCGATTCGTGCAAAACCGTAATTCAGGTATAGAGCAATACTTGTGCAATACTTTTAAAACACGTCTACAGATATACATAATCCTTCATTGATCGCAGAGTCAGCTTTTCGATCAAAGTACATTGCAATTCGCTGTGATTGAACATATACCCAAGTTAAGCCCCCGGTTTTCATAACTCCCTAAGCCTGACACCATGATCTTATTTCCGTAATCAGGCGTATACATGTTCGTGCAACGGATCTTCATCTGCTTCACCTTCCCCAAGCATTTCTTCGTCTCCATCTTCGATAAGGTCTCCCTCCTCATCCGGCATCGTCTCATCAACAATGGCACCTTCCCCCCCAAGAGCCTTGATCTTGGCTTGGGTCATCTCGAAAACATACTGACCGAGATGCTCTACGCCTTCCATAGGGGTGCCCTCGACCCCGTCGTCTAATGTCCGGGTAGCTGGGAACATCTCCCCAGGAGCGAGCATGAGTTTGTCTGGACGTTGCAATAGCAGATCGAATGCGGGCTTTAGTTCGTAACAGGACTCGAAAACCTCGCGGCGGCCGAGAATGTATAGACCGAGACGGGCACGGGAAAGCGCTACGGTAAGACGGCGAACGTCACGGAGGTATCCAACTGTGCGAGTGCGTGTAAGAGAGAGGATAATATCTGAAGAAGTCGATTAGTTACTTGGAACTGAATGGTTGAAGCGGGAACCTACAGTCGTTTTGCTCGCCTTGATATCTGTCTACTGTCGTGACGATCCTAGGCATGCCGAAGAGGGTGTTCTTGGAGCACCGGTGGTTCAGGACATCCTTGATTAGTGCCGTTTGACCTGCGTATGTGGCGAGGATTGAGATCTTCGATGCAGGATAGCCGAGAAGTCGCATATACTGGAAGATGGCAACAGCGTACTCTGCTTCACCAAGATTCTGGATGAAATGAGGGGTTGGCTCACGTTCCCCTATGCCTTGGTAGTCCGGTACGTTGACAAATTGGTACTCAAACTGGAAACCAGCATTGGCCTGCTTGAACTCTGGCGCTTGTTCGACAATAGGCAGGTTTCCGAGGTTCTGGTAGCGCCACCGGAAAAGCTCCGCGATACTTGGTCTAGCACGTCCTTGCTGATCGAGTGTGATAGCCGGGACGCCTAACCGGATTAGACGAAGGAAGAGACTTTGCTCAAAATGAGCATATTGTCGGAAGGCTAGGTTTTGGATGATAGGAGAGTTCTGAAGGTGGTCTCCGCATAGAACAATTCTTTTCAGAGGGAGTTGACCCTCCTTCATATTCTGCAAAGCTGTTGGAATAAAGCTTTCGACCTCAGTGATCTGCGCAGCCTCCTCCATGACAATGTTATCGTAATGGAATCCAAGGTCGGCAATCTCTTGGCGACGCATAGCTGCATGTGTACTTGTCATTGCGATTATTCTGGCCTCTTTGACAAGCAGATAGTTGGCCTTGTCCTTGGGCTGACGCAAAATCTCGAATGGGCGGATATCTTCTAGCTCAGAGAAAATCCTGTCGATGTGCCGCTGACAGCCTTGTGCTACATCGACCACTGTCTCCTTGGAAGCAGAAGGATCAAAAACAGGCGCAGGTGCGTTGGAGAAATATTCATGGAAGGGGAAAGCTGCGATGATATCCTCTGCTGACGCATTCTCAGCACGGGCAAGTTCCCAGAATTTCGTCCAGGCAGGTCTAATGTAAACTGTATAGAAGTAGCCAGCTGTCTCGCAAGAATTTCCATGTGCGCCTTGTGCTCCGATTGATGCCGCTAAGCGTGCGACCTCCGCGAGGAAGTGGTTTCGATTATCCAGGAACGATTCAACACGGCCATACTTACTATAGCTGGTCTCGGTGTCTAATTCTTCCTCACCATGGCCGAGTCGCAATAAATGGCGTTCATCGATGTCCAAAGCCACAATCTTCTGAAAAAGTTGATTTAATGCTTGGTTACTATGCGCAACAAGTAGTGTGCGTTCGGATGGGAAATTATGGTAGATGTTGTTGATGATTTGAGTTGCCACATCGGTCTTTCCGGTTCCAGGAGGCCCGACGATGACTGTGAGACCGGGCTGCGTTCCGGACGCAATCGCTTTAATCTGAGCCGGTGTGAACCGGACTGTATTGAGCTTTGGCGCATCTACCGGGTACGGGCCTGGGTTCGGTGGCTTGTACGTCGAGACGCGGAGAGACTTGGGCCCTGCTCGTTCTTCTGCAGGCTGGTCCCTCCGTCGCTTCTTTGGTGCGCTTGAGATAGATGGCTGTGCAGATTCTTCAATATATTCAAGAACGTATGGTGGTTGAAAACTTGAGGTAGCGTCACCCGAAGGCTCAATTGTCAGACCTGGGAAACTCTCAATTAGATGCTGCCAGTCCAAAAACGTGTCCCTGAAGTCCACTGATTTGAGTCGGTTAGGCAATTCTGTGTAGCAAGCCCCAGCAGGATCTCCATAACCCAGGAAAATATCCTGAATCCACGGTGGCAAGGTGATGTCCGACGCAATGAGTCTCTGCATGGTTTCAAGGATTGACTTGAAGTTATTCTCTCTTGCCTTCCTTCTTGCAACCACATTAATGAGTGGGTAAATGTCGGGCTTCCCCTGCGAAGAACGATCCTTGTCTGCTTTGAAAGCAGCGGGGTCCAAGTTGACCAGTAATCTTCTAACGCGAGGACGAGATCGATACCCATTTGTTTGTCCCGATGCTGGTTCACGTAGCGGGCGCCCGTTCTCATCAAGAACCTGCACAATATTCGCGGATCTAACGTGTACGATACTTGGTGTCTGAGGCGCTTCAGCATCTCTAAATCCGTACTTACCCGGGCTACCAGGTTGTACGGCAAGAAGGAACACAACATCATCAGGACGAAGCGAATCCCACTCTGTGCGGATGTGGTCGGCCAACCTGCCCACCTCAATAGTAATCTCAGCCCGCACAAAAGCAGGCTTTGTAGATCCAACCTTGGGCGGCGCAACTTCAATAATGGCAGGTTTTGAAATTGGAATGGCCATACGAGAAAACCCATCAAACGTCAAAGTTCGCCCATCTTGACTCAATCGAGGTTGCATTCGCTTGACAATCAACTCCATATCCTTGCGAATCTGGAAAAAAGCTTCGGCGCGATATAATAGAAAGGAGCGCCAGAGAAAATCACCAAGACTGAGATACTGAAGGTTGAGCTTCGGGATGGCTAGTGGCCTGGACCCATCATATGTCTCGTTGCGGAGTAATGATGGATCGTAAAGACTTTCTTCTGTAGGGACAACGTTAAGATTGGAAGCGGCTTCTTGGAACGAGGTTGTCCGTTCGTGGTAGGACAGAAGCACCTCCATGTAGAGATGTCGATCAGATGGGACATTCGCTTGTTTGGGATAACTTGTACGAAATCCTAGGTGTACGCAAAGATCTTGAAGCTCAGAGTCCTCCAATGATTTTAATTGTCCTTCGAGTTCCGAACGCTGCTCAATGGAACCATAGTTTGACAAAGCTAAGATTGTCAGTTTGTCCTTAAAGTGTTTCATCGAGGTTCTCTGTAGTCGTGCCAGATCATGGCAGTGCGCATCGTACATTTCCTGAGTTGACAATGCCTCTCCTGTGTAATCATTGATCGCGAATCCAGTAAAGTGCTTGAGTAGATTATAGAAGTCGCGGATAAGGGCATTATCTGCTGAACGATACAATTGAGACAGACGCATCAGGGGCAGGAGGTGGAGATCCTTGAGCAAAGTGTTGACGTATCGCCTCGTCGGCAGCTGACTCTCCAAATCGACAAGGAATTCGAGAAATCGCTCGCAATATCGCAGGTTATCCGCCTGGTCCTTCTCGGCGCTGTTCAATCTTCGCAGGAAATCCAGGAGCATGGTGTAGAGCCAGGAGCGCTCAAACCTCATTTTCGCCTTGGTCGCTTCATCCCCAGCGTCGTAACGTTTCAGAGCAGCCCTCCATGCTTTTCTGAGATTTGGACCATTCGCGAGAACGCGCTCTCTTGCCTCATCACTATGGAGATTATGCCATATGGATATGGAAACAAGGGGAGCACATTCCTTCCGGATCAGAGTGTTCTCAAGCGATTGGAAAGCACTGATCATAAACGACAGTATCGACAGGCGAGAAAAGGTAGGGAGCGATTGATCAATGCTCATCGAAAGGATCCGGTGGAAAAGGTTGGAGAAATCATCGGGGCGGTCTGAGAAGATCTCTGGATTCTGTTAGTTTCAATACTGTTTCCTAAGCAGGTCTGTCATTACCCCATATTGGCAAATGTTCTCTTTGCTTCACGCTCACAATCAATGCTAAGAGAAGGACATGATAGTTTGACGCGTCTTCGGTGTATGTCGGCCAGAGAAACCTGTTTTCGAAACTTAGCAATTTCAAGTCAACATGAACAAAGGTGAGCTGCGCAAACTTTTCAAGTATTTTCAAATTCTCCAAAATAAGCAGTGAACGAAAGCTAAAGCTCTCGGTCTCCAGAGGATCCCAAATATCCTTCTTGATCACATCATGTTTCACCTTGCGGACATTCGCAGCATCGAGCCAATGCGTTTTGGCCAACTGCACCCAAGGACTATCGTCGCGAAAGTCCTCCACAGTTGGTCTGGAGTCAAGGCCAGGTGCCATGGCATTCTGTGTCTGGAGACCCATCCCTCAATGCTGGAACTGCCCAAAGGCCAAAAGCTCTCCGAGCGCGGGTCCTATATATGGAGCTGCGCAAATGGTCTACTGCGCCCAACCTCAGGAAAGCTTTAGGCGCGCGTTTAACGTTATCGATTGGCCGACGGAAGTCCGCAGAGCCGCAGCAACGGGTTCCTTTGAAAGCTTCCACCGGCTGACTTCCTTCCGTGGTTTTGTCATCAACAGTTGTTGTCGCCAGTCCAGCAAAATGGCGAACATAGAAGTAGATGTGATCGAGATCTACAGAAGGCTGATTGATGGTCTTTTGGACAAAGCAGAACAGGTGAAGCCAGGAAAGGAGATTGAGCCTCCCTTAACGGAAACGCAGCTCGGGGAGTCTTTCTGGCTTGTTCGAGGTGAAGATGAGCAGACAGTCAAACAGTTGAGTCAGCAGACTCAATTCGCGGCGGTAGAAATTGCTTTCAGAGAGAAGTTCTATGGTATCCTTGTATGCTGGAGATTCACTCTTTTTTTAGTCTCTGTCTGCAAGCAGTCACTGACATCGCGATAACACTAGGCTACGACAACGATTGATGACGCCGAGTTTGTTCGAATATGGAATCTACTTGACGTGATATCCGTGTTTTCCGACAATGGTGTGTTTTCGCGTCGCATACGTGTTGGAGACACCCTAACATCATCTAGAGCAATGCGAACCTGGCCTCATATTTTGGTTGATCGAGGAATTGCTAGACAGCCAGACGATTGACGGTTGTCGCAAAGTATTTGATTACCTTGAATCGCGAAGAGAACGTAATACGAAGGTACGCCACTCCCGAACCGCAACTACAGCATAACCGCTGACGTGCCGAAAGAAACATTTTAAACAGAAAAACCTGATTATCCTAAGGACTTGCAATGAATTGCTTCGGAGGCTATCACGAGCCGAGGATACCGTTTTTTGCGGCCGGGTATTTATTTTTCTCTTCCAAAGCTTCCCCTTAGGGGACAAGAGCGCAGTGAATCTTCGGGGCGAATACCATACCGAGAACGTGACGACTTTTGATACCATTGCGAACGATGCGATCAGCGAAGCAGATGATATGGATGTGGATATGCCGGACGTGAAGGCAACAACCTCTGTAGCTGAGACGCAGAAGCAGCCCGTCACTGAGGATGATGCCAAGTCGCCCGAACAGGACGTTACTAAGATACCAAAAGTGACCATTTCGCAATCTAGCGACCAGACTCGGGAGCAGCCACTCAACCTAGATACCCTGTATCCGATCTTCTGGGGGTTGCAAGCTTACTTCTCTTCCCCGACAAAGATTTTCGATGCTCAGCACTTCGCCACTTTCAAGAGCGGGCTTGAAGCCACTCTCAATGCCTTCAGGATGGTCAACACCGAACTGGAAACTTCCAACAGTAAAACGCAAGAGGATCTTCGGAAGTCCACCAAACGGAAACGTACAGCAGACGGACCTGAAATTGCAAGCAGCTTCAACCCTAAATACTTGACAAGTCGGGAACTTTTCGATCTTGAGGTATTTCCCCTAAATATTCTAACGTTTTCAATGGCTGACCCTAGCCTCAGGTCAACGATACGGCTTTCAGACGACATGTTTTGGTCCAGGCCTTGATTCTTTTGGATTTCATGCTCTCGCTTACGGCAAAGTCAAAAGCCAAGCTGGCTGACTTGACTAACAAGTCTGTATTATATGGTTTTGTTCTAAACGATGAAGATGTAAAGCTGCCCTAACACGGCGCTGTCTGTCCAAGGCTAACAGCGTTAGGCACAATGGGCGGTAAAGATGCGAAAATCAATCGAGGGATACCTTCAGGAAGGTGCTGGCGGAAAGTTCTACTATCGGATGGTAGATACCGTCCTGTCACGGGATAAGAACTGGGTACGCTGGAAGGCTGAAGGTTGCCCTCCGATTGAGAAGCCTGCGGTCTCTGTTGATGAGTATCTTGGGGCTCGTGATAAAGCAATCAAGACATATGCCAACAAGCGCCTTCGTGCTTCTCCTATGAACTCACTTAATCTTAAGTTTCTGTCAGAGAGCGAGTCATCTTCTGGGTTTGACAGGTTCAAAGAGCCAGAAAGGTGGGCATTTCCTAGGTGGTTAAGAAGTTGTCTGACATTAGCCCAGGTTCAACGTGCCTTCTCCAGAGTCCCTGATGCGAGTGATAGAAGACATCGAATTCGACATTGATACGGCGCAGACCAGTGAGGATAAAGAAGCCGCAGTTCAAGCAAAAGCAAGCAAGACCTGGCTGTTGTTGCGGCTTTCAGCCAAGAGCAAGCTCGCAGCTTTTGACAAGATTGAAGATGGGAAGAATCTAAAGGCCCTTTTCGAAACCCCACAAACCGCTGAAAACACTACTCAAGGCGCTGGAAGCACACCGCATGAGCCCCCGGCAAAGACTTCTCAGGAGACCGAACAAATTAATAACGGGCACTCACAGAATGAGAAAATGGACACCGAAACAGGAAGTTCTGCCGCTGTTGCTGAGGCGAACAAAGTCGAAGGAAGCGATGCAGCGACTATTGATGCGCCGGGGTCATGACAAGGCCCACCATCCCATAAATACATCAATCCAGGAGAGTCATTGTTTCAATAGGCTCTGCTGGCGTTGTCTTGGCCGATCACTTGGCCGGTGCAGCAATCTACGCAACTTGAACTGCAATTAATTGTAAGAATCACGAAGGGATGATATGCTGAGTCAATACTCCTCTCATGTGAAGGTGTGACAAACGGTGGGCATTGGGCAAGGGGTGCGTAACCGAATGTTCCTGCAATCTTTGACAATTTGATTGCAGCCTTCCAGCCGCCGCTTTGACAGACGCCAACGATCTCCTTGCTCAGTAGGCATCAGTTTTGTCAGTGATAGCCAGCGGCATGCTGCGCAGTGTTCATTTTCTGCACGAGGAGCGTTATCTCTAGCATGGGTATTGGTTGAGTATTTGTGCAGGTTGCAGGAGATGATTTAGTTCCTTGCATATTCGGCGCTGCCCACGGGCGGCTAGCGATTGGAAACGAATGCAGAATAGCCGGCTCACAGGACCACACTCATAGGTCCTTGTAACCATTTTTTGGAGCTGTCAAATTTTTAGTCCAACTTTCACCGCAAAGTCTTCATCTGTGACTTAGAAACGTCATACCATGCGCTGTCATTGGACGGAAATACGTGCCTGATGGCAAGCCAATGGACTCCTCCAGGGATGGGTACCAAAATGCAGGGTCATCAGAGGATCCCTTGATCCATTCAATTTGTCTATACCGATCTCGGCAGGGAAGTGACTAGGCGCCTTAGCATTTAACAATCAACGTCAACCTCATTAATTTACCTGCAAAGTTCTCCGTACCTGCATATTTTGAAAGCCCGGACCTCACCTTGTGTGATGTTGAAGAAACGGTGTGCATAAGCTTCAATTAAACCGAAACAGCTCCGGTCTGAAAGGTGGCGAGTGGTCAGACAACTTGACAGCACCACAGGCCAAAAGTCAAGAGGACGACAGCTTGACAGGAATGTGGGGGAAGCATGGCATTTCCCAGGCGCTTGGAATCTTGGAAGACAGAGGAGCGGAAGTGCTGGATACCGGAGGCGAGATTAAAGGGCGCCTGTCATGTTTCACGGTGAACCAGGTACAATCCCTACTGGAGGATAACGGAAGCTGCTTCTGCAGTCTCTTCACGGCCTTGCGCAACCTGTCGACGCAGTGACGGAATGACCCAAACACCCAAGAAAACTTAATTCGAGCGAAGACGAACTTTTGAGACACTTCCAGGACATTGAGAGTATCAGCTGTCCGGCATGGATGGCGATAAAGCAACCCACCCCATGCAGCCATTTCATGCAGCCACTTCATGTAGGCACGTAGACGACGATGGACCTTACCTCGGCCAGACTAGATGGAGATAGAGATGGAGATGGAAACGGAGCCTGTCTTGACTATAGCGTTTCACCATCAGTGCTGGTGACCCGCACTGACCGAACCAGAGCTGAAGTCTCCGCACGTGAGGGTTTCGGTATACTCGCTAGAACGAAGCTGAAGGCCAAATGAAGGAGACAAGCGCTCCATCATGGTACGGCGCGCAGCCTCCGAGGAGATTAAGCCGAGTCCATGAGTGGTCGCTTCAATGGGCGTGGGTTTGCCTGCGATCTCTTCCCCGCACCGTTGCCACACGATGACACCTGTTGATAATCGATAGCAAGGATCATCGATATGGCTCGCTAGCTCCTATTGCTGGGAGCTAAGGAGCTTTGACCGACCAAGTCTGCCGCCATAGTGGACAGAGTCCCTCGGGGTCGTGAATGGTGAATGGCTGAAGTCCATCGGGAGGACTTCCAATTGGAAAATTTCCTATACAAGGTCTGACTCGCACTAAGTCAGCTGGTTTATTACCAAAATTTCCGTCAACGATACTCTGTATTCTGAAACCCTCTGTATCCCCACGCACTGGGCGGATATCAGTACGTACGCGTCCATTTCTTGGCTCGGGATCTTTCCACAGTTAGTAAATCCATTATTTATTTATGATTCATCTGACGTTTCCGAGATTTTGCCTGGAACTTTTCCTGTCTGGGCGAAAACCCCAGTTTTCCAAATTCCAAGTTTACACTGGTCAGAAATTCTCCGAAAGAGCCAAGGGCAGCGCCTTCTCATGCATGAGAACTCCATCCGCGCTTCCATTGTCTTCTACGGCCTTTACTCGGTACAACCCGCAACCGTTCCTGATACGGAGTATTCATACTACACTGACCATCCTCCCCCGCTCCATTATAATTGAGCCCATCATTGAAATTGAACCCCTTCCAGAAGTACAAAGGAGATGCTTATCTTGAGCGCACTCCCAGTATATTGCATGAGCAGTCTGCAAGGCTTACGGACTATTGTGTCTGTCGGTGCTCGAGCGCCTTACCCTGCGGTTCTTTTCTCCTGCTTTAACCGAGCACACCTAACGGACGACGGAGTAGAGGCTCAGACACTAGATTCGATGATCAGCAGTCTGCTATCTGGCCTACTACGACTTCGTAGAACTCACTACGGTATTCAAGTCTTGTCATTTACCCCAATCTTTAAGCCGCCAGATCGAAGAATTCTATTATCCCTTTTTCTAAGTTTTGTTTTAATTTTTAATTTTTAATTTTTAATTTTTAATATTTAATTTTTCTTTTATTTTTATCCTTTTGAATTCTTCTGGGCGGGCATCCTACTCTTGCTTTTCCTCTGAGGACTCCAACCTGAGTTTCATGCAGGTCCGTATGTGGAGTTGGGCCTCTTATGCGGGCTCCTCTTGTCCAAAAAGGTCAGTGGGCCCCCTGCAGTGCCGTTGAACGCCTCCCGAACGGTCTCGGTCCAATGTCCGTTCTGGTCACTCCCAGTTTCCCATCGCCCTGCTCGGGATCAGAATCTACGATTGAATGAACCAAGGGCTACCGCCGAGTCATCGACCCGTATCTACTAGCATCTAGCCGTCATCTGCACCAATTGAATCTCTTTCTCGTCGGATTTGTATCCAAAGCCCTCTTACAATAGTACTGCCGCACCCTGTGCTGACTCGACAAGCGACCCGCGCTAAACCCATTTGAGCAAGGAGGTCAAGAGGTCCGCCTCCGCCGGTTGGTGGGAAATGGTCACTTTGCTATTCCGTCTTCCAGCCCTGGAGCTGTTCCACCGTCCAGGCCGCTGGATCAGGTCAAGACCGTCAAGTTGGTCAACGATCCTTCAAGGACTCAAGGTTCATCCAGCCCTGGCCCCATCCTGTTCCTGAATCCGGATTCATCAAACAGCCGGCTCGCAATCGGTGTCCTTGGTGTCGAATTCCTGCTGTCATTCGAGAGTCTAGCCTCACTCTCGCTCAGTGCCTAACATGGCCCGATTATCGATCCTCGCTTTGAGTCGCTCGCGCAAGTTCGCACCATCCTGCGTGGACGTCACTTTGGGCCGGATCCTCTTGGCTAGCTGATGCGTAGAAGCCGGCGCGCTAACCGGGCTTCTACGTTAGGGCCTCCCTAGGCTCGCCCGGCGCTTCTGAGTCCTGTCTTGATTTCGAGCTCTGTGTTTGGTGGATGCCCGGCCAAAGCGCCACTTAGTCCCGGAAGGTCTTCCACATGGTGTGCCACGGTCTCCATCGGAGCAACTGACAATTGACATGACAGCTTCTGATCAGCCCAACCCCCGTGATACAGTATGAGTCGGGTGCAGACCAGACACCACAGGCGTCAAAATTATCAGGAGAAGGACTCTGGATAACCGAGCAAGGGTCCGTCTCTACCCCTCTGACAGCTTTTGATTTGCATACAGCCGGATAGTGGGGATGAGTCTAGGATTGTGACCCGCTAACTGCAGCTATGCAGTACGGGTCACCGATTCAGGAATCGTCCCGGTTTGGCGTCTTCGGTCCACGCTCGAGGACTGTCAGGCCCTCGAGGATTTGGCAGGCAGTAGTACGGATTACGGGGTAGTATACCTATCGATAAACTCTCGCGAACGGCGGCTGACCACTGCGTGAGACGTCCTATACCCTTTGCTCAGGTGGAGGTAACCGGAGAGGCGCGGGTAGTTTATTTTACGGTCACGCCAGCCATGCCTCGGTGCATAATCACTGTCTCAGACCGGCGGTGATAGCCCCGTTCGTGAAGGTCAAGCCAGGTCAAGCCTCGATCAACGTATCTATCACGGTCCACGCACCACCTCTCCGTCTTTTCCACAAGGCTACCACTCCCGGTCCAGAGCTTGCTAGGTCTGTCTGTTCGCCATCTTCGCTTCTATCAAAGGTATGGCCCTACTGCCGCCGTCCGTATCGTCTTAATACGTCCCTTTATTTATTGGTGAACCTCCGCCTAGATTTTCATCTGCATCGTATTCTTCTGTTCGTTTTCCTAGAAGTTGTTCTGTCATTGGTTATTCGGACCACGTTGCCTCGATCTCCAAGTAGCGCCAACCGCTTTCTATCCAAAACACCTTACAACGAACCTTTATATCGCCGTTATTATTGTCAAATTTTGCTCTGAGTAGTAGCTCCGCTGAATAGAGCACCACCGAAACCCCTTACTCTACAACAGAAAGATTGCCTGCAATTCGAGCTAAATTCCCCATTTTACCCACCTTTCTCTTACTGCCCTTTGTCCCGATTAGCCTGGTGAGTTCTGTGGACACATTGTGATACTCTTGGAGAAATGCTCATACCCGTAGCTCGGCGTGCGATATCTTCTTTACCGGCGAACCTTGCTGCTGGAGTTGCCGGATTTCCTGGGGTTGTCTCCTGCATTAGGTCCTGGTCGTTATTCGTCTCCAGACGAGTCAGCCTGTGGTCAACCGGAGGTACCCGTCCTTGCTTGCCACCCCTCAGTCACCTGGCACTCCCCTCTCCCTCAGTGGGCTGGAGTGACAGATCCGGTGGATCAATACTCTCGGAAGGAGGTCGCAGCACTAGACCTAAGCGCCCCCGGTATTCCTGGTCCTGATTTTCGAATCTCCGTACCTTGAATCCTTGATCTCTTTAATCCGACCCGCTTGGCTAAAGCACTGTTTGATCTCTTCGCTCCTCTTCTTTACTCCCCAGGAGCAGGGAGGCTAGAGTGTTCGGCCACACTAGGACCCAACTGTGGAATCGGCCCTCATCTCTTTACCGCTGACTTGTGGTGATCAGCCACGACTAAGATTCCCCTTTTATTTGACTTTATAAGAAACGTCCAGGCGGTTAGGCTATTTCTTGTCCGTCAGCTACTAAGTCCAATGATAGCTTGAGGACTTTCTGATAACCACGATCGAGGGCTTTCTATTTACTTCCTTCGCTATCGCTACCCCTGGGCCAACAACGGTTATAACGAGAATCCTGGATCTCCCAAAAACCTCCTGACGACTCTTCGAGACCCACCTGAACCAGGGTCATCCGTGACCTTTTCTCCCATCATCAGTCTCTGCTCTCTTCAGAGCGTCGAATCCCAACATCACATCTTGACTATATTGACGCTGGAAAGAGTCACTCAGAAAACTTGCATGGACTAGGCGGGTAAGGGTATCACGACCATGTCAGTCAGTGGCCCTTGCGCCTGGGTGTCGACGATGCCATCACCAGCCGCTGCTCACCCATCTTCAATCACGAGTTCCTGGGCTTCAGTCTCCTGGAATAGCGAGCCAGCCTTGACGAAATCGAGAGCGGACTTGTCAGCTCTATCCGGACTTGGGAAAACAGTGGGCGAGCCAGACAAAGCTCCTCCTACGGATATGCAGCCGGCTGCATATAAGGCTGAGAATGCTTTTCCAACGCAGCCGGCTGCAGGATCTTCCAATTCAGTGCAGTACTCTGGGGTAGACGTACCCTCGAAGGGGTTGGAAAACCGAAATACAAACGCGCACAGCGACTCATCGTCGACGGCGAACCCTGAGAGACAGAATGCTGAGATTCAAGGGCAGAGCGACTCTCAGACAAATGATGAGTTGTCATCCAAAGTCAAGTCAGAGGAGGTACATGAGGACGAAAAGGACCACGGTGAAGTCCACGCAGGGTCCTCAGATGATGACGGGTCAGTCGCCGACGAAAAGAAATCATCGCAGGATGTTAAACTAGACAAGAAGAAAATGAAGCGCTTCAGGTGCGTTGTTTGAGGCTATCCTATGGGTAACTGCTAACCCGTCAAAGACTCACACATAATCAAACGCGCTTCTTGATGAGCGAATTCACTCGACAGGCGCATCCAGATGCTGCGCACAGAGAAAGACTGTCAAGAGAGATTCCCGGGCTGACCCCACGACAGGTCCAGGTCTGGTTTCAGAATAGGTATATCGATATATGTTGAAAAAGGAATGTCTTATTTACGACTAACACGCTACTAGACGGGCAAAACTCAAGCGGCTCACCAGCAACGATCGGGAGCGAATGCTGAAGTCACGAGCGCTCCCAGATGACTTTGATACGACTCAAGTCTTGCGTACCCCGTTTGGCAGCAAAGGTCCTTCGGAAGCATCGGTAGCGTCACTTCGCCTTGCTCTTTATACTCAGACTAAAGTGTCCTAGGGTCTTCTTACCGAAGGTTTACCGCGCCTGAACGACGACGATTACGTTATTTCTCCGTTGAGCTCAGCCTCTACAAGCGGCCCCGGCTACCCACCGACATCGTCCGACAGGGGCTTCGAGAACTACCAGAATCGAGGAGCGGCAGCAACGGTTCCAGATCTGAGAAGCAGCCGAGCAAACTTTCCCTTTCCGCGATCAAGTAGTTTCTCTGAGCCGTCTTTTAATACGAGTCTTCAATACCCTGGTCGATTCTCTAGGCCTGGGGATGCGATGGGCCACCCTGGGATTTCATACCGACGGCCAATGGATTATGTGATGAACCGGCCAGCGAACGGTATGATGGTGGGCTATGGTCAGCATCGCCCATTGGAGGGTTCCGTGTCGCCGACTGGTCAGCAAGAAGCACAACTGACATACGGAATAGATAACACTAGTAAGTCTCTAACTGGTTGAGATATTGACAATGCTAATTCTTTCTTCGCTAGACCAAATACACAATTACCAGCCTCCTCTTTCGATGCCTGCTCCAAAATCATACGGTGGAATGGAACTGAACTCGCACATGCAACACCCGGGGCGGAGTATGCCCACCTTACAACACTTACCGGTCTCGGAAACACCCGACTATCGCCCCTATCCCTACGAACACCACCCATACAGCATAGGCACTGGGATCCCATTCACCCAGGCCAATGCCTCTAGCCTGAGCCTCCCGGCATCTTTCTCTTCCGAACAGGGGCACATTGCCGTTAGCAGCCCCGCCGATGACAGGATGACGACGTCTCCGCAGGTCATGGATCCATTGAGGGCCAAATATAGCCAGGGATACGACTATGCCAACTACTTATAGTCTGCGAAACGCCATTCCCCAAAACAACACTCAACGCACCTTCTTGAGCGACTACATCTCTATCTAGCCTAGAACGCGGACCATGGGCCAAGTACGACTAATTGGTAAAAGAGTTTTGGACACATACTTGGTGCCGATTTGATATAGCTTCTTTCCTTCTCTTGTGTTTTATTGAAAACTTATTGTTTACAGGCGGAAAAATTCTTTGTTTTGCTGTACTTGGAGTTGGGGCCATTGGCGTTGGTCTGCTTGCTGCTTGCTGCATTGTTTGTGCGTGGCTGTTCAAAAGACATACTCACATTTAAATTTATCTGAGCTATAATGTTAAATGTTATTTTTGCCATCTAGTTTGTCCTAACAGACTACTGTCTTCTACGCCCACTGTATATCAATCATACTACATGTAGTGCTCCATAGCACGGACTAACAGACATGTAATTAGGGCTGAGGTGGACTTCAGCAGCATAATCACTCGAAGCACCACCAACAGGAAAAGCGATTACCTATCACTTAATCTGCAATAGCCCAATGTGCAGAGAGCAATTACCAATCTGCAACTCAGAACCAGGAAAGCGCTGTAGGAGACAGCCAATCAGCGCCGGCAGATTTCCAAGCATATCAACGGCTGACTTTACAGGCAGGAGCAGCTTGGAGTGTATAAATACTGCACTTTGGCCCTCTGCTTTGTCTTTATTTTCATCATCAGAGCTTCATCTATCTTTTGTAGCCACTATCTCAGCTTCGTTACTCCGGTTTATTTGATATCTGCTAGCGTTTGCGGGAACCGAACCCCAAATTGAACATCTGACGTCATCCATCACAAGCTTTGGTATACGCCATACAACGACACCAGCCTGGTCGAGTCCTCAACCTCATCCCTACCACTCAAACAATATTCAATATGGTTCACCCCGCCTCAACCTGCTGCAAGACAAATCCCAGCGGCGGTTGCGTCTGCGCCGCGCAGGCAAGATGCTCATGTGGAAAAGAGTCTGCTCTGCACTGCACCTGCAACAAGGCTCCTAGCGAGAACTCCATTCATGGGGCGCGATGCTCGTGCCGTATGTTCTGCCTTAACTCTACTCGATCTAGCCTGGCTCGGATGCATTCTAATAATTGCGTGCAGGGGCTCGTCCAGCCGGTCAGTGTACCTGTGAAAGAGCAGCAAGTGAGAACAACCCTGTGAAAGGGCAGACTTGTCCTTGCGGGAAGCGACCGGAAGGTAAAGCCCACTGTTTCTGAATCTCATGGCAAATGCTGACTTTTGTAGCTTCCTGTACTTGTGAGAAGGCTGAAGCTGTTGAATCTGCCCTTGAGACGGATTTTACGACCACCAAGGCTTGATGCGTTTAAACTTAATTTTATGAAGCTGGGAGGGCTGACTGTTGATTTTCTTAAGGGTGTATTATCTAACTAGGAATGGCGTTGATTGGAGACTGTAGATCGGATTATGACATGCATTATCAGCAATAAATTTTATGTAAACATGCACGGTTCAAAGACTAGACTAGTACACAATATGCTGAGCATGACATCGCTAATTAGTACCTCCATTGGTCTCCAAAGCGGCGGATATATGCCTCTCGGAAATCTTGCAAGCTCGCACTAGCCTCTTCACTTACACAGCGATTCTCTAGTACCATGAAAGCCCGCTTCACACGGTACGCGGCCATGTCCCCATCGTCCGGGCCCTGAAATGGACGCGAGTAACTGGATGGCATCTCGAACCCCGTCGCAATATCCGGCTCATTGAAGGAATCCTCATAGTGAAATGCGTTCGTCAGGGTCATGAACCGGCCAAGCCAATACTCTTGGGGCATGGCGGTCTCGACCTGCGGCCGGCCAACCATTTGCGGTGTTAGTACGGATCTTCTTTTAGGGTTTGACGCACGAGACGGGACTGGTGAGATGGGAGTTTGAGAACTTCTTGCCGGAAATGATGCCAGTACCATTTTCTCATGTTGCATCTTGCGTCTAGAACTTGTAGGACTCAGCACTGGTAGCTGGGAGGCTGGCTCCTTGGAGCGTTTTGGGGTCATCTCGACGCTCGCATGCTGCGGCTGATGCGCTGGTTGTTGAAGGTGTGCGCGTTGTGCTGTCGATGCGTCATTTTCCTTGATGTACTCATAAGGCTGCCTTTGTATATGCGGTTTCTGTAACTGACCCATCGGCTTCGTTGAACCAGGACTTAGGATCTGTTGGAGAGTGGGAATCTTCATCTGTAGTGCTTCTTGCGCCCTCAGGTCCGCGAAACCCTGCGTCAGACGGAGGCGCTTGGGCGAAGTCATGGCGGTCCTCGTAGTCTCTATCGATGCGGCATCAAAGGAAGACAGTCTGCTGCGGATTTGATAATAAAGAGGTAGGTGGTGGTTGTCGCCACTGGCTCGCTCCTTCTCAATATGTGCCAGTGCGGTTGCCGATGCCGGTACTATCACCTCCGAGGTGGTGTTGCTGTCATCATACTGTGCCAATGGCCTTCTTATCACCCGAAATGTATTGCTTAATTGACGAGAAACAGCAGATGTCTGTGTTGATGGCCGTTGTATCCTGCTTTGGGTAGTGACAGGAGTTTGCATCGCCCATCGTCTTCCTATAGGCGAGAGTACGCTCCGCCGCACTTCTCTCTGGTATACTGAGTGCGAATACCGCGCATTCTTTGGCGGCCCAGTCGGAGTAGGGAGTCTCGAGGGGGGGAATGTAAATCTGCCGTTGAGAGTCACGGAGGTCTGGGTACGTGGAAGATGGAGTGAATGGGGACGAGAATTCACGCGTCGGATTCGGAGGCCCTTTGTTACACCGCTTGGCTGTGAAATATTCTCATAGTGCTCGATCTCGGACTTGGCCTCGGGCTTTTGTGTATGCTCGTGCTCGTGCTTGTGCTTGTGGTCCTCGTAGTCCTTGTTGTCAGGTTTGGACAGACAAGGGTGCTGCGGTGCTGAGACGATGCGGGTTGAACTAGGCCGTCTTGACTCGTAGCTGGATAGGGTCGAGTATTCTTTGGCTGGCACCGAGATTGGCCTGCTTTGCATAACTGAGTTTGTATTGGAGAGATTGCGTCTGGATTTGGGGCAGATATTTTGCTTGAGTGTCTTCGGGAGGGAGGGGAGGGCGTGGAGGGTGTTTCTGAAAAAGGTCCTAGAGCCATGGCCCTTGGATTCAGCCATGATGAATACCTTTTTAAAGACATCAACAAACAGAATTATGAAGAGGATACAGAATTTTGTCGACTATGATTGAGAATAGATTGTAGATACAACACAAGCACGTGTTTGGGAGATCTCTGAGATTCATTCACTATCAGTGTTCACCATCAACAGGCATACCAATGGTATCCAGCATCAGGATATGCACAGTGTCAGAGATTGCCAGTAGTGTTCAACCCATCCATTCACTTGTTCTGAGGGACCACAATTGACCCCTCGCTAACCTTAACAGCACTCCCCCTCAGCTCTAGACTTTCGATGCCCTTATCCCCAGTCACCACCTCAAGCCCAATCTCACTGCGTCGACCCATCTCAACACCCTGCACAACGTCGTACACAAACCGCCCAGCCCTGCCCTCTTTCAACGAGAGGTAAGCCGTTAAGCCGCTCGCAGCGCTGCCAGTCGCAGGATCCTCGAGATTCCCCAGGATCGTCCGTGTGCGGATAACCTTGTGACCCAGAAGCTCGTCCTTAACATCCCGGACATAAAAGTACGTCGTTACCATTCCCTCGTCCCACCCGGCGTCCAAATAAGACGAGCTAGCTTCTTGCCCACCATTTGCAGTCGTCACAGCACTCAGCGCTTCGAGCGAGGGTAATTCAACGAGAAGCTGGCTCATTCCTTTCACAACGGAGACCAAGGCAATCGATGACGGGGTCAAGTATGGCTTGAGAGATGGGTAGAGTCGCAATACCTCATCAAGCGGGTACTGATTCTCATGGATGTGCACGTCGTGCGCAACCCGCGCGGAAACTATACCCAACTCCGCATTCTGAAGCGTGATTGGGAAATTTCCAGCCTTCATAGTCAGGCTGGTCACGGGTTTGCTTTTCTGTGGCTCGTGCTGGAGGAACCATGACGCCGCTCCGATCGTTGGATGACCAGCAAACGGTAGTTCTTCGCTACCGGTGAAAATGTCGATTTTACGAGACTCGCTGGGCCCAGACTCAGAATGGACGAAGATTGTCTCGGAGAGGTTGAACTCGCGCGCAATTGTTTGCTTTTGGCGCTGGGTCAGTTGGGTAGATGTCGGTGCGGGGAGGAAGACCACGGCGAGGGGATTGCCCTCATAAAGCTTAGTCGTGAAGACGTCAAGTGTGACAAAGTTGAGTCGGGCCATTTTTGTACAGATATGCTTTGACTACTTGAGGATCTTGTGGGACGAAGCCCAATTTAAATCAAGCCAGTAGACGAAGCGCCCTGTGACATACTGAGTCATCACTAACTCGCTGTTGGAGCTTGGATGATGACTCATATCCTAATGGTAAACCGATGGCCATTTTGTCATACAAGTATACAACGTACGGAAGTAGCAGTTCTATGAAGAGTTGCCCCAGGCCTCCCAAGCTTGCATAAAAGGCAATGGGCTATTAGGATTCTGTTTACTTTTCACCAGCAAGTCTGGAGTCTGGGCGATAGCGTATTTAATTGGCTTTTAAGTAGCTACTGATCACATAAATTGAGACTTGTTAAGGATATAAATAAGCAGCTTTGGCTACAAAAATTGGGGTAGGCAAACCGGGGGCGCTATCGATATGTGATTGATACTTTACACGCCTATTGTTGGCTGCTTGTATGGCGCGCCCTAAGACCGCGCCCTACATTCCCGATTGGGACAACGCGGATTCCTCCCGATACTTATCTCCGATGGGCCAAAAAGCTTCCGAACTTCGAGCTTCAAGCTGATCCAACATCTTCCGCGCGCGTGACGCCAACTACCTCCCGAACCCAATGATCATTCACAAGAGTTTGTGAAATCGACTTCGCACCCCTTTTTCTTTGATCCAAAAATGGGGTCCACCAAACCGCGCCCGTCCGGCAAGAATTCCATTAGCCATGCTCAGTCTCTCCCAGATAAAACGTTCATTATTGATAATGGCGCGTACACAATGAAAGCAGGCTATGCGCCTGACTCTAAACCTCCGGATGATGAAGAAATAGCTCTCTCAGCGTGTGCCACCATCCCAAATGCCATTGTCAAGACTCGTGCAAACCGAACTTACGTCGGCGCCCAAATAGGCACAAACGTCACGGACTGGAATGAAATGCTTTTCAGGCGCCCTGTGGAGAAGGGCTATACTGTGAACTGGGAAGCGCAGAAAGAAATTTGGGAGAACTCGTTCTTCGATGAGAGGACCGTGCGGTCTAAGGAGCTGCACATTGCGGATCCAGAGGACGTGACTATTCTTTTCACAGAGGCTCCGAATGCTTTGCCAGCGCTACAGAAAAATGCGGATGAGATTATAATGGAAGAGTGGGGGTTTGGGGGCTACTTGAGATGTGTTGGTAAGCCTAAAGATCTTGTTCCTTGTTATTGAGTGGGCGTGGCTAAACTGTTCGCGCTGAATCCAGGCCCGTCGCTGAATGCCTGGAACGAGATTCAATCCGTATTCGAAGACCCGGTACTATCACAACCTCGTGCCGTTGCCTCTCCGACCGAGTGTCTACTCGTGGTTGACTCTGGGTACTCACACACGGTCATCACTCCGGTTTATAAAGGCCGACCACTTCAACGTGGAATTCGGCGACTTGACCTTGGCGGCAAGCATTTGACCAATTACCTCAAAGAGCTGGTATCGATGAGGCAGTATAATATGGTGGACGAGACATATATAATGAACGAAGTCAAAGAGTCGGTGTGTTTTGTGAGCAATGATTTTAACCGCGACTTGGAACGGACGTGGAAAGGGAACCGCAAGCGTGGACAACCAGATCCCACGGATGGTGTTGTGGTTGACTATGTCCTGCCAGATCCGAATGGAGGCAAACGAGGTTTCATGCGGCCTCATGACCCCTTGTTAGGCTCCAAGAAAAGAAAGGCTGTACTCGCCGGCGCTAGCGCCGAGCAGCTCAACGAGGACGTCCTAGTTCTGGGTAATGAACGTTTTACTGTTCCAGAAATCCTATTTACCCCAAGCGATATTGGTATGAAGTCGGCTGGTATACCAGATATCATCTTGCAGAGTCTCTCAGTGTTGCCTACAGGGTTGCATCCGGGCTTCTTGGCCAATGTTCTGGTCGTTGGAGGCAACTCCTTGCTTCCTGGTTTCATGGAAAGACTGTAAGATAACACTTGTCTTTTTTCGTTGTGCATATCACTGACGTCGGCAGGGAAATGGAGTTGCGCCAGATTGCTTCGGCAGAGTGTGTCGTTAGGGTACGACGGCCTAAGGAGTGAGTCTTCTGCCACTCGATCTTCAGTGTGTTTGATACTGATGCTAGAGTAGCCCTATTCGCTTCACCTGGCTTGGAGGTTCTCGCCTTGCAACAAATAAAGAAGAGCTCAAGAAGATGGCGATTACTCGCCAGGAATACCAAGAGCACGGATCGTCTTGGACGACCCGCAAGTTCTCTGGCGCTCTGTAAACGGAATGGTCATGAAATCCTCGACAGCTAAGCAGAACCTTAGCCGAACAGGTATACTCGTTCTTAACTGAGCCGTACTGACATATTGACCACCGTGTCTATGTCTCCCGGAAGCCTTTCATCGCTACACCCCTACTTTCTGCGATGATTGCTGCCAGATTACACTTTGCAGAGTGTGACAGTGGATGAACAGGCAACACTCGAACAACGGCCAATGAGCGAACATTGCGGTCTCCTAACGAGATGTTGCACTGAGACATATCCATAATGAATCGGCCCTAAGGCGCCTTCAAGGATCGTGGCTTTTCAGACGCCTGTTCGAATTGCACGGTACCAATTAGTATATCTTGCAGGAATAACCCGCAAAATAGCTACCATCTTGGCTAGATTTATTGGGCTTCTTGCACTGGTCGATACCACTATTAAAAGACGTTCGTTGCTACGGCGTGCTCAAGGAAGTTCGAGAAGCTATTCCTACGTCAATAGCGGATTTTGGCTCTCGTTTTGAGCACTAGCTTTTTTACCCTGGTGTATGTTACTGGGGATCTTTGCCTACGTGTATGCTATTGTTGTGCGGCATCGTCGGCTTGCACTGTAGAAAGTCGGCAGCAAACTGTGAAAAGGGCATGGTGGTGGTGATGGAGAATCGTCGCATGTCTGAGCGTTCCTGTCACACATGAGACAAATGCAGGATAGCCAGGCGCTTACTGCATTGTTTACTCGATGCTTGGGGTATGATTGGTTGCCTGTATCTGACTTCTGTTTTCTACTTTCTGAGAAAACCCTCAAATTTCTTCAAATCACGGGAGTCCAAATTAGAATCCGTGGTGCTTCAGTAGTCATAGAATCCCTTTCCTGATTTCTTGCCCAACCAGCCCGCATTGACCATATTCTTCAACAACCCAGAGGGCCTGTACTTGCTGTCTCCGGTTTCCTGATGCAGGACATTCATGATGGCCAGGCACGTGTCCAACCCAATAAAGTCGGCCAACGTCAAGGGCCCCATAGGCACATTAGTCCCATTCTTCATGATGCTGTCGATGTCCTCACGCGTGCCGACACCAGTCTCAAGGCAGATGATTGCCTCATTGATGTACGGCATGAGGATGCGGTTCGCCAGAAAACCAGGCGAGTCCGCGGACACAGCTGCGATCTTGCCCATACGCTGGACAAACGCAATCGCAGTGTCGACGGTCTCCTTGGACGTCTGCAAACCAGCAATAATCTCCACGCCCTTCTGGACGGGGACTGGGTTCATGAAATGGGTCGAGATAACCCGCGATGGCGCCTGAAGGTTTGTAGGATCTGTAGTTGTGGCGGCCGCGATCTTGGTTATCGAGATGGACGAGGTGTTTGTGGCGAGAATGGCATGCTTAGGCGCGATCTGGGCAAGCTTGGAGAATATGGATGTCTTCAAGTCTGGAATTTCGGGGACGGCTTCGATAACAAAATCTACCGAGGAAAGGTCGTCCAGGTTCAGACTCGATGTGATACGGCCGCGTGCGGCATCAGCTGCCTCCTTTGTAATGCGGTCTTTGGACACATCCTTCCCAAGTAGCTTATCTACGGTAAGTTAGCAATGGGCAGATGCACAGAATGATCCTACGCACCGGCAAACTTCAGACCCTTGTCTAGAGATGCCTGAGAGTTGTCAACGAGTGTCACAGGGACCTGGGCTTTCTGAGCAGCGACGAGAGCAATTCCGAGTCCCTGGATATAGTGTTAGCAAGGGTAAGAGAAGTCATATCGTGACAACAACCATCTGTCCAGCTCCTATCACTCCCAACGATTTGACCTCGGCAGCATGAACGGCGGGAGATGTGCTAAACATTCGAGAGCGCATTGAAGCGCCTCTGCGGCATAGTAAACGAAGCGCCGGCGACAACATTTTGAGGCAAACACGAGCCTGAGAGAATTTTACCAAACGAACAATATTGAAGGAAGAAAAAGAACTTCCAAAGTCCCCAATACACTCCGTACAATAGACATAGATACCCATGTGATCTAACGTCATCGGCTATCCTCGGCTACGCGGCTCTTCAGTTTATCCGTGGTCCGCATACCCGACACTCCCCAAGCAAACGCGGTAACGCGTGATTAACGCGTGATGATTGGTTAATGCTAACGCGAGTTTGCCAGTTTCATCATTCAGGGCGGTTGCGATAATGGATGATGAACGACTGAAGGAGGTATATGCACACTCAAGGGCCGTGATGGAGGAAGCAGTGCCCACTCAGACTGTTGAAGTGATCGACCCCGAAGTCCGCGCTCATGTTTATAGCCTGGTCACTGCGGCAAGTTTAATCGTTTCGCGGTGAAGGTGTCTTGACTGACGAGAATCCAGCTTGGAGGTTTCAATGGCGAGTATGCGGACAAGTACGTGCTTGGGGACGACGCCTTGTCCTGCTTACGGGACATCAAGCGGTGGCTGAAGCTCTATGATGAGAAATTCAATCGGATGGATGTAGCACGATGTCTCGGGGAAGCGAACCTGGTCAATGGTGACCTTATTCAGATTCTTTCACTTTGGTGGAGAGAAGGGCAGCAGAGCAAATATATGACAAGGATTGCGCTGGCATGCGGTAAGGTCTTGTGCCTAATTCGACTCGCCGATGTCTGGAGTATCTGACAGTTGCAGTGGAGTTATTAGTACCGTTGACTTGGCCGCTAGAGATACATGGGGAGATGACAGTCAACCACCATCGCCACATACCTTACCTACAACAAGCTCAGGTGGGCTACAAGCGCTGTATATTGAGTATGGCTAGTTGCGGTATTCTACGGGCGGTTATCCGTATCGGCCTTCCCAGCATGGCAATTCCACGATCAGAACGGACGGCTCGTGACGAAGGGATACTGAAGATCATGCTCTATCTGCTGCGGAACATTGCAATTATTACTGCAAATGCTCGTCTCGCAGCAGAGGGTGAAGAGGAAGAAACGTCGAGGTCGGCGACGATCAACGCGTTCCACGACCAGGACGTCTTCGCCCTGCTGCTCACCTTGTGCTCGAATGTTAGCGACGATTTCAATATGTTGGATATTCCTCTTCTCGAGATACTGTTTCATATTGTAAAAGGTATCGATGTCGAAAAGCTTTTCATGAACGATGCTCAGCGATCTGCCAAGCGCACCGACGAATTAAACGACCTGCTACGACAGGAGTCCTCCATGCGAAGAGAATACGCAAAGAATGCGCCGACCAGGCACGGCCGTTTCGGGACGATGATTTGGGTTAAGCGTGATGATGCAAAAATGTCAACGGTATCCGGTCAGGATGTACTCAGGGATGGACAGACAACCCTATACAAGATGGACCAGAGCAAAAAGTGGAATAAGCCTAGGCGAGGCCGAAAAGCACAGGACATGTCGGTGAACAACGACTTCAACACGCCGGCCCACATTAGCCCTTCTGCTACAACGAATCTGCGAATGTTCGTCGAGGAGTTCTTAGATTCAGGTTTCAACCCGCTCTTTGTGCATGTCCGCAAGGCGATTGAACGTGAATCGATCCGTGTCCTCGACATCAACAAACGCCACTTCCTCTATACAGTTTCCTGGTTTCTTGGAGCTGAGCGCGCGCGGCGTGCGCGCCAACGTGAGAAGTATGCCCAAAGCGGAAAGGGGCCTGGAAAAGATCTGGAACCAGATAGTTTCGGCTTGGTCGCCGGTGTGTTAAATCAGGAAACCTTTGTCTTCTTAAACAGGTCAATGCAAAACAGCCTCGATAATAAGGAATGGGATGATCTTAACGCCGCTATGCGATGTTTTACGCAGATCCTATTGACAGTACAAGAAATGTCGCAGTCACACCTTGAGGAGGATCAGGAGATTGCGGAAAACATTCAGAACCGCATTTTCTACGAGGAAACAACCCATGACCGGATACTAGCTATTCTTCGTGGATACACAGACCAGGGATTCGGTTATCTTGATGCCTGCACCGAATTGTTTCATGTGTTTTTGCGGATGTTGGAACGATATTCCAAGACAAATATCGATATGCAAGTCCGATCCCGTCGGCGAGCTAGGAAGAAGAAGCGACAAGAACAGCCGGCCGATAAGGGCAGCGACGAGGAACAGGGATCGGAAGACGAAGACTACGCCGAAGCTGAGAAGATCTCAAAGGAACGCAAGTTCGACTTTTCACGTTTTGCCGCAAAGTTTTCCAATCAAAAATGTGTCGACACATTTGTGGCGTTTACCAAGTTCTACAAAGAGTTGAACACTGAACAGCTAAAGCGCGCCCACCGCTACTTCTACAGAATAGCTTTTAAGCAAGAGATGACAGTGTTGTTATTCCGAGTCGACATTCTCAACCTCTTTTACCGCATGATCAAAGGACCTGGTGGAATGGATTCCAGCAAACCAATATATAAGGAATGGGAGGAATTGGTTCGACAGCTTGTTCGAAGGCTGTTAAAGAAGCTGGAGCAGCGACCTGCTTTAATTACGGAGTTGCTGTTCAGCAAAATCAACTCCACCGCATTCTATCTTGAATACGGGTTTGAAAAGCAGACAGTAACCACGAATAAAAGGGCCCCAGCTGAACTTGAGGTTGACCCCAAGGCAGCTTCGACTCCGGAGGAGAAGCTCAGCATCGTCGTAGCTGCGTTGGTCAAGGACGAACAAAGTGCATTAGTCAAATGGATCAGTGAAGTTCTGGGGTCGGCGGCAGACGAGAGAGAAGTCTGGGAACTAAATTCTCACGATGTTGACCTCGCAGGACCTCGAGATACCCAAAACCCTATAATCTGTAGGTGCTCCTTGGATTGTGGACGACATTTTACTAACACGGCACAGCCGTAAAATCGCAGGATGACTCGTTCAAAAGGGCAATGTTCCAAAATGCGAAACTTCGGCTTCTTATGACTCTACTGAAATTCGACCGCCTAGGACAAGAAAATGTGGAAGGTATTTCCTGGATTATCCCGTCTGAACTCAAATCAGACGAACTGCGGGAATCTAAAGCGGTGATTGATAAAGCGCTGTTGATTGTGAACACCGACGAACATGATCCTAATGACTTGCTGCGCAAGAAGTATAGTCATG
This sequence comes from Aspergillus spinulosporus, assembly GCA_003574815.1. NCBI lineage: Eukaryota > Fungi > Ascomycota > Eurotiomycetes > Eurotiales > Aspergillaceae > Aspergillus > Aspergillus spinulosporus. Next base: position 494,003 of record QPHH01000009.1, on the reverse strand, counting down.
AGTCACGGGACGGCGTTAGTGGCCAAAATCTAGACGTGAATTTTGGATCTGACTCGGAGGGTGAAGATGTCATCCCTGATGGGCCACTCTTCCCCGCAAATCCCCGCTCCAAAGCTAATGCGCTCAACGACTTAAAGCAGAAGAGGAAGAAGCGAAAAGACAAGGGTGAAGAAGAGCCAGTAGATGAGAAGACATTGGAGGAACGTCGACAGGCACGGCTGGAGAATACGAGATGGCGTCTGGCCAAGATCAAGAGCGACCTATACGTGCATGCGAGTGACGAGGAAAGCGATGTCGAGGCAGATCAAGAGTTCTTCCGTCTTGAAGAAGAAAGACGCAAAGAACAATCGGAGCGGATCAAAAAGGCATTGCTACTTGGGAGGACTGAAGATCCAGGAAACAAAGCTAGGCAGAAAAAGCGAGGAAAGCGCTCAAATGAACCTAACACTGCTAGCGAAGAGGAGACTAGCGGGAAACGACGGAGACACAGCGGCGAAACCAGTGCAGAACTGGAAGAAAATGATATACTTATGGATGACGTGGATATCCCACCGCGAGCCTCTTCTACTAGGTCCTTGTCTAATGATGCCGATGGCATCGATAAAGCCACGGCTGCAGCTGAAGACGAGCTTTACTTCGACGATGACCTAGCATTCGGCCGGGACCGAGACAAGTATGCGACAAGCGTCGACAAAGACGATACCGGTACGTCCAGCCCTAGAAAGAAGGATGATGGCAACGAGAGCGCTGAAGAAGACATCCCTTTGGCGGCGCCTGGCCGTAGACGCGTGCGGGCTGGATTTGTGGTGGAAAGCGACTCAGAATAAGGCCTGTAATGTTAATGAGAAATGAGGAGTTTGGGTCTGGGTTTGGACTGAACGTGTGGTAGTATTTGTTCTGTTGATAAGTGGTCCCAGCTGCAGGCTTGATTGTTGCGGGACTTTTGCGGAAGCAGTCATAAACCAGATTAGATATCAAAGAACTCTGATGATAGAAGCCTGAGTGGTGACGGTATTCCAGTTTTGTCACATACTGGGTATATGCTACATCGTAGACCCAAAAAATACCAGTCCCTCAGGTATACATTATACTTGAGATGACAGGTGACCCCGCCCAACCCTAACCGCAGCCCCGCATCAGGCTCTCTAAAATTTCTCCGCAGCTTCCTCAAACACCAGTACATTGCCCCCTTACCTCCAGATCAGAAAGGCAACCCTGCGTTAAAAATGCCGCAGGCACTCCAGGTCGTTCTCAGAACAACCCTCGCCCTAATCGAGAAGTTCCAAGTCTCCCTATGCACGACTCAACCCAACCTCGGACCCGCAACGAGCGAAGAGAACCAAAACCTGGATCCCCTTTCCCTCCTCTCAGCATCATCAACGGCGCTCAAATCTCATGTTACGAAACTCTCACTATTAGCGATAAACTCCCCGTTCACGCCCTCGGCGGTGGCGGCGACGCTTTCGACCCTTAACGAGTCCGTTCTCCCGTCTCTGGTTACAGCCGCCCTCCTTGTAACGCCAGAGTCTCATACGAGGGCATTTCAGAGCGAAATCCGCGTTTTAACAGGTACAGCACTGAAGGAGCTGTCACTGTTGGTTAAGGAAGTGCAGGTCATTGCGGAAGAAAAGGCCGATAAGAAAAGCCTGGAACAGGCAGAAAAAGACGCAGTCACAGCCGTGGCAGGGCGGGTTTGGGATGCTTGTGATGTACTTGTTGATGTTGCCGCGAAGGGGGTTGTCGGCTTCGTGGTCAGAAGGGCACAGGAGTATAGGGACTTGGTTCGGGATGCGGTGGAGGAGATTGAGGAGTGGGATCCGGATGAGGAGGGTAATGAGTTTTTCGATGGTCTCCTAGATGATGGCGATAAATATGAAGCTGGGTCTGATGACGAGGAGGACGAGGAAAGTGACGACGGAGAAAGCAGTGCTGCGCTCCATGCACGGAAAAAGAATGCGCTGCGAATCTTGAAGCCTATTGCCCAAATATACCCCGCTATAATCGCGAACCGTCTGGAGAGAGTGCCTGTTCCATTAGCACCCTCGAATATTGGAATTTTAGAATCCGTGTTGAAAAGTTTACAGCAAATTCCGGATCATATCGACGAGGTGGCTGGGGCGTTGTATGAGGCAGATCTCGACAAATATACGCGGCAACTCCGGAAAACCAAAGAAAGTGCCTTCAAAGCTATTGAGATGGTCGTTCTGCCTTGGGATCCGAAGCAGACTGCCAATGATCAGGAAATCCAAGGGGACAAGTTTACCGCATGGTCAAAAACGTGGACCAAAGTTATCGAGGAAGTCAGCAAGTCTATCGACGTTTAACAGGTGGTCTAGAGCTGATAGGATTAATATGTGGATTGGGTATGGGGTGGATGTCCCTGAAAATTACGACGACTAAAACACGAACCTACAATCGTATGAATATGTACACTTGCAAACAATAAGCTACAACTGCGATAGAGAACAAACTGCTAGTCTCCTTCGCCGCCAGATTCATATTCATGAAGTTCTTCCGCAGGCATACGGTCTTTCAGCCATTCTAGGATAGCGTCGGTTCCTTTGGCCACTATCTGCCACCGGGGAACGCGAAAGCTATTACCAGCAACCTCGAACCGCCGTAGAGCCGAACCACCACCCCAATTGGCACTGTTTCCGGCTGAGCGCAGTAAGCCGATTCGTGGTGGAAGGGAGCTAATGTTATTGTTTCCCACATCGAGCACCTGTAGCCCCTGAACGGCTTCAAATTCCAAGCTATCCAACTGGTTCTCTGCGACAAGGAATGTTGTCAATTTGGAATATACCCTTCGAATGTAAGGGAGGGGCCCAGAGAGGCTATTCGACGAAACATCAAGAAAGGTTAGTGAGGGAGCTTTTAGACCAGTCATGAGTGGTTCAAGGGTGGTAAGGCCCGTAGCACTCAGATTCAGCGTCTGAAGACTAGCAAGCACCACTGGGGTAGCGGTAAGCGAAGAGATATCTAGTGGGTTATGTGATAAGTCGAGATCCGTCAGATTGGCTGCAAGCACGCTGAGGGCTGGTACAGGAAAAGATCGCAGGCTATTGTGTTGCAAGTATAAATATTTGACATCGCTCGGGTTGATAGTTTCCAGTTGTTCCACATCGAACTCCTGCATATCAGTATAGGACCTGTCGAGTACGCCTCCAGGCTTTAGCAGCCAGCCTGAGTTCTGAGCTGGTGTCTCTGGAGCAAGAGTGAACTGCGTGGCGACCGATCCTTCGTCATCATCTGTCTCTTGTGGTTCCGGTTCGCAACGGCTTCTCAAGTCACGCTTGATATCCTCCACAGACATATTGAGAAATTTGCGCTCGCGGAGAGGGTTGTTTGCTATGCGGAAAGTAAAGAGGTTGTCCATCAAGCCAATTTTTTCGTCCAGTCTGGAGATATTGTTACCAGTCAGATCGACGTTTCGAACATTTTTTAGTTCGGTGAAGCCCAGTGGAAATTCAGATATACTGTTGTCCTCGGCTGAAAGTGTGAGAAGCGCTTGCCAAGATGAGACATCAGGCAGTCTCTTGATACGGTTCATACTGATTGCTAGGGTCTTTAAAGCAGGCAACGTCAAATTCTCTCCGAGGCTTGTGAGTGCATTGCCGACCACGTCCAACTCTTGCAAAGAGTCCAGCTTGTCCACATTGGCTGGAATCAAAGCGCCCTGTAGCTTGTTTTTAGGGGCGATGATCTCCCTCAGAGGAAGCGTGCATAGTATTTCGAACGGTAATTCCGTGAGCTGGTTCTGGCCAACATTCAAGACTCGAAGGCGCTTGAGGTCTGCAACTGTCTCAGGAAAAGCGGTAATGGTATTCTCGTGGATATCCAGAACTTCCAATTTGCCAAGCTGACCAATCTTCTGTGACAAAGGCCCTTGCAGTTGATTTTTCGCCAGCTTCAGATCCCGGAGGCTCGCCATCTCAAAAACCACATCGATATCCTCCATAGTCAATTTGTTGTTCGAAAGGTTGAGTGTGTGAAGCCGTTGCAGCCGCCTAAATCCTATCGGAAGGCGTTCTAGCAGGTTTCCGTGGATATCCAGGACCTCTAGACCGCCAAACTGATTTCCTTTCTCCTCCGAGTCTGGGTCCAGTTGCTCCGAGTCGACATCTGGAAAGGCCGCGTCAGGGAGTTCGGTGAATTCGTTGTCTGCAGCGATAAGCTTGACCAGATCTACGCTCTCGTACCAATCTGTAGTGGCATTAGGATCAAAGTCATACATTGTCAAGACCTCGTCAGGGAAGGTAGTCAAGGACATTGCCGCGATATTGAGGTGACCCGTGGTCCTGCCTGCATCTAACTTCTTTCGGAGCACTTTATTCTGATCCTTGGGTCGTTGGTTGAATGGATCTTTAATATCAGCCTCAGTCCACGCATCAAGAGGTGACGGCTGATGTGCTGCTGCTTTTCGTGCAGCTTTGGCTTTTGCAATACTCTCCCTCAGGGCACTAGACGACTTGGATGCTTTTTTCGTCTCTAGCGAGATGGATTCCGCCGGCTCAGATACTGCAGGTGACTTCGAAGCTGTCGAATTGAGCCTCGAATTGGACGCCTTCTGCTGAACCTTTCTGGTTTTTTTCACTTCAAGAGTTTGCGGTGCAGGCTCGCTATCTGTTGGGACCCTATTTAACGTCAGGCGCGACTCCGGGGCTGTGGGTTGCGAACCAGCAGGACGAATGGTCTTTAAAGGCGCTGGTTTCGTTAGCTTTGGTGTGCTGTCTGCACTATCCGCCGAAGCATGTTCACTAGAGGGCCCAGATTTATGCACCGAAGGGCGAGGTCGTGACGGTAGTCGTATGCTGGACGGAGGGCCAGATAGGAAATCATTACCGCTTAATTGACGAGAGGTGGATGATCGAGAGGGCGACCTTGAGTAGTTGGTCATAGAAGATGGTGGGCGAGATGGTGATCGTATCGGACTGGTCGTATTATAGAAAGTCGATGGCCTCCGAGATGATGCCGGAGACGGCGGGATTTGAGACAGTGTTTCGATTGTTCTTTCCGACAACGAAGGCCGTATACGTCCCCGAGGTTCCGCATCCTGCGATGCCGAATCTTCAGAGCGGGTGTCCACTGTGTCCGGCACTTTCTCGTTCTCTGATCCTATCCCGTCACTTCTGGCCTGCGATACAAGTCGTTTTGGTTGGCTGCCATTCTGGGCGGTTCTCGGCTGTAATGTTCGGGGAAGCGGCTTCTTAAATTCTGGTTCTTCTGATGGTCGTCTAAGCCTGGTGGCCCTTAGTCCGGGATCGACGCGTAATTTCTCGCGCGACGGGGATGGTCTGAGTGAAGCAGAGCTCGTGGTTGAAGTAGGCAACGGGATCCTAGAAACTAGACGAGGAATTCCGCTTGGACGTGTCGGCGTTCTGGTTTGGTCCATTGTTGTCAATATGGAAGGGTGGCACTTTGTCGCGAATATTTCAGGGCAATCCCATGGTGCTCTGGGGACTAGAGATAGGAGACAATCAGACACAAAGTTCTTAGAAAACTTATGATACAATAGAGAATAGCTAAAAAGGAAAAGAAGAAAAAAAAAATCCACTGCGCGAGACCTCCTAGAGCTCCAGGGGTGCCTCTCAATAATGGGAAGAAGGGACCATCAACCAAAAATAGTTAGCATGCGTGATCGGGCGATCTTCAAGCTGTCGGGGTGTTTTATGCGCTGACTAAAGCAAACAGGGTTTAAAAAGAGGGTTACCCTCTATAGAATATAGGATGGTGGATTCCCCATGGCGTTCCGGTAACCTGTCATTTACGTTAATTAATCAGTTACCTCTTACCACAATAATACAAAATAAGCATGCATTGTCAGGACATTCAATGAGTATGCACAAATCATTATTCTAAAGCTGTTTTGATTGTACTTTCAAGAGATAAATGTGTCATGGCCTTTAACCAGTTGTCCTTGAAATTTTATGTCAATAAAGGACTGGGCTAAAGGATGTTGCGTATGTATCGATGACTTGCAACAGCTCTTCTCAGGCAGCAACTTTACTTATTGAACATTTTAAGAATAAATTTTGAGCCCAGGTGCGGCGCAGTGCCTCACTCTCATACTTCATATACAGTAGCAGCTTTGTCGCAGCTTCTGTTGGGGGATAAAGATTTAAATGTGATCTGTGCTCGAGCTCTCAAGTCGTTGCCTGAGTTACAGGGCTGCCGAGCTCTTGTTTTAGCAATGTTTACCTCAGCTCTCACCTACGGTCCTGAACTCCTGGCTCCGCATCCGGCCTTATCTGGATTTGGGTGGCATTGGCGCGCGGCTGGCCGACCTGACAAATGTGATTGGTGCGCGCTCCCAGCCTCCCACCTGCACGCCCAATGCAAAACTCCCACTCCTCCAGCCTTCTCCATCTAAGGCATCAACTACCATCTCCCTACCCTCCGTCCCCATCTTCCTTGCTTCTCACATTATTCTCATCTGTCTCACTTGTTCTTCATTCTTCCGTCCCCTTGCACTCCTTGTCTATTCGACTGTTTTCGCCTTCATCCACAATCGTTGCCAATTGAGTTTTACCTTAAGCGGAAACCTCAATTATCGTACACCGTAACCCCAAAGTGTCCATACCGCCCTGCTTAATCGATAAGCGGTTGCGTTCGAGGTCTGGTCGCAAGTGATTATAGAAACCAGTATCATCGCGCGACGTAAAGGGTTCCAAGGCAATCGGTCTCGTCAACGCTAGTGCCCGAATCTAAATATATTCTTTGGGCCGATTCGACTCTATCTCTTGTCTACAGGACTTGACTCCGAGGTGTACGTACGTCTAGACCGCCTTACGGCAGCTGTACGGTCAACGCATTGACTAATGACTGCGATTTCAGTTGCAGATTATTCACACACGGACAATCCATTCTGCAGTATAGAACATCACTTCCATGTCGCAAAACTCTGAAAGTTGCGGGAGTCTTGCCCCGCCTGTGGAAATTTCGCGCCCGGTGACCCCAGTTCAACGTGCAACCCTTTCTGCATCTCCCGACTTGAGTGCACCAGCTGAGAGCCGGTCTCCGCACACGGATAACTTGAAGTTTATTTTCCCGCCATCTTTGCCTTCATCAGACATGACGCCTCCTCCCTCAACTCAGATTCCTGGAGCTCCGCTTCGACGATCACGATCTCGATCGAGCTCGTACTTGGCACCGTCACCGGACATACAAGAGACACTGTGTGCTGCCTACGGAGCGTCTGAGAATCTGCCGACAAACGACGAGATCGAAACCGCCGACGAAGGGAAGCTCCGCACTATCGCCAAGGAGCTTCTTGCAGTAGCGCGGGAGGCTCGCGTATCCGCACTCCACTTCAAACTGCAATATGGGCTCTTATCGTTTAGAAGTAACGTGGCTATCAAGCGCGCCGAGGTCGAGCATAAGCTTGCTAGGAGAGAGGCCGAAATCCTGCAAAGTGCCGAATACCGTAGTCGCCATTCACTTCCAGACACAGAGCCAACGCCTTCGCCTTCCAATGTCGAGTTGGAACTTGCTGTTAAGCGTAATCAAGAACTTGAGAGGACCAACGCTACTCTTGATAGACGACTGCGACGAGCCAAGAAGCTCATTGAGCAAGAACAAGACCGAGCAAACCAGCTAACTGAAGAGAATCAGCTGCTCAAGAAGCGCATCCGAGAGAACCGGGAACATTTCTCACGAATGATGGAGCATGGTCCCATGTCGCCAGCTGCTCCGCCTCAAGGAATTTTGGATAGCAGTGACAATAGCCATCCATTTGCTGCCCTTCTTGCCGCGGACCGTGTCCTGAACAGAGAATCCAGTAACTTTACGCCGAACCGACATAAGACCAATAGGCAACAGTCGAATGGACACGTGCGAGGTAGTCATTCTCTGTCTTCACTCCCCATTACACCATCGGAGGGAGGACGCAAAGGAGGTCATTATGTCACTCCTGGAGAAGAGACTAGCGATGGGAATCGTGATAGGGATAGCACAATCTCCGCTTCCGATGTCGAGGAGGCCGAAACAGAGGAGGATATACCTCAGTCTCATGCTCCATCTCCTGCGACTAGCATGCTCCGTCGCAATCACCCGGCTATACAGCAGGATATGCGCGGTGCAGTTAAATCGGCACCAAAATCTAGCACACTCCTACAGACGAAGTTGTTCGGTCAAGTGAGGAAAGCTGGAGTTGAGCGGCCCACGAACAACCTCAAACGCGAAGCGAGTTTTGACGGTGCGAGCTCAAAGAAACCCAGAGCGGAGGACCATGTGGGTCTCGGTATTCACTAGGCGCAGACATGCTCGATGCAGATTCTTGACATATATGACCGCGCATGACGACTTTGCTTTCGAAGTTCACCGTCTCAAGTGTTCGTTCCATTGTTTTGGCATGCCGTCCACGTATTATAAATTGTGACGCATCATGATATTCCCTTTTATCCAAACGTTTCTTCAATCCACATATATGACGAATGATGACATGTGTAGATGTATGGGCAAACTGGTGTTATCCGGGTATTTTGACTATTGTTTTTAGGGTCGTTTGATTTTCCTTAGGCGTCTGTCGCCAAATTTTTTTTTTTTCACGGTACTTTTAGTTTAGCTATCAAGAAACCAAGAAATGAATGGACTACGGGGTATATTCTAGAATCGAAGTACATGTTATAAGTTTCATGACTTCAGTAAACTACTTCGAAAAGTGCTCTGATGACACTAAACATGTTGAGTCATGTGACAAGAGAATAGCCTGGAGATGGAGCAGCTGAGTCTACGGCTGCAACTACACCGTAGACATGTTATAGTCAGCAGTACCAGCAGCATATATTCAAAAAGGCAACGTAGATGCTGCAAATGAGTCTTTGCCCTTTCTTACATGTAAATACTATGTTGACGCGAAGGTTGATCTTGGAGTTCCGGATCGGGCTAGGCCAAGGAGGGTAGGGCTCGCTAAGCGAGGCGGTGAGCGACTCCGCGCGGTTGGCCACAACCAGAAAAGTTCCACTAATATTGAGTCGGAGGAGTTTTGAGATACGACCAGCATCCCACGACGACCACGACAAGCCGGTTGATCCCAGTCCGACACAATGGTGCGTACTTTAGAGCCTATTTTCGCTACTTGAATTAAAACAGGAGATGAAATTTTGCTCCATGTCCAGTGGAGGAACCGTGCTAATGAGATTCTGTCGGTATATAGGCGATCAAGCACAACAACCAGATTCAGAAGCACCGTGAGTGGCACCCGACGATCAAGATCAGGAGGCTCGTTTTCTTTCGAACGAATGCGATTAGGAATTCGACAGGCGATTGGGTTATTCGGGAATTGGAATCACTGATGGGGTTTTGTTGTAGACTTCCACAAGGACTGGCAGCGTCGTGTCCGCGTGCACTTCGAGCAGGTACGCTTTTTCGAAACTATCGCGGGACGAATTCGTGTCGGAAAAACAACATGGATGATGAAGTTTTGACGAGATGAATTGTTCTGGACTATTTTTGAGCGTGATGGACTGACAGGGTTTTTTTTTGGGATATAGGCCGGTCGCAAGCACAGCCGTCGTGAGGCCCGTCTCGCGAAGGCCGCCGCTGTTGCCCCTCGCCCCGTCGACAAGCTGCGTCCCATTGTGCGGTGCCCTACCGTCAAGTACAACCGCCGTGTCCGTGCCGGTCGTGGTTTCACCCTTGCCGAGCTGAAGGTAAACAAGTGACTTTGCTTTGTACACGATTGGAAGCTCATGATTTGTACAGGAGGCCGGTATCCCCAAGAAGCTCGCCCGCACAATTGGTATCGCCGTTGATCACCGCCGCACCAACTACTCCAAGGAGTCCCTTGTTGCCAATGTCGCCCGCCTCAAGGACTACAAGGCTCGCCTGATCCTCTTCCCCCGCAAGAGCGGTCAGTTCAAGAAGACCGACTCCACCGCCGAGGAGGTCAACGCCGCTAAGGCTGCCTTCGCCGCTGAGGGCCAGACCCAGGGCTACGCCACCAACGTTGGCGCCATCCTGCCCATCAAGAACACGACCGCCGAGGAGGCCGTTACTGAGGTCAAGCGCGACGACCTGCCCAAGGGTGAGGAAGCTGCATACCGCCGGCTGCGGGAAGCCCGCAGCGAGGCCCGCTACCAGGGTATCCGGGAGAAGCGTGCTAAGGCCAAGGCTGAGGAGGAGTCTGCCGCTAAGAAATAAGCTCCGTGTACCTAAACTATTATGTGCTCAAAAATTCTCAGCTAATGATGAATCTGGTCGTCGATTTTCACATTGGGGATTATCCTACAACCTAAGTGTACCGTGGTATGACTTGGGATTGGCCGACGTCCCATTTTTCTCTACTACCTCCATTTACCTATCTCCTCTATCTCGTTTGTCCTTTTTCCAGAGATAAAAAGGTGCTTCTGAACTACCACAATGAAATCGAATGTATGAATCCATTTCCATCACCCATTCTGGGCTTATATGCCGCTACGAACGTAGTTAAGGAACTTGTGGGAATGCGACAGGTAACTTTCCTGACTTTGGTTTCAGGAATCTGAGAATTGGGTAGTTTTACTTATACAAAAACAAAAGCATGGAGTACACTCATAGATTAAGTCGCCTAAAGCTGATGACCACCACTCTGCCCAAATAAAGCGTCTAGTACACACTTCGTTGCTTTGATGACAGCATCAGCCTCAGAACCGCCCGCAGTTCCTAACTGTTGCTTCTTGCTTTCATGCAAAACCGCTTCGAAAAGCTTCTTTGACTCTTGCTCCACCTTTCTATCTGAGCTGCTGTTGTATCCAGATAACGAAACGCATATGGTGGGCATTAGCTCCGGCTCCCCAGTCCAGTTGTCGATGGTGAGATCGCACGACAAGAGCGCTTCAAGGGCTCTTTGCTTTGACTTAAACAAAATGGATGTGCGTTCGAGGTGTGGCAATATTCGCCGTATATCAAGGTCTGAATTGACCTTTACAGAAGGTGGCCCGTTTCGACCTGGAATCAAAGCCGGATGCTGATCCGAGATCCGAGCCCAGATTTGAGCCCGCGACACTAGAGCTTCCCAGTAGCGGTTGATGCCCCAGCACAGTCCGGAAACATCCAATCGTCTGAGCGGGTCCTGTAGCCGCCCGTTGATCCATTGCTGCAGATAATCAAGTGTCGTCCCATCCACAGATGCTGCAAGAGATACTACGGATAGTGTTTCCGGGTTGGTCTCGTAGGAAACATCTATCTTGTAGACGTCAGGTGGGAAGGGCCGCGGTGCTGAAAGCGTGATCTGATGCCTTTCGACAAACATGCCTAGTTCTGACTTGGTAACGGCGTTTAAAGATGCGGTTATCTTCAAAGGAGCAAGAGCAGTCAGGTACGGGTCCACCTGCGCGCTCTTGCTAAGGGAAAAATGGTTCAATTCAGGGGATGCTTGTCGCTGTTTGGGTGGGCGCTTTGTGGAAAAAGGGAGCAGTGTTGATATGAGAGACGAAATTGTGTTATCATTTTTACGGGAATTGGTCGAGTCGGCGTAAGACGGATCGGTAGAGGTTAATAGAGGACTTCCAGGTCAATTTCTTCGCTAACTCCATGATCATGATAAGACTCACCATAAATCGTTTAGATAGGGTTCAATATCACCCTCTTTTTTATCAAGTTTGTCGCATAATCCCTCGAGCTTGGCGAGGTCTTGTTTAAGGGACTCTAATTGAGCCGAAAGCTGTCGCTTAAGCTTTCTCTTGTTGACAATAGACTCAGGAAAAGACGCATCGTTTGTGGTGATAGTCAGATCATCTGGCTCATTGCTATAATTAACCGTCCTGAGTTTTGAAGGGCTGCTTTCCAGATCCTCCGACGCTCGTCGTTTTCCCCGCTTTGCGTGCTGCATACTGGGGCTGTCGCTTATTAAACCTCTTGGACGTCCGGGAGGTGGCTCCAAGCCTAGCTGGGTTGGTGTTGGGGGTAAGTCGGGTTCGTCGAAACCGTTGTGCAGGACAGTGTCTTCATTCAGGTCCATGCCAGTTGCGCTGCCTAGCTCAACCGCCAGCTGATCCTCCGGAGTGTTAACCAAGCTCTCTTCCACTCTAGTTTCTCGCGAAGATGAGGGGGACTGGAATAAGAAATCTGAGGCGCTAATTCTTTTGCTAACGCGCCTCGGGGGTGCGGCGAACGCACCCAGTCCACTTGATCGTTGGCTAGCCAAGGTAAAAGGCGATTGTGATTGACGGCCCCTATTGAGGGTGTTTGAGGGGCTGGCCGTCAGCGCAATCGAGGGTCTGAGGGCTTTTCTGTCCCGCAAGCCAAAGGCCCTCGTTTCGGCTTCCTTCTCTTTGTCATCCTGGCTACTGCGTGTAGATGTTCTTGTTGGGGATCTACTCAAGGCGCGTTCTCGGAGCTCGGGATGTGACCGCGCTAGGCTCGCTTTCGTCGGTGCTTGGAAGGACGGACGGGGAGGAGAACGCCGTTGCGATGCATTTCTTGGAAGGGGTTCCATTTGCGAGATTGCGGGACGCCAACAACAGTTACTGTCCTGTTGTTGCTTGTTTGCGCTCTATGTCAGGCAACCATTGCTGCATGTCAGCCAGGAGAAGAAGCGGTAGTAAGTCTTCAAAAGTTATAATCATGCGAGACTCATTATATATACCAACAGCGATGGCTCTCTTCAGACCTGTCCATCCCCAGAGACCTGTGATCTAGACGTAGACAAACATTATTCACGTGACTTCGGAAGTAGATGGGGGTCGGAATGTTTGCATTGGTTGCATCAGAGCCTCGGAGAAGGACCATTTATCGCGGGAATGACGGTATCTACTCTTTCTACCGGCCTCTCGGTTGTTCAGTATTTGTGTTCAGCTCTCCAGAAAAATGGAGGACCATGCACTGTTCACAATCCGGAACTTGCTGCTTAGATCATTAAGATCCCCTTCACTTTCAAGCATTAGAACCTCTCTTGCGCAGACCAGGCGCCACCGTCGCATTTCATCTCCGGTACACCCCTTACACCACCATGCGAAACCAGATACAAATCACCTAGGCGATGCTCAAGCCTATCCGCTCTCCGGGTACTATTCCGATATTCTCTCCGCGCGTCATTCGCACCGCGGTCAAGCCACAACGTCTCCTTCTGCACCGCAACAGAAACCTGAAACGCCGCGTGCCCAAACGAACAAACTGCCGCAATCGCCAGAGGAACGAATGGCAATTGTCTTTGGAACTCGGTTAGCTGGGCCTGGTCGATCCTCACGCTATAATCGGGGTTCGAATTCTGCCTGGAAGACCGTCAATGGGGTGCCCATACCGCCGAAACCAGAAGAGCCAGATAACTGCTGTATGAGCGGCTGTGTACACTGTGTGTGGGATGACTACCGGGACGAAATGGAAGAATGGGCTGCATTACTGGCGCAGGCAAAGGCCAAGGGCGGCACGTCTAAATCGCCCAAGGTGGTTCCGACCGCCATACCAAAGACACCGGTTGATGTGGCGGCCAGTTCGAGCATGGATGACGATGGGGGCGGCAGTGAGACAAACTGGTCGTCGCCTGGATCTGGTGATGACCTTTTTGCAGATATTCCTGTTGGTATACGAGAGTTTATGAAGACAGAAAAGAGGTTGAAACAACTTCATCGCAACGTGGGCGATGTTTGAGCCCCGCTTGGGAGCTTCCCTCGGCTCGGTGCTGTTATGCTGTCAGGATACATGCCTGTCAATTGTATATAAACAATAGATTTTTAGAATTGTATATAGTATAGAAAACGGATCTGGAAGATGGTATATTGGTGTGGTTGGTCAACAATCTCTTATACTGACCAGTGTGGAAAAGATAGCTACCCGCTCGAACACTAATCTTACCATCTACCTTGGGTCTCTACTCTGTATAGAGTACAGTGTCCAAGCTTAAATAAACGAACGGTTTCAAGCTTACTCTTGTAGACTGAAAAACCATTCCTATCCGTCGCTTTCATGAGACCTTCATAAAGGATCCTACTTCCTGTCATCGCAGATAAGTAAGAGATGAATCCCATCGCAGAGCTTTCTATACTTCTGCCTATAAAAACGCTGTGTCCCTCCAACTAATGAGCAGCCTTCAACCTACACCGAGATGACCTCGGGTCACGCTTCGCTGAGCCCGGACGGTTGAGATACAATTATCGTGTAATTAGACGATGCTCACCAGGTTTGGCTACACATGGCACCCAGCTCATTTTTCGTACAGTTTGGTGATTTCGAACTATTCGCACAACAAAATACATTGCGCTCAGAACTGAGCACAGCGAAAAGCCATTAACTGACTTGCGCGACTAGCATATCTCGTCTGACTCCCTGGTGATAGACTGGTTAATTCAAGCGGCTCTCCGGGATAACCATTACCATCTGTCGCACATAACCTCCTTTCTCTGGCATGGCTTGAGTCTAGATTCGGTACATGTATGTTCTGAAAGTGTCTTTCGCGATATAAGACGTCGAAAACCAATCTATAATAACCAGGACTGACCACGTTTCTAGTCTTGCATTTGGATATAAGGGTTCAGTTGGCTCCTTGGATATATTTAGTGCTTATAAACTCTCAGCTCCTAACGAAGTAAAGCACCTAGAAAACGTTTGGCAGAGCCGGGGCGACTCCGTATAAAGTATTTGCCGTTATTTACTTAGACGAAAGTCCTCGGGGTTGAGTTTTGGCGCTTGCTGGCATGCCCTTGAACAAACAATTTGTGTTCACGAAGGTTGACCGATATTAAATTAGAGGGACATCCAACCCACTCTTAAGTCGTTCAAAGCTCTTTTGTCATATGGAAGCTGGAAGTTGTTTTATCCAATACTAGCCATGACGTTCCGCGATATGTTCCGTGTCGGGCTACGGCGGGCTGTAGGAACCTTTTTAGTCATCGAAAAAGACAAGATCATCTTCAAGCGCGTCCGCTAGGAGCAAGCTGTTTTTCCCAAACCTCGGCCAAGTTTTATAGTCGAATACCATTCTTTGCCCTCTTTTACCCCCTCCTTTTCTACAAGTCTCTCCTCTCTTGTTTTACGCTTTTACTTCCTTCCGTCATGTTCAAAGTTTTCCGCAGCCGGCCAGTTGCGGCGCTCAGAGCTGCCACGGTACGATCCTCTGCGCTCCCTCACCTAATGACACAATTAATTGACATGCTTGTTGGCATTCTGCAGGGCTCGTCTTCGCGCATTGCTCAGCAAAGAAACCTCTCCATCCATGAATATCTTTCCGCCAACCTGCTGAAATCAGTACGTGCACAGTCGAGCGCGCTTTAAATACTCAACTGATCTTCATTCAGTATGGTGTGGGTGTGCCCAAGGGCGAAGTCGCTCGGTCGGCTGAGGAGGCTGAGAAGGTCGCCAAGTCACTCGGTATATATCCGTCCCTTCCCCATCTGGTAAGCCGTACTAAGATGCGCGTCTCGCAGGCAACGATGACATGGTTATCAAGGCTCAGGTCCTTGCCGGTGGTCGTGGCAAGGGTCACTTTGATAACGGCCTCAAGGGAGGTGTGCGCGTGATCTACTCGTGAGTTTGAGCTGCTAACCTCAGATTTCTCTTTGACTAACTTGGTTTGTGTTTATTCAGTCCCACAGAGGCCAAGATGTTTGCCAGTCAAATGATCGGACACAAGCTCATCACCAAGCAGACTGGCGCTGGCGGTCGTCTTTGCAACGCCGTTTTTATTGTCGAGCGCAAGTTCGCTCGTCGCGAATTCTACCTTGCCGTCCTCATGGACCGCCAGACTCAGGGACCTGTCATCGTTGCTTCGTCGCAGGGTGGTATGGACATCGAGACTGTCGCCAAGGAAAACCCTGATGCCATCATCACGACTCCTATTGATATCAATGTCGGCGTGACGGATGCTATCGCTACCAAGATTGCCAACGAGCTCGGCTTCTCCGAGCAATGCGTTGATGACGCCAAGAAGACCATCCAGAACCTCTACAAGGCCTTTATGGAGACCGACGCTACTCAGATTGAAATCAACCCTCTGTCTGAGACTTCAGACCACCAGGTTTTGGCTATGGACGCCAAGTTGGGCTTCGACGACAACGCCGAATTCCGCCAGAAGGAAATCTTCTCATGGAGAGACACAACGCAGGAGGACGCTGACGAGGTCAAGGCCGCTGAGTATGTTCATTCTATCTGTCAAAGAAACTCTCTAATCAGTGTAGGCACGGCCTGAACTTTATTAAACTTGATGGTGATATTGGTTGCTTGGGTGTGTATCCCTATCCCAATGATATTATAGCAGTACTAACTCGTACAGTCAACGGTGCTGGTCTCGCCATGGCCACCATGGATATCATCAAGCTGAACGGTGGCAACCCTGCCAACTTCCTTGATGTTGGTGGCGGTGCCACCCCCGCTGCCATCAAGTCGGCGTTCGAGCTCATTACAAGCGACCCCAAGGTTTCGGCTATCTTCGTCAACATTTTCGGTGGTATCGTCCGCTGCGACGCCATCGCGCAGGGCTTGATCAACGTTGTTCAGGAGATGGGCTTGCGCACTCCTATCGTAGCCCGGTTACAGGGAACCAACATGGAGCAGGCTCACAAGCTGGTGCGTTAGAAAATAGTTTCCCGCTAGTAGAAAGTGCTAACGTCTGTAGATCAACGAATCCGGCCTCAAGATCTTCTCTATTGAGGACCTCCAGAGCGCTGCGGAAAAGTCCGTTCAGTTCTCCAAGGTTGTCAAGATGGCCCGCGAAATCGACGTGGGCGTTGAATTTACCCTCGGTATCTAAGCTCCGTTCGAATCCCTTTCAACCATCCGGTATCTCCTTGTTCGTTTATTTTCTCTTCTCTGGTGAACTCGGTATTCGCTGAATCGATTGGAAAGGGATGCGCAAAGGAAGGATGGTGTGTTTGTAATTGTCAAGTGTGGCGCTAACAGAATCCTACTGCCCACAGATTAGTCGGTGTCCAGTTATATCAAACAGTGGGCGGGTAGGTCTATCAGGGGTTGAGTAATTTGAGGAAGGTTTAGGAGAATCTGTAATAGAGAGCTTTCAAGTTATTTTGTACATCCTTCTTTTGTGGGTTGGTTTTCTATTGTCCAAGTTTTCTGTGTCTTAGACTTCAAACCCTCCATAATCTGTATATGCAATATTCAGGTAAAAATATCGACGAGTTGAATCTGTTCAACTCCCACCAAATCCTGTAGACTGTGGTCTGTCCCAATGCCAAGTAGGTAGATATTGACCAATTAGCCAGAGGACTGTCACTGTATTATTCAACATAATGAATGCAAATATTTTTATATGCAGCTCAGAGGGGCTGAGATGCGTAAACAAAGTAATATCTACCGTTCGTGGGGTTTTCCGTCACCTCGGCCGAACTTCACAACTACCATTCCAATGCGAGTAGCCTTCTGGTTGTCATCATGATTTGACAAATGTTTCGAACCACCCATGGACTCAAATATCCAGGAAATCATCATTCGCTTCAAACAGCTGAACACAGCCTCGGCTCGGCGCACCGTTTACCACCAGATCATGGACCAGTTAGACCCTCATGAATGGAGAGACGTGCAAAAGCGTATCAACCAGCGAACCTTTCAGAAGGATATCCTCGGTTCATTACCTCTAGAAGTTGCAGTGCAGATCATTCAGTACCTCGATGTAAACGATGTACACCTTCTCCAAAGAGTCTCGCGAAGATGGCATGAGGTACTGTCTTCAGAACCAGTCTGCAGCGTCTTATTCCGCCAGTATACTGGGGGTTCCCTCGATAACGAGTTCAAGTCTACGTTCGCCCGCTACTCAAGGCAGAGGTCTCGTCTAGAGCAAGGACGTCCAGTTGCACATGTACAATTGGACATACCCTTTAACCAAGACCTCGACTATTGTGACGGCAGATATGCCTGGTCAGCTGACGGTGGTACCACGATCGTTGTCTTTGATCTATGCTCCCGCAAGACACAGCGCTTCTGCACAGAGAATCGCGAGCGGTTTGAGAGATTCCGCTTATCTGAAGATCTAGTGGCTGCAATCACTGTTCGCGGGTCAGTTGTTTACATTCCCGTTTCCTTTCTACAATTTACATGAAGTAACAGGTATTGCCACGCTTGGGACCTCCGGACAGAATATACGCGCGCTATCCGTCTTCCCAACACAAATGTATCTCACTTTGTCGTTGGCGGCTTCAGAGTTGCTGTACATTATGAGGACCTTCGCATAGACGGCCAGGAAGGTGGGGTTGTCATGCACTTTGACCTTCGGCCAGGAAGCTCAAGAACCCACTGGGTTCATCCAGTTAAAGAGCTAGCACTCTTGAGCCTGGACACATCCTCAAATTATTTGACAACGATCTGTCTCAAACACCATAGCAATCCGGATCCAAGCTATATACCCAATCGGTCCTGCCTCCACGTTGTGAGATATGAGCTTCATGAAAATGGAAAAGCCTCAGTTACACGCTCCTATTCTTTGAATCTACCCTCCTCCAGTGAAAGGGCATATGTGGCGAAGGATTTGCCACAGTGCTACAGAAACATAGGGGTCCTCTATGTCAGGTCCTCATCTGCTCATTCGTCCGTTCTACCAATTACTTACCACCCGCAAACAGAGCAAGTTTGTATACACGCACTGCTCGATCCTCGGATGGTTCACTCTTTGTCTATGGCCAATGTTGATAATGGCATTCTCTACTGGGTCAGAGATGATGCTGGCAAGCAGAGCATCTGGATCTCTAATCCCTACGCTGTGACGCCTCTCTATGCTTCTCAAGGCTTAGATTTTGACCTTCCTCGAGCTCTGTCAGACGAGGCTTCTCTCATTGTTCATGGCCGTCGTTTGTTGGCAGGTGATTCTCGGTTTGTGTCCATGATCGACATGTCAGGGACACAGTTGTGGTCCTTTGAGTACGACGCGAACCAACTGGGATATGCAGAACCTAACCCCTAGTTGTTAGGCTAATATGTCTCTATTTTTGTACCCTTATGGCGGTAACTGAAGTCTCGCGCATATTGATGCGACGGGACTACTGGGATTGTCAGGACATAAATAAAACAATGCGACCGAGTGGACAATATATCGATGGTCATTGTATCCTTAGTGAGCTTGGATGTGACCAAAATATATATTCGGGGGTCAAACTTCTGCTTTGCCACCTCTCTTCGCGGCAACAGCAGACATTCTCCATTTACTAGACCGTCCTTGTCTTTTATATCACATTACTCTCTACAATTAGCCTTATCCCATACATCGATCATCTATTTCCAGCTTCCAATGAAGCACGATTAATTCCTTAAATTTGTCTGCTTTTCCTCCTTGCAAACCTGTATCGCTTATATGGCACCAGGAACGCCCACGTCAACCACGACGTAAAATTCTGAGGTCTGGGAACGAAAACCAGATATTGGTCCTACCTGAGACATTTCTTCAGAAGAATAGGAAACGAATATTATTGGCGAGAGTGCTCAAAGGCCGGAGCCTCTTTTTGCGACAACTCGGGAAGCAGAAGCGGAGACACTACTTGGTTGATCAGCGCCTGCTTGGCCCAGACACTGGCCATTATTATCAGCGGTGTTGACGGAGCGCTTCTCCTCACCTCTGCTGCTTTTTCCATTGTCTATTCTCCCGTGTGTTCTCCTCTATTGCTTATTCCCCTATGCGAACCTTTATCCTGACTATCCTCACGGCAGATTTTTGATTGAGAGATAGAAGAAAATTTCGCCCGTCCTGTTTCCAGGTTCCCGTCCCCCGCTTGCGGCGTGCGGCCGCTGTCGCCCATTACCCCTGTTCCGCCGCGCGAGATGAGCAGTCTCGCTGATTTTCCATCGAGAAATACGGTCGCGTCTGGTGCTACGGGTGCGCCCGGTAGGATACGGAAGCTTCCTGTTCTCTCGTCATCTGTCCCGTCCGGCACATTGACGAGTGAACCGATGGAGATCACTCCGCCTCCTTCGGCTGCCGCTAAGAGCGCCCATCACAGTACCCCGGATAATGATCGAGCGGGCGCAAATACCACGACGACATCCAATGGCTCGCCGGACTCAGGAAACCCGAACAACCATGCGACGCACGGCCAGGCTATTGGTGCCGCCGCTGCAGCCCAACAACCCAAGGTCGTGCAAACAGCCTTCATCCATAAGCTTTACAAGTACGTATAGCTCCAGGTTTCGCATGGAGGACCTCTTTGTGTCCGGGCATTTGCTAAGTTATATGTTAGCATGTTGGAGGATCAAAGCATCCAGCATTTAATATCATGGTCCAGCACCAACGACAGCTTCGTCATGTCTCCTACATCGGAGTTTTCCAAAGTCCTCGCGTTCGTTACTCGCCCTTTTTTGATCTTCAACCACTAATTGACCATATAGTCAATACTTCAAACATACCAACATTTCATCCTTTGTGAGGCAACTGAATATGTATGGTTTTCACAAAGGTAGACCGTTTCCTGGCCACAAAATCGCTTTTAATAACGTCGGTGACAGTGAGTGATGTCTTCCATACCGGATCTCCTGACTCTGCGCTCTGGGAATTCAAACACGGCAACGGGAATTTCAAGCGCGGTGACCTTGTTGGATTGCGAGAGATCAAGCGACGTGCGTCGCGTCATGCCTTGATCCATCGAGATTCGTTTCCTGGGCACAAAAACGCCGCCTCACAACCCGGAACACCAGCGGAGCCTGCTCCCGATGCTACTGAAGCACGTTTGATGCAACTAGAGCATATGCTTTTCGATATGCATAATCGCCTCAGCCGGGCCGAGGAGGGAAATGCAACCTTGAATTCAAGGTGTCAAGCCATGGCGGAGAGTATCATCAAATGTCACCAAGTAAGATCTTGATCCCCAATGTTGATCTCCCGCTTATCATGTTCTAGTGGAGTCATACGCTATCCCGGTTTCTGCAAAGAATGATACCTGACCGCGGAAGTTTCCTATACCGTGATTGTATGAATATCTTTCGTGCTTGGTGACCTAAACTGACGTATAGCAGTGACTAATATGCAAACGGAATTGGAGAAGCACCTTGATAGTGCTCGATCCTTTGAACATCCAGACATGAGGCTGTTGCACATACCAAGCGTCGCAGTCGATTCAGGCCCTCCGTTGTCTCCACGACAAATGCCGCAAGATGATAGTCGACGGCCGTCTATAATGGATACATCGAGATCAAATATGATTCGTCCGCCTGTACCCCCCCATTTGTCCGCCTCGCCCCGTCGTTACGGCTCAATTGGAGCAGCAAGTTCTTCTCCCAATTACAGTCGCCCTCAGGTCCCGTCAATAGTTACTCCGCAGCCACCAGTGCCTCATCCTCTATCATCTGCAGCCTCGCCGCCCGGCCCCAATCTTGCGCGCCGACATACCTCGGCAGATATTCGCCAACATGGATGGCCGCCACCAGGTATTTCACCATTCCCTCTGAATCAGCCATCCTCACAGGGCCCATCTCCTTGGTCGCCATCACCGCTGCGCACACCGACATCGAGTGACCAACAAGTACGAGATGTATTAGCACAGTACGAAATGGGAGCACCGCGCCGTCTCCAACAAGACATCTCGCGAAATGCCACACCGCCGCTAAATCCCGACCAGCAGGGGCCTATAGATAATGGCTGGGGATTTGGCGGCCCCAAATTCCCTCGGCATGAGTCCTCTTTGCCTGCTACACGCCGATCAAGCATGGCAAGCAACGTACATTCGCTCCTCAACCCTGCCGACACTGCCGAAAGACCTGATGAGGATCAACATGCCGCGGAAGATCGAAAACGGAAGCGACTTGAGTGAGTCGGCTTTTTTTTCTCTTGGGAAACTCTTTGGCGCAATATTTCCTGTGAGTTGGGACAGAAAAAGGTCATTGTCATATTTAAATTCATTCCATCCTGGAGCGTGGCACTTGTATAATCTGGGCTTGATATAATTGTACAATCCTGGGCGCGGAATTTTGGATACCATGGTTATGCTCAGGAGGAGTACCTGTTTTTTTTTTTTTTTTTTCCCTATCTCCCCAACTCTTTTTTTTGCATGTTCACCATCTTGGGGCATAGTATAGGTGCCGATAAAAGGCATCATATATATGCTGGCATATATGCATTCTCACGCCAATTCTGGCCTATAGAGTTTATTCCCCGCATCGGCTTTGACTGTCTCACTTGGAGGACTGAAATTGGGCGTTGACGCAGTGTGGAATCTTTGGCACTTGTGTCTTATTGGGTTGACACGTACACTGACAGCGTGACAGTCCCGGAGTTTTGACATAAAGATAGCATTGGGGTATATAGTGGGTATATTGCAGGATCTACAAAACGACCAAAGGCAATCATCGCTTTTTCCTCTTCTTTGACCGCTCAGCCAAAATCTCATCAAGGAAACTCGTGGTTTTTTTCCTCCCCTTGGCCTTTAGCCCTTGTGAGCTGGCCGTCTCTTCTTCCTCACTGTCCTTGTACTTCACTTCGCTATCCGCACCTTCAGTCCGTGTTGTAGGCTCAGCACTCCCTCCAACCTTTCTTTTTCTTGATGATGCGTTCTTGCCAATTGATGCTGCCCGGCCCTCATCGTCATCGACATCGTCGTTTTCTCCGACACCTGAACCCTGCTGGTTATGACCCGGCGCTCCTCTTGGGATATAATTCTTTGATGCAGGATCAGTGGTCTTTTGTCGTGCCTTCTCCTTCTCAGCCATAACCCTTTTGTAATTCCTCCCGAGAAGCTGTCTCCGTAGTTCATCGTTCGAATCGAGCTCCCTGCGGTTCCAGCTCCCATCTGCGGCTTTCGTAGGCAACGGAGCTCCGAGACCTAGTCTGCAATTCCAGTGAGTTAGCCGATTTTTCAATGTACATAGGAGCCACGTAGTCAGGTGCGACGCACGTCTCAGGAACAGCTGTAAAAATTTCCTCTTCTTCCTTTTGCAGCTCGGCGTCGGCCTTCGCATTGTTTCCGTCCGTTGCAGGCGTTGCGGGGAGCCAGGATGCGACGAGGCGCTGACTGCGGGCAAGGGCGATATTGGCCCTGTTAAGGATTACATCTGTGTCGGTTTTTGAAAGAGACATATCTATCCCTTTTTTTCTTGCTTGTATTTTCCGGGTTGGTATGTAGAATGAAGTTGAGCTATTATAATTATTTCTAGAAGAAAGCTTGGCGGGTGGTCGGAATGGAATAAGTATTATCAGTTTATCAATCTATATCATCATATTCATGGTCTTCTGACTCTAGCTATTTACAGACATCATAATACATAACCACAAAAGTGAGATCAGGAGAAAAAAAAACATATAATACATGGAGTAGCATATCCCGAACTTTATGCCCGCCTCATCTAGACATTAGGCGACAGTAAATCATACTTCACACAATTCTCCACACTCTCAATGCTCGCCCTAAGTAAGCCACGAGCTTCAAGACCAACCCAGACGCGGAGCATTGAGGTGTCGCCCGACCTAACTGTCTTTAGGAAAGTGGCATTGGAACCGAGTTTCCGTAAGATGGGAAGGGCACTGGAAAGTGAGTCAGTTCTGCGGATTACCAAAAAAGGGGGTTCTGAGCGGGTGGCAACTCGATGATTTCGAGCAGCAAGGCAGGGAATATCGGCGCTAACCTCTTAAAGAGATCGAGATCAGGATCCATGCTCCGGCCAATGCCTTCGAGAAGAAGAATGGAGATGACGACGTTGACAAAGTCCCCTTCCAAGCGGACGTGGTGTCGCCGGACCATGGATAGCACTTCGCTGAGAATATCGCCGATCTTGACATTCCCAAGCGCAAAGGTCCGTGATTTGACGCCGAGGACCAAATGTTGCATCCTTAAAGCAAATATGTCTGGGTCGATGACTTCCTCGGGCTGACGACACCGCTCAACCATGAGTTCACCCGCGCGGTGGCCGTCGAATTCAGCGACAGCTCGGAAGAGGGCTAAGAAGTTCGCGCGATTGGTGTCATTTAGCTGTGTTACTAGCCCTGTGTCAATGAAAAGGAGTTGCGGTCGGTAGCCTTCCGCGTTGAGCTCGTCTAAAGCCTTCTCCCATTTTTGCGAATCATCTGCATATGGCAACAATCGGGCAAGTATGGCGTCTGCAACATCGACCTCCTTGAGAGTCGGTGCTTCATCTGCGCGGCCTTTCTTGCGGAGAGACAAATCAAGCTCGCTGGGTTGATAGAAACGAACCATGATGTTTCCTGGATGCAGGTCCGCATGCACAAAATTGTCAATCAAGAGCATATGTAGAAAAGCATCCAAGCCTTCGTTTGCAATCTCATGCTGGTACACACCTCCCCCCTTTTCCAGAAAGGTCGACAGAGGTATGCCCTGGGCGAACTCCTCAATAAGCACCTCGCGGGTGCTATAATCCAAATACGGATACGGAAACCAAGCTGTGGTACGCGATCTGAACTTCTCGCGGAAGATTTTCAAGTTTGTGGCCTCAATCCGTAGATCGAGCTGTAGCTTCATCATCTCGCCGAACTGAGCAACCTCATCAGGGAACGATAGCCAGTGCATTGTTGGAATCGCATTAAGCAAAGAAGCAAAAAAACTCATGATACGCAGGTCTCTGCGGATTAGCCGCTCAACGCGAGGATGCAGTACTTTGACTGCAACGTATGAGGACGGAACTCGCCGGGGGGTGCTCTTGACCAAGACGTCAACGTTTTTTTTGAGCTTGCCCCTTAGGTTCTGAGGCTCGCAGGTTAGCTGGTTATCTGCAAGATTGGCTAGATTTGGCTTAAGCTTCGCCTTGTACACTTGCGCGATGGCGCCAACTCCCAGAGGTTCCTCATTGAATTCCTCGAAGATATCCTCAAAGGGCATCCCATTAAACGCCTTTTCTATTATCCGCTTGGTTTCGTGTAATGAATGGCCAGGAGCATTCGAGTGTAATGACGACATGATTTCGCACATTTCGGGAGGGAAAATATCAGTACGCGATGCGGCCCATTGCCCAAGCTACGAAGTCAGCAGGTTTAATATGATATAGTCAAAATACTTACCTTGATGAAGGCAGGACCCGCGCGCTCCATAGCCCTAACAAGAAAGCTATACCACCACAAGGTGCCTGTGCGAGCCCCGTCATTATTCTTGATGCGCCTTCCAAGCCATATCGTAGGCGCTGTCAGGATGACAGGTAGGAAGATGATGACTAAATGGACGAAACGAAAGCCAGTCGCTATTGTGTCGTAGAGATAATATGTCCAGTAAGCTACAACAGGGCCCCCGAGCCCTATTCGTTCTTCTGTCTTCCCAAGGACATCTTCTCTGAACTCCTGGCGCGAAGCCTCTAACATCAGTTTTTCCCCGGGTTTACCGTCATCTTCTGTTTCCGCTATCTTCACAAAAGCGCCCGGAGCGAGTGCTGCAAAAATCACTGCACCAATTCTCGGAATCCCCTTCTGACGGCCTTGGCTTGAACGCTGCGGACATGACGGCCGTGTGAAACGGCGGCTCGGAGGCAGAGGGAGGCGGGCGAGAAGCTGTGGAGTTCTACCGCAGGTCGCACGAAAACAGCGAAGCTGGAGGGAAATCCTCATATTCTTTCACTTGTAAAGCATTAAATGACATGGAGAGAGATATGTAGGAAATGTTGGCGGACGCTGAGTGTAGGGATGGTAATCTGAGTGTTCGCGGGAAGTTGGAGTAAACCTCCGTTAGTCGAGTCAAGATTTCGCATGTGTTGCCGACGTCATCGTCTATCTTCAGGCCTCCATCATTAATCTATGTTCCTTGTTCAACACTACTCGTTTGCTAATTATTTTTAGGTCTGCCCTGCTCTAAAATATCTAGGCGCCTTGAGATTTAAAGCACTTTCAAAGGTCCGGCAGCTGCACAATCCTACTGGAGGTTCAGAACTACACATCACCTTCATCCGTGCAAGTGGATGAAGCATTTTTGATAATTGCTTTGCGTGCTTTTAGCCGTCATTTCTAGGTTAAATCCAGTCGACGTCTGCCCATTGCCCAATCCCTTTTGCCAACAGTCATTTGGACTGGACAAGATACACGTTGGGCCGTCTCCGCTATGCTGTTTCTGACGCCGAAGCGGGCAATGGCCGCTCATAGTCTCAGTCTTGGACTGGCACAATTGCGTGCTGTACTATAAGCTATGCCTGCATCCTGCAGTTTCTGTCAGATTTTTCTTTCCTCCCCTTAGCATTTCTCGCAGTTCAGGCCGGGTTCGCTTTCTCTCTCTCTTTTTTTTTTGTCCATGGAAGTACGCCTGCCTTTTTCTACGCCTTTTCGAAGAGCTCAAGACACTTCAGAGTAAACCGAAGGTATTGAAGTGTGGCATTGTTGCCCTTCCAACAACCAGTCGGATGGAGAACCTTGTCTGTTACTTATGTGTGAGCTCTTCGTTCCCATCTGAACAGCGAATGCTTATTCATGTCAAGAGAATATTGCATTCAAAGGAGGGTTTCTTATCCGGGTGACCTTTACGCCACAGACGAACCATACCGAAGACCCTGAATAGCTGTTTCCTATGGTCTACGACACTCGTCTTATCCGGCATCGGAAACTAGCTATACCTCCCTTATGAGATGGTTGAGGAGAATGTGAGCACACTGACCGCATGAATAGTTGAATATATTTTATCCCTCAAACACCATACAATTACTGCCATCTCAAAAATCAAAATTGGAACAGCCTGATTCGCTCAGCGATCCGGCAAACATTGTTAATGAAGCTGCTGTTGGGCGCCTCCATTATCAGCCCTCAATTGCCTTGTCATATCTTTCTGAGCTACAACCTACACGATTGGTCGATAGCAACAGCTGCTATGAGCCGGAAAATGCTTTGCTGGAAGGACCTACGAGAAGTGGAATCCGTGCAGGGTTCTCGCGACTGTGCACGAATCATCGCTGGCTTCCCACCGGTGAACGGGCAATTTGACTACACACCAGTCAGCATGTCTGTCCACAGATCTTGGCCAAAGCTCTGACGAATGGACGGTCAAAGCTCAACAGTGTTATTCTTTTCTACGTCATATCGATCTAGGCGAACTGCATCGGCACAAATTACTTCTGTGGACTAAATCGACTGACAATATTTAATATATCCTTGGTTTGTTTTATGGCGGCGATGCCAAGCATATTGGAATTGCAGATGTCTTGCAACACATAGTTCTTCGGCTATCTGAACATCAGAGTCATAGCCCAAACTCTCATACTGGATGGCAAGGGAGTAGCTTTCTCACTTCTCCAATTACAGCTCTAACGACCTCGGAGAGACAGATAAGCTCGAAAGATACGGGCCGTATGCGCGTGAGATTGACTGTCGGGGACATGACAATAAAAAAGACGGAATTGAATTCAAAGAACAATAGCTAGACGACTTCTGGCGACTGCTCAAGCGGCTTGAGCCATCCATCACTTACCTACCTACAGCCGATCCAGCTTCCCAGAAACTCAATTTGCAGCGGGTAGCAGCATCTCAGCGCCACTCAAGATCGTCAATATCAATACTGTAAGCGAAATTCATGGTGTCTAATCTACCTTAATCTCTCTGTGTGTGTTGTTACCAAGTTTTAAGGCTCATGGACGAGGCGCTTGAGCAGAATAACTTATGGCATCATTGCGCATCAGATCGTAACGGAAGTTGGTAACTCTAAGTCTATATAATGCCTCTACGATTTAGACATCCGTAAAACTCGACTCCAGACAAGTACTTCTCAGGTATACCCCAGTCTCCGTAAAAGTGCGTGTCGTTTACCACAATAAGTAAGTGGACCCATGGTTCTGTGCCGTTTAAACCGATCCATCAACCATTTTAAGGCCCGATTGCCGCAGCCCACGAACCTCTGTTAGATTTATCTTCCAAGGTTGTCGGCCTTTTTTTTTCTGGCATATCTTTAACACAGTACTGTTGCTGGTGGGCCGGGCAGTCTTTGTTCCTGGCGTTACAACAACTGAAAGAGTAAACCCTCGTCACTCTCAATTCACAACGCTGGTTTGGGTTGCCAGTTGATCTGCGAGATCATCCACTTTCAAGCTTGGCATCTGTGACCTAACTCGTCCAAGTTAATCGTCTTAATCGTCTTCAAGGCTACAAAAAGAGAAGATGTTTGAAGTTAGATAGTCGTTGGCCATTGAATGCATATGACGATGCATCTTGAACTTCCGCCGCCTCCCAGACACCTACGATCTCCCGGTGCTGAGGGCTACCGTACACCAACGATCGAAGACGCAGAAAAAGACTTGTCAAGAACATTATCAGAAGGCAATGCAGTTCTTCAACCAACGGGTTCGCGAGTGCGAGAAGCGCATACCTCAGCGCTAGAGTCTACACATGGCTCTTTTCGTAACCGGTACAGTGAAGTCGACATGTCACTAACCAGGACGATGACTGCATCCACGGGCGGGAAACTCAACTGGAAGAAACGAATACGACACTTTACCTGGGCGTTCTTCACTCTGACAATGGCCACGGGTGGTATTGCCAATGTTTTATATTCTAGTAAGTCTTCAGGCCCTTGAGCCATCAGCTACTAACGGCAAACAGTACCTTATAGATTCCGAGCCTTGGATACCATTGGAATTATCTTCTTTCTCGCAAATATTGTCTTCTATCTCATAATCTGGGCTATTTTGCTTACGCGCTTCTACTTGTTTCCATATACTTTCAAAGCATCTCTTTTGCATCCCACAGAGTCTTTGTTTGTTCCAGCATCGGTGGTCTCGTTTGGAACAATCTTGATTAATATCTCACAATATGGCACTGATAATACTGGGCCGTGGCTTACTGACACTGTCCATATTTTATTCTGGATCGATGCTGCCCTGGCTGTTATCTCGTCTGCCGGGATTTATCTTCTTTTGTATGCCACCCTGTCCATGTCACTAAGATATGGCTTGGCCGGCTAATAGTAGCAGGTGGTCAACACAGACCTTTACCATAGCGCAAATGACGCCTATCTGGATTTTTCCGGCCTATCCTATGCTGATTATTGGACCTCACGCTGGGCTTTTATGCGCTAAGTTGGAGCCCTCTAGAGCACTGCCCATTATTGTTGGGGGCACGACTATCCAGGGAGTGGGGTTCCTGGTTTCATTGATGGTGTATTCGGCCTTCATTTACCGATTGATGTCCCAGAAGCTCCCCAGGGAGAACATCCGGCCTGGGATGTTTGTTTCTGTTGGCCCGAGCGCATTTACGGTAGCAGGTCTTGTGACCATGGCTGCTCAGGCGAACAGTGTTTTCCCAGATGATTTTATGGGTGATGGCATCTTGGCCGCTAACGTCTTAAGGATTGTGGTCAACTTCGCCTCCTTATGGCTTTGGGGGTGAGTACCTTTGCTCCCATAAATTTCCAAGCTGACCTCACAGTCTTGCAATATTCTTCTTCTTCATCGCAAGCTTCGCGCACATATCTGCCATCGGCCCTGGGCGGATGGTTTTCACGATGGGCTGGTTCTCGTTTGTTTTTCCAAATACTGCGCTCATTACATCGACATTTGCAGTGGGAAATGCATTTTCTTGTAAACCTATTCTGATTATAGGGTGTGTCATGGTTATTCCTCTTGTACTGATGTGGCTCTTCGTTGTTTATATGATGATCCGCGCTATCATCCTACGTCACATCCTCTGGCCACAGAAGGGAGAAGACAAAGACGAGGGAGGGTTCGAAATCAATGAGATTAGGCCTGGCACACTCGGAGAAGAATTCCAGTAAGGCTTTCTACTGACACAGAGGATTGTGTAGCTACCATTCGATTGAATGGTCATGTTTTTGGAGGGATCCGCAAGAATTTGTATATATGTGATGTAATCCGAAATCTTTCAATACCATCCAAGCACGAAGCCGGTTAGATAACCTCGTGGACTTATACATGAACACCCCATACAGTAGTATACATAGTAGAGAAATTAGTCACGGCTGGCGTCGGCAGGCTCCGATGGCAAGGGTTCGCAGGCTCCACCATAACTTGGGAACGGTCCAATCCATGGCGTGTGTGCCACATGGAACCTTATCCATCTATCTTGGCTATTTTTTTTTCTGCCCCTCGGACTCTGCCTTCTTGAATATTATTTACGCGTTTTCCTCTCCTCTGCTCAATATTTGTTTCTTGAAGAACACTCGCTGTTGAGCTTTCGGCTTCTACCAGGCACAGCTCTTATCCATCTCTCGTCTTATCGCGCTATCAGGAAACCTCTTATCTCCAACATGCCCCAAAAAGTCTATGTCACCTACAACCAGGTATGAAATGCTCAGTTTGTGCATTTGAAATCCCAGAGTTGCAAACGTCTCCTACATAAAATAGCCGCAATAAGTGCATTCACTGGATACTCATACTTCGACGTCACATCGGTCTAACATGTATTACATATAGGTCCACAAGCTATGTCAATCCTCGGCTGACCAAATCCTCAACACATTCCACCCCAACTTGATGATCGCTATTGGTGGAGGCGGTTATGTCCCTGCCCGCATCCTCCGGTAAATCGACCAGATTTCATAGAGAAATTATAACCTGACCAACCACTAGATCGTTCCTCAAGCGCCCCGGCGAGCCCAACATTCCTATTCAGGCCATTGGTCTGTCACTCTACGAGGATCTTGGTCGCGGTGACCCAGAGGAGGTCCCCGGTACAAAGGTTACCCGAACACAATGGCTGGATCTGAGCTCCTTGGAAATGGCCAACCTGATTGGCAAGAACATTCTCATCGTCGACGAGGTCGATGACACGCGGACAACACTGGAATATGCCGTTCGTGAACTGCAAAAAGATGTCGAGGTCGCGCAAAAGCAGCTTGGTCGCGAAGGCGAAAAGACAAACTTCTTTGTTTTTGTGCTACACGTATGTCTCTGCCGGGGATTGGGTTGTGAGGATGCTAACGGCTTGAACAGAACAAAAACAAGTCGAAGAAGGGTCAACTGCCCACTGACATGATGGAGTCCGGCCGGTATCACGCCGCTGTCACCACTGATGACGTTTGGATTTGCTACCCATGGGAGGCCAAGTATGGTTACTGCCTCTTCATATAGAGTCAATTACTGAACAGTTTATAGGGATATCGACGAGCACGACGCACTCGCGAAAGCAAACCCTCTTGTCTAAGGTCCAGTCAGCGATAATCTCGATCTTTTGCATCTGCTATGATCTCGAAACACGCTCCCTCCGCCGGTTAGTAGAAATCGTTCCACCTTTCTTTCGAGGAGTCAACGATCTCAGGCGTCTGTTACGAACTGGTTTTATAGATAAAAGCAATCACTTCAGCAGATCTTCGTCGGAGGATACATCTACCTGCGAGGAATAGACCGTCTTTCTTGCGGGTTCGCTTTTTGGATCATTCAGTTATTTATGAGTTCTCACGCCCAGGCACGATCCCACAAAACGACTCTCACTCCGCGATCTACATAACCTGGCGTACGCATTCTACGATTCCGAATGCAGCCAAAATGCAAACAGACCGTATCATTGTAGTATATATATTACAATATCTCCTTTACCTCTCTTAAACCTATGCCCCCCATATGAGTGGCCAAAGGCCTCACCTCAAAGGATTATAATAAAAAGTTATCGTTTGATATTCGCATTTAGTCCACGTCAACATTTGCCCGGCGCAGTTCAACCTTGGCCTGCTCGATCTCCCCCTGCAGCTCCTTATGCGCCTCAGGCACATCGTGGAAAGTGAAGATCGCCAGACCCAGGCGGCCGAGAAGGTAGCATCCGAAAGATATAAGGGTGTAAAAAGGTAGCTAGACAACGCACGAGCGGGATCCGTCAGCTTGGGTTTTGGAACTGAAAAGGGGTAGATGGGCCCAAAAAGACGTACAACGGGGATGATTTCTTGTCCAATAGTTTCGTTCAGTGGAATCAGTCCGAGGTAGAGAGATAGGTAGAGCTAGGCTTTTGTTAGTTTCTACTTAATGATGGAGGGCTAGGTGTGTTCGCACGGAGGAGACGAGGAGGAGGACGGAGAGGGTTTGCTGGGCGCGTGTCATTGTGAGAGTGCTTGAGATATCGAATTGTTTTGGAATTTGTTGAGCAGAGTCAAAACAAACATGAAAAGACTAACGAAAGCAAGTGGGCTTGGGGAAAGAGCGCACGCTGAAGAATAATGAGGGACTGGTTTGAAAGAGGAGTCTGGACACCTGAGCTCACCAAAGGTTGACCGCGGAGATGTGGCTGTACGGACGTATTATAAATTACCTGCAAAGGTCTTCTAACAGCATTGGGAGACTCCAACAGTATTACTGTAAAGCAGAGTATGAAGTACTGGTGTAGCTCAATCCTATATTATCTATGTCCCTTTTTTTCTCTGTTTCTATAAGGAGCACCACCTGTATTAATAAAGTAGTTCTATCTACTCTGAAGCGATACACAACTTGTACCGCCACACTAAGGTTCGTCGTCTCTTGTCGCCTTAGGCCGCGATGTTTTTTCACTATACATCAATCTATCTTTCATATATAACGAGTGGTCATCGCTCAGGTCTAGATCTCTCAGAATAGAGCTTGGGCGAAGGAATCGCCCAGTTACTCCTTACAGACCTACCAACGGATATTCTTCTACACGAAGTAGTGAGTACAGCCTATCTACCTGCGGAGCACCTTTTCCAGTTTACAGACACCTAAAATACCATAAAAGAGATGACGAGCAGGAATGACACCGATGCCCTGGACACCCAGGCTGGAAATATAGAAGGATTGCATTTCCCTTCGCTGGAGGAGATCCTCCAGGCGCAACGTCCGGCAACAGAGCCGCCCCGCGCTGAGACGCTACCATTACAGGAGCAAGAAGCCCTTTTGTACTCCGTGGACGATGTGTTGAAAAGAGCAAATGAAGGCGGTACGGCAGCCTTTGCAGGTATGCTGGACGCTCTATCCAAACTCTGGAATTGCCAGTCCCAGTTTCTGTTGCGGGCTACAGAAACCCTGGCGAACGGGAGTAGAAACCGTCAGTATATCCAATCAGTTACTATGCCGGTTGCTGACCGTTTCTAGCTTCGCTTCGTCTTCTATACGGTCGCACAGGAATTTTGGACTTCTTTCTCCGGCTTATATCTTCAAAAGAAGTTGCAGAGAGTAACCTGATTCTTCATTCCCTGAGGCTCATTGGGAACTCTTGTGCTGACACAGGTAAGTCCTTTCGCCGTGGATACAGATCCTAGATTTATATATCTCCAGATGAAAACCGGGCGATTGTGGTGAATTACATACCAGCCATTCTGCAATACCTACTACGGCCCGAACTACGCCAGGTCGTAATTCCTGTCGTATACAATCTATGCATTGATTATGGTATGCACTTTGCTTTTTGGATGTTCTGCCCGACTGACGACATGAAGAACCTGCCCAGTCTCAGTTAGCGGCGAACAAGATAGTCTATATCCTTCTGGAATTGGTCAAGGATGATGCATTCCAGGGAAATGATGCTCTTATCGACTATGTCTACGAACTAATAGAGCTCGTAGGCGAGCAGGGTATGCGTCGTCTCTTATGCACTAGTACTCTCTAACGATTGCAGAACAAGGCATAGAAAATTCACCCTCTGGGACAATTTCATTATTACTAGCCATGACTGCTGCTGAACCAGCCCAATTCTGTATCCTTGCCAACTGCACCGCGGCCTATATAACCAACACTAGATTTCAGGATATCTGCATATCAAGACGCATGGTCTCGGATATCTTGTCAATGCTGACACGGTCACTTTCCTTCAACACAACAGGCTCTGATGACGCGCAAGCACTTGCACAGTCACGGCTGAAGATAAACCAGGCTTTAGCAGAGCTATCTGCCTCGCCGCTTTTTGCAAAGTCCTACCCGCTAAATTCATCCCTCTCGCAAGCGCTCAGATCTTGGCTAAGCAGCCCAGATGACCAACTTCAGATTTGCGCCTGTGTCATGCTCGGCAACTTGGCACGCTCCGACGAGATCTGCGTGGCCATGGTAAAGGAACTGAAAATCCACGAAGAGCTGATAGCCGTCCTCAACAGCGATGTCAGAGGAGCAGCACTACACTCCGCCCTTGGATTTCTAAAAAACCTGGCAATAGCCAGTGACAATAAAAACATTATAGGCAAAGCTGGGATCGTGCCAGCCATCGCGAGCCTGTGGGCGTATGAAACCATCCCGCAAGTCCAGCTTTCAGCAACAAGTATCACCAGACAGCTTGTCATTTCGTCGGTCGAGAATATCAGTCGTCTACTGGAGCCAGCAGAGGGAGAGGAAGCGCAATCTTACCTCTCATTACTTCTTGCTCTGTTCAAAAGGACCGATTCAATTCCAATCAGAACAGAAATAGGGCGCATCACAGCTGCGATATGTCGCACACTCATTCCCAAATACAATGCCGCCGGTGACTCTGTTCTCGAGTCTCTTTTCACCCACAAAGACATAGCCCTTCCGCTAGGCGCCATGGTAACGCAAACTCAATGGCCTGTGGTCCGGAGTGAGGGGTGGTTTGCTCTTGCGCTGATGGCTTCCATAAAGACAGGCTCCGATGCGGTCGCCAATGGTCTGCAAAACATCGATGGTTTCTCTTTAATTGAGCAGACTCTAGGCGCCGCAGAACCATCGGAAACCGAGACAGACAAGGTGCAGTGGGGCAAGGACCGAGACAACATTATAATTCTCGTGCAGGAGCTGTTGAAGAATGAGGTGAGTCTCTTAACTCCCGATATTTACCTAGGCTGATCGATATTTCTCAGTGCGACACTGTTGACGCTTCCTGGAAAACTACTATGCAAGACCTGATGAGACGCCATGTCTCGAAGTATCTTAAGCAGAGCGATTGACGCTGAATTTGAACTAGAACCTGTGTCTTCTTGATAGACTAGATATACTTTGCCAATCAGCTGATGATGAAATAGCTTGTTGAACATCACACCTTTCTCAATTGTGTCGGCTATATCCTTATTTCCAAATTGTCACGTGTTGATATCCACTTGTCAACCGGAGGAGGTTCCTCCTTACTAATCAATGTCCAGCACCTCGCTCGTTTACGTATCCGTTTGATGCTTTATGCCGTTTGTATGGCAGGGATATCTGTTTGACGCCTCATACCGTTTGTATGGCAAGGATATCTCCTGTATAGCGAGAACCTTCCTTCTTGAAGCCTTAGAAAACCTATAAATTGCCTATACAGATCGTAGTTAGGAGATCAAGACCTTCAAATGCAATCGTCCATTACAGACATTGATTACATAACCACCTCAATATTCCACACCACTACATATGGCCCACCTGCCGAGGTCAGGACTACTTGGGTAAATCCAAAACGAAATGCTAGCCCGTTTACTGTCCTCTTGTCTTTGAGACAATCCTTCATTCTTAACCGGCTTGTGTTTATAATGTCTGACAGCAGCGACAAGCGAAAATCGGTCCTAATCACGGGGTAAGCCTAGCTTTAACCTTGGGCTACACTGTAGCTCGTTCGACTCAGGGAAACCCTACTGAGCCTTGTCTATCTCATGATACAGCTGCGCTCCTGGAGGAATAGGCAATGCTCTTGCTCGTGAATTTCACAGAAATGGTCTGCGAGTATTTGCAACAGCTCGGAATGCGAGTCAGCTTGAGGATCTTGAAGCCATAGGCATCGAGACACTGAGTTTGACCGTGGACGATGAAGATAGCGTCCAATTATGCTTTGCAGAGGTTGAGAGGAGACTGGGCTGTAAGGGACTGGATTATCTGGTGAACAATGCGTAAGTTCCCAATGTTAAAGGCTAACACCGTTGTGCTGACAACGCCATAGGGGTCGCAGTATGTATACGAACAGGTATATAGGTCAAGTCATTGACGACAGCCAGATTATACGGTCCCTGCTACCGAAGTTGATCTCTCCGAAGTCCGCGCAACGTTTGAGGTCAACTTCTTCTCGGTGGTCTACATCTGCAAAACGTTCGTCCCACTGCTCATCAAGGCGAAGGGTACCATAGTACAGATTGGGTCAGTTGCAGGGGTATGTATTTACTCTCTGTTATATTTAGTAACCGAACTGACTTGCAATCATCATATAGATCATACCCTATGTGTTTGGCTCAATTTACAATGCCTCAAAGGCAGCGCTACACTCTTATAGCGACACCCTACGGGTAGAGCTAGCTCCATACGGGTACGCAAAGGCGCTTTTCCGCTTCCAGCGCGCCGACTAACAACGGCCTGCCAGGGTGAATGTCACTACAGTTGTTACTGGCGGTGTTCAGTCACGCATCGCGCGCACACAGCGTACTCTGGCACCCAACTCCATCTATGCTCCGATTGAAGACCAATATACTCGTCGCGTTACACATAGCCAGGACGGAGCCATGCCCCACTCTGCTTATGCCAGGAGCGTTGTTGCACAGGTCTTATACGGGTCTGCGCCGTGGCGTTGGCTCTGGCCTTGGGCCAAGGGGCGAAAGAGCTGGATTTGGGAGGGGAACAAAAGCTGGATTATCTGGTTGTTCATGGGTGGCTGGGGTTGGACTGGTCTCGCACATGCCGTTATGACGAGAATGTTCGGACTGAATAGGCTGAGGAAAATTCTCGGGAACTAGCGAGCTTCAGTCAGGTCGTAGGGACGGCTGAGAATCTATTGAGGGCGGCGAACTTGTTTGGTCAGGGGGGCCACTGTCTTAGGCGTCGCTGTTTTGTATGATTAGGCTAGCGCAATAATTGCTATGTAAAGGATTAGCAGTTGATTGGTGGCGTCGTGGGCCATGAACGTTTGCTCAATGCCCAAACGGTGTGAATTGATAGCTAAGTGTTAAGAAACAACTGCATTTAACGGTTTACAGGTACTCTGTAATTTATTTTGGTGACTTCCCGATACATGCGGCAATACAGCCTGATAACCCTATACACGCCATGAAAGGAGAGTCGAAGATGCGACGTGAAGCTAATGGTATATCGTATATCTATTATACATCTTTGAAGGTAATGAACCGCTTAGAACTGATTAAGAAGAACCACAAACTGGAACCTCGACTCCAAACACATATGCCGATAAAACCATCGCAGCCGGGAAGTGGACAATGAATGCCAAATGCGGAACAAGAGGGACCTTTTTTTACACAAACGTTGCTAGTCAAATGTCCATAATTTTCGAATCTTTCCCGGTGTCAAAAGTGGAGAATGCATATTCCAAGGCGGACTGAAGGGCTGCTTCGGAACCATTGCAATCAAGGATAGCTATTCAGCGCCCAGTAGAATTTAGTTCCTGAGCACAGCCGTGTGCACCTGTCAGACTGTGCGGTTTTCGTTATTTTTTGCGTCACGGACAGCGCCTCCGCTTGCGCGATACCAGACGTCAGACCCCCATCTCAGCAGTCTTTCGGCGGCGGCGGTGGGCGAATCCAAAGCAGGCCGAATGTCAAGGTAGAAAACAGGCTCCCCAGTCGGCTCGGGTGGCCCAGAGTAGTAGTCAATCACATAGCGGATTTCCTTGGGACCTGATGGTGTTTCGCGCATAACGTACCAGTCATGTCGGTCAAATGGAGGCTTGGTCCTGCACGAGAAGATGTTGGTTAGAAAAAAAGAATACCGCATATATGATGGACAAACTGACCCAAATTTCGCCGGGTATAGCCGGCCCAGAATCTGGAAGAACTGTGCTTTGGGCGTAAGCTCTTGTGGCCGGCCTTGGAACCTCACTAGACGAGGAGTAGTGGTCGCGGTTCCATAGTATTCCTCTTTAGCTAGCTCTAAAGGGATGTTTTCTTCACCTCTTCGGCACTTCTCCCATGCATTCGCCCAGCCTTTCGAAAAAATCCGTTCCCAGTTGACAATCTCACTCCAAGCGCCCTCGTTCAAAAAGTTATGAACCGCGACCATGGCCTCTACTGCATCTTGTGGAGTGTCTGTATACCCTTTTCGCAGCATAGCATTATACATCTGCTGTGGGGAGGGATACTCCCAATTCCCTTCCGAATCCCCTCTGGGTATGGATGAGATCTCCCTTTCCACACCTAGGTCCACGGTTTGGTTTGGAGCGCGCTCTTGCGAAAGAGACGCAAACATGTAGTTCAACGGGTTAAGCTTGGATAGGGTCGACTGTTTTGTATCAGGCGCAGTAGGTGCTTGAGAAGAAGATTTTGGGGGTACGAAGAAGGGCGAATCCGGCGATCGCACGGGACAGGAGCTTGAAGTCTCGGACTGGGGAAGAGACGCATGCATGGGACATGCTGGCTATGAACATCAACAGTCAGCGACTCGAAAATCTCTTTTGTTCTCCGTTTTACTTGCCGGAGGAGACGCATCAGAAGATGCCGGGTGATTGCGCGCCGGAAGTTGCGGCTGCGAATCTGCCCAAAACCAACCCATAATGAATAGTGATAGTAAAAAATCCCTGGTGCTAGATACGGCTCAGAATTCGGCAGTAGGCGAGATGAAAGAGCGATGGTATGTGGTAGGAGGGAAAGGCGAGGCCTGAAAGTTTTGGAATGATTCAATCAACGATACCCGCAACAGATAACAAAAAACCGGGAACTATCGTAATTAAATACCGACTTTCAATTGGTTGACTCCACAGAATACGGAGTTCCTGCTGTTAACTACACTCCTAAAAAATGCCTTTCCCAGGTCGGCTAAAATGTCAGTAGAACGCCATTCCCTCTCTGTACGCCTGCCCGCAGCTAATACAGCCCAATGAAATCCTTCCCAACGGTATAGAACATAAGGGAGCAAACCGCGCTGAGCGGAAAAGTGGCGAGACGACGCCCCGCAAACTATAATGACAAGACAGAAAAGCGATCAACGTTCAGATTAACCCTGAACGTCTTGGACAAGCCTTGCAATAAGGGCATACCCAAATAGGAGCCCGAGGCCGATCCAGATCTTGTTACGTTGAAGCCAAGTTTGACCGACTTCTCGGGCAGCGTTACCACCATCCATTACGGCTCCGATGCCCGGCGCACTTCCATTCGGACGTCTGCGCAGCGCACTAGTTTCCGGAGAACACTTGCTCGAAGAAGCATTCGGATCAGGTCTTAGTTGCCCAGTTGCAGTGTCAATACGGTTCTCTTTCAGCCACTTCCAGTTCTCTTGGTCCAACTCTGGCCATTCAGTGCGAAACTTTAAGCCTCCGTCACCGGCTTTGACATTGTTGATACCCCTGGAGGTGGGCGTCACCCCGGGAGTTGCGCTGATGTGGGTGCCTCCGCCCGTAGAATTCCACCATCTAGAACGCGCAGCTAGGACACGCCTTTCCGCTTCCGTTGCACTCACGCTCCCGGTAGTCATTTCCTCGCTAGTCATAAAGGAGAGTAAGCCGATGAGGATTGTGGAAACTTCCCACGCCGGATTGAATGACTTTGGATGAAAATCGCTGATGCTTAGACAGAGACGGGAGGACGGCTGGAATCGACCGCTTGGAGTGTGCATGCGGATGGCAGGAGGGGCGAATGGATATTCCGGGGGAAACATTAATGTGCCCCAGTATTGCCCATTCTCGTACGGAGTCCCAGGGGGTCCGGTGAGGATATAATGCCACCTGAAAATCACAGTTCATTAGTCCGTTTTTCATCGCCGGCAGGTTTGACTTACTCAAGGATGTTGGACTCTGACGGGTGAGCGATGATGAAGGGCGGGGGATTTTTTTGAATATTTTGATACTCGCGAGTAAGCTATCCAAGGTTAGTGGATAATCGAGCTGGATAAAATTACCCCTCAACTCACCCTTTTGTAAGCTGCTTTTGTAGCCATTTTACTCGCAATTTGAAGGCTTCCCTGCAGCAAAACGCCCGAAGTGCGGCGTATGAACAGAGTAAACTGGAAATGACGAAATGAGTGACGCAATCAACGGAAGAGCAGATACAAGAACAAAAGAACGATAAGAGCACTCGCAAGAAGAAGGTGGCTGGAAGCGTTGTTGTTCCCGAGAATCATTGCGTTGATAAGAGTGTTGTAAGGCGAAGAGCAGCTGCCACGTGACTTCCTGAACTATTGCTTCATCGGACGCTTCGGGCAAGACTCGACGAGAACCCGATAGTCACTGCTGGTCTTCTGTTGGCTATTGCTGCCGTCGCAATGGCTTCCCTGCTTTCTGCTGAGGATGGAGAAGTATGCACTGTCTTTCAGCCATATATATTTCGTTGTTTTTAACCATTGGCGCTTTGCATAGATTTTCGAGCGTCTTCAGCAAACCGCCGATCCAAAGGTACTAGAAGAGCAGCAGCGCGCTGTCAATGAACGCCTCCACGCAATTTACCAGAAGGCGCAAGATCGTCTTGGAGAGCTGGTAAGTTTTCTCTTCAACCTGCTCGACTTTCCCCTGCGGAGTATCTGTAGCGTATTGACGTTTGCTAAAACCTAGATTGACCAAAACTCCACTTTACCTTGCGCCATTTCGTCTGTCCAAGTTCTGAACGCAAAGAACACACGCAGGGGCTTTCTTGAACAAATTTTCAACCCATTGCTGAGCCAGCACCGAAAACAGACGTATACCCTGTCGGAAGCTTTACGAGAAATATCGGCCCGTGCGGACAAGCTCAACAGATTTGGTAAGTAGCACTGCAGACTATGATGTCTGGTTCTAACGATAATTATCAGACATCTTTCAGCAGCCTGTTTCTGTGTATTTGGATCAGACGCCGGCCTCCGAAACGCAAACAGGCCTCACAAACATCAGTGTATACTATTCCGTGAAGGAGAAATCCCGTATACTGCTCAAGACCGGAACTGACCTCGGCAACGCGGAAGGCTCGGCCTATGGTAACCTCTTATGGCGCAATGTATTTGGCGGCGCTGAGAACCTGAACTTCAATGCTTCTTTGGGCACAAGAACGCGATCCGCTTACCAGGCCGCGTTTGACACGCCCATTTTCAGCGATCCGGACTTTCGCCTTGAGCTTGGCGGTATCGCCAGCTCGACACAAAAGTCTTGGGCAAGTCATGAAGAAGTGCTGAAGGGCGGCTGGAGTAAACTTCGGTGGTTGAGCCGATCTGGCCAACGCCACGAAATTGGCTACAGTGGCTTCTGGAGACAGGTGACTGGCCTCGCAGAGAATGCATCCCCTACCGTTCGAGCAAACGCAGGTGACAGTGTCAAAAGCAGTGTTTTCCATAGCTGGACCACAGATCGCCGAGACAATCCTTTTTTGCCCTCACGAGGCTACTACGCCAAGGCATTCAACGAGCTGGCTGGCTGGGGCCCGCTTAAAGGCGACGTCGCGTTCTGGAAGTCCGAGCTTGAAACACAAAGTGCTATTCCCATCCCAATCCCTGGAGTTAAAGGAGACAGTGGCGTAAGCTTTACTACTGGTTTCCGTGCTGGCCTGCTCTATCCTCTTGGTCTCGATTCGGACTCTCGGCCACGCCTGTCTCGCCTCAATGACCGTTTCCAGCTAGGCGGTCCTACAGATGTCCGCGGGTTCCGTCTTTCTGGCCTCGGGCCTCGCGATGGCGCTGATGCAGTTGGAGGCGATGTTTATGCTGCAGGAAGCGCCAACCTTCTTTTCCCAGTTCCACGAGTAGGCGCTGAGAAGCCTCTACGGCTTCAAGCGTTTGTGAACGGTGGGCGGTTACTGCCTCTGAGAAACGCGCAAAAGGCGGCTCCTTCCAGCAGCGCGGAAGTGAAAGATGCTATGAAATTCACCGTGTCTGAACTTGGCAACGGCCTGCCGAGCATCGCAGCTGGTGTTGGACTCGTGTACGCCCATCCAGCTGCTAGATTCGAGCTCAACGTCTCCCTTCCGTTGGTTTTGCGTAAGGGTGAGGAAGGAAGAAAGGGGCTGCAACTCGGAATCGGTATCAACTTTTTGTAAAATATATTTTTTGAGCACCTTGAAATATAGAAATGTTGTACTCGTATTATTCAGCCTTTAGTCCGACCTAGATGACTAAGCATTAGTTACTTTAGACTGGCTTCACCGCCTATAGGTGTTCTGTAAGAGCCACCTACATCAACCCTAATTCACCTCGACACATACCAACTACATTCCTTAGGAGCTTCTCCAAGCGCCATTTGGTGGCATTAGCCCCTATTAAGGTCTGTCACATCGCGAGTTCGTCCTTGCTCGAAGTCACCATCAACTCCTACCACCATGGCACAGTACTATCCACAACAGCCCTATGGAGCTCAGTCTTCCGCGCAAAACCTCCAATTTTACCCATCTAGCTATTCCTCCGTATCAGGACACACGACTCCTTCTCAAGCCTCATATGGCGGATTCGGCGCACCACCAAACTCAGCGGCACAAGGGTATCCCGTCGGAGGGGCTGGATACGGCGGTTTTGGGTCCCCTACTGGTGGCGTGAGCGGGAGGATGGGCGAACAGGGCGGCTTGCGGACCGGGTGGCTTGCTGCATTTGGAACTGAGGGCTATGAAGGCGAACCGCCGTTGTTGGAGGAGCTCGGGGTGAATTTTGAGCATATCCGGACCAAAGTCTGTGCTCACCTTTCAACATCTTCGGACAATAGGCTAATCTAATGCATAGACACTAACGGTCCTCAATCCCTTCGCGCGAATAGACCAGCACCTCATGGACGACAGTGACCTATACGGCGCACTCCTCTACATCGTTTTATATGGAACATTCCTACTTCTATCAGGCAAGGTATTCTACGGCTATATCTACGGTGTCGCCGTCTTCGGCACCGTCGCTCTCCATATAATCCTCAGCCTTATGTCTCCTGTCGACCCAACCTCCCCAACTCAGCCGCCCAACGCCGCAGACCCGTCTGCCAATTACGACCCGCACACCAAACCAGGCTCATCGGGCCACTTCTCCGCAACGCTCACGTTCCCGCGCTCTGCAAGCGTCCTGGGCTACTGCTTTTTACCGCTTGTACTGACAAGTCTATTGGGTATACTTGTGCCCATGGACACAATGTTTGGGTACCTCCTTACAACGGCTGCAGTGGGGTGGTGTACGTATTCTTCCTCTGGGATGTTCTGTGCTGTGGCGCGTATGAGTGGTATGAGGGGTCTTGTTGCTTATCCGTTGGCACTGTTCTATGTTGTTTTCGGCATCATGGGGCTGTTCTCTTCAACCGGGAGTGGAACTCTTGCAGCGAAACCCGGGGCGGCCTAGTTTTCATTTACTCTGTTCCATTTTTGTATCTCAGGATGACGTTCAACGAAAAAAGATATTGAGCTCGCTTTCTTTCGAGAGTGAAGGATAGTAGTTTGTCAAGAGCCGTTTGATCTATCTGGTAATTAATGCATGGCTACTACAAATTTACGCATATCTATCCTTAGAAGCGTCATATCCATTATAAGATGACACACCGGCAATTATTACTGCTTGCAACAGTTCAGATAATTATGAATACTAGCGAGTAGGATAAGTTGTAATTTGTATTGGCCATAATAAGCCTTTGCCAGTAGACCGAATATCAGACCAGAGAAGAAATCCGAAGAATGACGAAGCAGAGTATTTCACGTGACAATGATAGCTCTAGTTAAAGCGGCGATGCTGGAACACCCGTGACGCCGCCTTGAGCTACCTGTTCCGCGACATCTTGCTCCGTTAACTCCAAACATCACCAAACTTCTCAAGCTAACTTGAAGCCGACCTGCTCTATACAGCGAGTAAACCGCAAAATTCCCATTGTGAATTGCAATAATCGAAGTTCTTACCGCGGGTTGTGGGAAGCAACAGGCTGACGCTTATTTCAAAGAGCTCCGTTCATCATGGCGCTCGACAACTACTACCGCAATAAGATCGAGAGCATGAAGCTCGAGATAATCCAAGGGCAGGCCGTACTACGGCGACTCGAAGCGCAACGAAATGATTATAACTCGCGGGTACGCCTACTGCGAGAGGAACTAGGCCTACTTCAACAGCCCGGCTCTTATGTTGGAGAGGTGGTGAAAGTCATGAGCACAAAGAAGGTCTTGGTGAAAGTACACCCAGAGGGAAAATATGGTAAATCGCCCTTTTGCATTGCTCCTGATTCGCTAGCTTGGTGGCTTGGTGCTAACCAAGTCCTACATAGTTGTTGACATCGCGGATGGCGTCGACATCGGCAAATTGAACGTCGGCAAGCGCGTTGCCCTGCTCTCAGATTCATACAAACTGGAAAAGATGCTCCCATCATCTGTGGATCCGCTGGTTTCGCTCATGATGGTCGAAAAGGTTCCTGACAGTACATATGATATGATTGGTGGCCTCGACCAGCAAATTAAGGAAATCAAGGAGGTCATTGAACTTGGCTTGAAACACCCCGAATTGTTCGAGTCTTTGGGAATTGCACAACCGAAGGGAGTTCTTCTTTACGGCCCCCCCGGTACCGGAAAGACCCTCCTCGCTCGAGCTGTGGCTCATCATACGGACTGCAGGTTTATCCGTGTTAGCGGATCGGAGCTTGTACAGAAATATATTGGTGAAGGTAGCCGTATGGTCCGTGAATTATTCGTCATGGCCCGAGAGCATGCGCCTAGCATTATTTTCATGGATGAAATCGACAGCATTGGGTCCAGCAGGATAGACTCCGCGGGCTCGGGTGATTCAGAGGTTCAACGTACCATGCTGGAGCTTCTCAACCAGTTAGACGGGTTCGAACCGACTAAGAACATCAAGATCATTATGGCTACAAATCGACTCGATATTCTGGACCCTGCATTACTGCGACCCGGAAGAATTGATCGGAAGATCGAGTTTCCACCCCCATCGTAAGGCTATACCTTTGCCCTATGAGAGATGCTGTTACTAACTACCCTCTTACCCGCAATAGTGTGGAAGCTCGTGCGGATATTCTACGGATCCAT
Organism: Aspergillus spinulosporus; assembly: GCA_003574815.1. Lineage (NCBI taxonomy): Eukaryota > Fungi > Ascomycota > Eurotiomycetes > Eurotiales > Aspergillaceae > Aspergillus > Aspergillus spinulosporus. The sequence continues at coordinate 449,514 of QPHH01000009.1, read as the reverse complement.
TCTCGGTCGATGAATTTGACGCGTGGGATCAATCTTACGAAGATCGCGGAGAAAATGAACGGATGCTCCGGAGCCGAACTGAAGGGTGTATGTACAGAAGCCGGTATGTACGCCCTTCGAGAACGGCGAGTACATGTTACTCAAGAGGACTTTGACTTGGCCACGGCCAAGATCCTCAACAAGCATGATGACAAGGAGGTAGCAGTCTCGAAGTTGTTCAAGTAAATGAGCAAACGGGTTTCGGGCGGATGACGATATGTAATACTACTACTCTGCGGAATAGCCGCGATAGTTCTAGGCGCCAGGATTGTCAATCTAGCACAGCCGCGAATACAATCGATGTAGAGAAAGAGCATCGTCAATCGGTCCCAAACGGCTGTATGTCAACAAAAATAATCGGGAATCTTCGTGTTGAATTTCAGGCAGGCACTACCGCACTCCACACACAGCATTCTCCAGTGAGCTCCCGACTCGGCCTTGATCCCAGAAAAGTATGTCAGAAAAATGACAACCCAGCGAGGAGTCCGTCAAATCACCGTTAGTCCTACTATCTTCTGTACGTGTAGCCGCAAGGGAGAGAGGAGATTGGCGACCAAGAGGCTTGGCGCCATGGATAACACTGCACGCAACGAGCATTCATGACGCCCGGAGCTGAGTTGTCTTATTGAGATTATTTGGATTTTATGTAGTATACACTGAGCACGAAGTAGACAATTTTTTTCGCCAAGGTCGGCGTTTTTTGCAGAGGGTATACTTGTACTCTTGTACATTATTCTCTATAGTTACCAGAAGGAATTATGAGTCAAGTGGCCCTAGACCATACTACTATAGTCTTGGCAATCAGATGATTTCCGCCAAGATCCTTGTACTCAACACCTCACTTAATGTATCCCCAGAATCTGCTTTGATCTGCATGGGTGGACTGCGAACGCCTAACACTAGAGCTCATTAACTTGCCGTTTTCTGCTCCTGGATAGCGATTTAGGAATGTATGGTGAAATAGAATAGTTCATCTGTCAATGCTTGGTAAAGTCATTTTGCCTATCAATCTTTACATAACACTCCTGCCTATGCAAATTCGGAACGAGCCTTGAACCAGTTTGGTACAATAATGGCGCCTGAAGGGTTTTCAGTTTCCAGAAATTCCGGGTGGATGATCTCCGGTTGACGCGTTATGGCTGGGGCCGCGTGACCAGCGATCCCTTATCCTCCAAATCCAGGGCCTCGGCTTGAGTGGAGCCAGCCCAGATCGGATGACCTTTGGAGTGGACCCATACTCTCTTTCCACCTCCCCTTCTACACTACTGTACAGAGTACAGAAAATTAGAGCTCCGAAGCCCGGGGAGATATGCTGCGCTTGAATTGGTTAGAAAGCTGCTGTATCACCTTCCACAGTCGTGACTATGCAGTAAAATGCCACTCTGGTGTGCCAACTTGGCTTTGCTTTTTGCAGCGTCTACATTGTAAGAAGTACTTTTGCGGATGGGATTATCACATATCTTAAAAAGGACATCCTACGGATAAATAGGATCCTTTCATATACGGAGTAATACCCGACTTGTCGTCCGGTGAAGCTTTCGGCAGCCCCTGATCTTTGGGTTTATTCTTCCCCAACTCCGCCGTCTTCCTAGTTTTTTTCTCTCCCCGTATCGGGTCTTTATACTTCGTACTTCCCCGCTCATTACTATTATCCCCAGTTTATCACTTCGACAACCGGCTCCGGTCGACGTCTGAATCCAAATCCCGGTTGGCGGCAGCAATATACATTTCTCGATTAGGAGCACAATATTCCGTGGAGCGCTCCACGGATCTCCTAACCAAACAAATCACGGACCGGATTTTGCCACTCTTTTCGAGATCCGTTGTTGCTTTTTGAACCTGATACATTAGTAGCATGTCAGAAGCACTGTGGTCTGTCTTGGTCACTAGCATCGATCCTGACAACACAAAGAACATGTCTGCTGTTCTCCAATCCACCATCAATCTGCTTGAAACGGAGCTCGTCAAGGCCAGAGCTGCTCTCCAGGAGATTCAACCAAATGCTGGTTTAATGATTAACCGTAGCGAGGAACTGGCTGTTGGAGCCATGGCCGCCTATCGACAAAATCTCATTAGTCGTGCCCCTGACTTCTTCTATGGCACCCGCCGCTTGACCCCCAAGGAATTGGGGCTTGTTCCCGCTGTTCGCGAAATCGAGCTCAGTGACGAGGAGGAAACTGTCAAAGAACGGTCTGAACCGGTGGTAGAGCTAAAGCCAACCTCGATCGAAGATATTCTAGGGAATGGCTTGATCCTCGATCACTTGGTGCCATATCTCACCCCAGGTGCTCTCCTGGCCCTGTCGGCAACTTCGCGCTTTGTGCGCTCGCTAATTATGGAGACGCCATATGTGTTCCGACACCTTGATTTGACTCATTGTCGAGGCGCTCAGTTGACTGATCAGTCCCCGATTGACCGTGGTGGTCAGATGTGGCGGGCCGAACGCATGGACGAATCATTGACTGAAGATGAATTCTACTCTGGGCCTCTTAGGGGCATCTTTGCCAATTTGGAGCGACGGTCGATCTTGCGCGATGTGCGGACGCTTATCTTAGATGGCTTGCCCGTTCCAGCTGATCTTGTTTCGGACTTGGTGCTGTCGGACCGCTTCAATTTGAGTCTATTGTCAATTCGAGAATGTCGACACCTAAATGAGCGGAAACTCATGCAAGCACTCAACTATGCTGTCCGACCTACGCGGCCCGCCGGTACACCTCGCATCAAAGGCATCTACTACTTCACTCCAATGGATCGCCCTCGAGCTGCAGTTCGAAGCAAGTACAGGGATTGGTGGAGTTCACAATGCGTCAGTCGACGCACGCTCGGCGATGTGACGCCCACACAAAACCGAAAGGAGAAACAGCGCCAAAATGTTTGGTATAGCCCGTCCGGTAAACTGCTCAAGCATCACATTGAGGAAGGCTGGGCAGAGACTCTTCAAAAATGCGAAGGAATCATTGCTTTTGATGCTGTCCTCTGCCGCGGTCCTCGACACAATGTCGACCTCTGCGCCACTGTATCCCGCAATACGGAAGATGCCCAACCTGGAAAACGGCTGCTCGGGCCAGCTATCGCAACAATTGCTCTGGGGCCTATGGGTTGCTACGGTTGCCACACTTCTGAAGAAGGCCCGGCTATTTGGGGACAATCTCCAACCGAACATTTTCCCCTTCTAACACCGCCACCATTTCATTCGTCATCTTTGGCCGCAGCAAAACGGCCAGCACTCGTCTTGGGTGAGCACCCTGTGTTGATCGCTCGCTGCGCCGATTGTCTCGCCGATCGGTGGTGTCATCGTTGTAATAAGTGGTTCTGCAGCAGCTGTCTTCCGCGCCCAGAACGTGTGAGGAGCAATCTGTCGCCTCATCAGACAGCTGTTAGAGGACCTCGTACTAGCAATGAGGGGTTCGGACCTGGAGTGAGTAAAGACTGCTGGGAGTGCGGGCCAACGGTAAGCAATGTACCAAGTCTAAATATGTAATCTATTAACCTCGTTCAGTGCGCCGCATGCAAGTTGGACTGTCAACGGAGCTGCCAAAATTGTCAAGGTGACTATTGCATTGAACACAATGAGGGTTGTTCCTCCACGATGGTATGAATCATGGTTTTGCTTTCAAATCGAACACGGCTGACACTTTTCAGTGTGATTGGTGCAACACCAGTACACGGCATCGAATGCGTCAGCTCTACTAGTGAAGGCTCTCAGTATTAACGAACGTGCTTTTACGCGGATCCTGCTGTAGGAGAACAGTTGGAATTATTTTTTAAGAGGTAATTATGATATCTCTTTGTTGCGTTTGATAGCATTCTTGTATACCCCGCATATAGCATGCCATTCCGCTCTCGAACGGCCACAGGCTGCCCAGGTTTAGAATGCCTCAAATTAAAAATAAATCAAGCCAGCCCTCTCTCTGTTTTACTTTTCCTGTTGTTTCGTGTACTAGGAAGAAGTACATGTAGGCCACAAAGTGTATTAAGTAAATGGACCTGCTTCAAGAGCGTCTGAGGATGACAAATCCGGGCGGTATCTTCTGGAAGATGGCAACAAGACTCAGTTCACGTCAACTCGAGTGGCCAACAATCGCTTAAGGATGGGTTGCGCGCCCAGGTGGAAAAAACCTAGACCTTGCAAAAGCTATGGCTAGGGAACAGGACCAAATTCGCTGGTCGTCGCAGTTTACCGTGACTCCTCCCCAATACACGCCGAAACTCTCTGGAGATAGGTGAATATTCTTCGTTTTCTTAGATTCAATACCTTTATTGCCAGATCTGTATGCTGAATGGTATCTCTCAAATGAAAACAGGATTATTCTTCCGCAATCTGCTCTCGAACAACTTCTCGCCGCCGCTCCGCTTCAAGAGATATCATCGCAGCAACCCCTGCGTCCGTATACCAGCTCCTTCGACCCTTTCAGTCCCCGTACGATTGCTGCTGAGTCTCAACCACGCGAGCATGGTGTCCACCGACAGCAGCAATTACCTCATCCACTGACATTCCGTCTTGTCAACACCCAGAATTCTCGTGTAATATACGCTGGCATCCGCGAGTTCTCTGCGAGAGAGAACGAGATCTGTCTTAGTGCTTCATTACGGGAAGCCCTTGACATTTCGCAAGATGGTGGGGAAGCCAACGCCCCCATAGTAACCGTCCACGCCAAGCAACTGCCTAAGGGTACTTATGTCCGATTGCGCCCACTAGAGGCTGGTTACGACATAGACGATTGGAAAGCTCTGTTAGAGCGTCATCTACGTAGCAATTACACCACGTTGACGACCGGGGAAACTCTCACAGTGCCCCGGGGCCAGGAAGAATCCTTTAAATTCCTGGTCGACAAGGTGGAGCCTCAGGGGGAGGGTATATGTGTCGTGGACACTGATCTGGAGGTAGATATTGTTGCCTTGACTGAGGAACAGGCCCGCGAGACACTGCATAAACGGCTGGCGAGGGCTTCCCGCGCGTCTGAAGCCAACGGAGGCACATCTGCTGGCGGAGTGCTTGAGCTGGGTACCGAAGTGACTGGCCAGGTGCTTCCGGGCGAGTATGTGGACTATGAGCTCCGAGCATGGAAGGCTGAGGGCACCATAGAAATAAACCTCGTGGGGGAGGATGATGCGGATGTTACATTGCTCGTGAGTCCTCTTTCTGCTCGTCAGAGGAATCGGCCGCGGATGGATGAGCATGTCTTTGGTGAGCTTTCAAGCCAGACCCAAAAGCAGATCAGCATTGCGCCGACGAATGCTGAATTGGATAATGCCGAGTCGTTGTATATTTCAGTTCACGCGTTTGCTTTGGCGGATGAAGTTGAACAACAGGCTTCCGCTAAATCTTATCGACTGCGCCTGGTGTCTGCAACTTCGATCGTCAATCATGGAAGCTTGGAATCAGATGCACATGACGCTGATGATGTCCTATGCAAGAATTGTCAACGCTGGGTTTCTTCAAGAACGTTTGTCCTGCATGAGAACTTTTGTTTTCGAAACAATATATTGTGCGCCCAATGCCGCGAAGTTTTCCAGAAACGATCCCCCCAATGGCAGAATCACTGGCACTGTCCTCATGACGCTTCATTCGGGGATGATCCGGCGAGTCAGCATAAACATGACTTGATATTTCATACAAAGCGATCATGCCGCGCCTGTGGGTTTGAAGCGGAAGGTTTTCAGCACCTTGCTCGACATCGAACAACAGTCTGCCCAGCAAAGCCCATACTTTGCTCATTCTGTCACCTGGAGGTCCCCCAACAAGGCGAGTCTGATCCAGATATGCACGATCCGGATGTGCTGGTCTCCGGCCTTACACCGCATGAGCTTGTAGATGGTGGACGAACAAACGAATGCCACCTTTGCAACAAGATAGTTCGGCTGCGCGATATGAAGACACACCTCCGCCACCACGATCTCGACCGCCTCTCCCGGCCCACGCCTCAGATCTGCCTGAACCAAAACTGTGGACGTACACTTGACGGGCGCGGAGTACAGAGCACAATTAAGCCAGGCAACGACACTATAGGTCTCTGCAGCATATGCTTCGGGCCCTTATATGTGGATACCTATGACCCGGAGGGGAAGGTGCTTCACCGACGCATAGAGCGCCGCTATCTCTCTCAGCTAATGAAGGGATGCTGCAAATCATGGTGCCAGAACGAGTACTGCAAAACTGGAAAACAAAATCGGCATCAGCTCTCCGACTCAGACGCATCAATGAATGCTGGCGCTATTTTGAGTCTTGTGCGACCTCTGATTGACGCCGTAGATCTACAGAGCAAGGGGCCACACACCGCACCGTTTTACTTCTGCACTGATCAGGCAGGACAGCAACGACGCAATATTGCCGAAATGCTTGCCGCCGAAAATGACGGAACAGCTGGTAAGAAAACTTACGATTTGGCTTGGTGCGTTGCTGCGGTCGAAGCCGCGGGGAGTGACCTTGGTAAAGCGCGAGAGTGGCTGGAGAATTGGGCCCCTGCTCGGGGAGAGCGCTTGTCTTATAGTTAATGTATAGACGACAGGTAGATACCTTACAAGGTTCTTGATGTGAATCATTGCTGTTGGGAGTACTACATACAGACAGGTTATGTGGCTATGCACAGGCTGTTTGAATAAGAATCGCAACCATGTCTAATATCCACTGTCTACGTCACTCTTCACATTCAAGGACCTTTACCAGCTTTATTTGAGTTCGTTGTTCCTGAAACCCCCAACTGAACCCTAAGCCGGATCTCAAGAAACCTAACCACTCAGAGTATCCTATGATCACTTGGCACAACTGAGCCTGCAGCTTTGTTCTATAGCTGGTATAATTAGTAGGTGCTTACTGCTAAATGTATAGTCGACGTACGTGACCTATATGGCATGCAAAGCACTTTATTTGATACGCAGCAAAGCAGGTTCTGTAATGTTGATAGACTGCGGGGGATCCAAGGCATTGTTTATTAATGCATCATTAAGACTTCAATGAGCCAATCATTGTTTATACGCCGCTGAGTTCGTATAACTCCCACTTAAACTCACTGATGAGTTTCTGTAACCCCGAACGACTCGCTACTTTATAAGCCCTGACTTACACCCAACATAACCACCCTAGCCACTCTAATATTCTCGCTGGTGGGAAGCAATGTTTTGCTTTAGCTTCTTAAGTGATTCCCCCTTTCAGGCTTTAGGACTCTGTGAGCAAAGGCTGGCTAATCCAATTGATATTATGAATGCCTTCAGGGCATGGTTAGATAATTAGCAAGGACTTGCCTTCTCCAAGCTACACCTCTTTTTGTCCCATTTTACAAGGCAAAGATCCAGTGGACCACTTTGGGTACCTATATACTTGCCGGTATTCATTCTGACAGAAGAAGGCAGACTCTAGCTACTAACCAAAAACATGGCCTGCGAAGTACACATGCATGCTGCGCCCAAGAAGTCTCTTGGTTAGAGAAATTTCAGAGAACAAAGAGCGAAAGCCGCTATTGACACCTCGAGGTGCCTGATTAGTAAACACGCTTAAACACGCTGATAGGCAACTCCACTTTTCGACCTGCCAATTGTGTAGAACTTCTCCGGCCTAGATTCAATGTTAAGAGCCAACGTGTTGAAGCGATCAACACCCATGGTATCCATGTTACTGTAACCAGAGAGGAAGAACCCAATCACGACGACAAGGTAGGTCAGGACGAGGATCGAGCCCTTGAAATAATTGCTTTTGCCTTCGCCGTAGACGTAAGAGAGGAGAAAAACACAAAGGATGACTGTAATCATATCCCATTGCGCAAAAATGAGGCTGTAAATCGCATTAACAACCCTGCTTCAATATCATATCGAGCCGAAGAATTGACACAATACGAGAAGAGAGCTGACGTACCTGAAGGAGTGTGTAATCAAATGTTCTGGGTCAAGAACACGGGCGTAGAAGGCACTGAACAAGACAAGAGCAGGTATTTGCAGGAGACAAACCTGCAGGGCATAGGCGGATCCGATCTCCATAGAGAGCGCAATATTTCCGTTCATGGCAAACGAGATAGCATTCTATAATCATCGGTCAACTGGCTAGCTCCATCTGCAGTGGGTGAACCACACATACCAAGAACTCTGTGGTGTTGGGCACCAACGCAAACAATGTGATTCCCAAGAACTTTTCATCAATGTCAACGCTCTCCAAGACAACGTCAACGGTGTTTACAAGGATCTCGGCAATCACAGCATAAAGAATGGTGGCTACGAGGAGGATAACCGAACTCTTGGTTCTGCTCCAGTTCGGGGCGTCGTGCCCGCCAGCCGTATGGCTCTGCTCAAGCCCGACATCGTCATGGTCTTCTGGAATTGTTTTCACCTGTTTCGAAGAGGCCGTTTTTGCCGCTGGGCGGGCTGCTCCGCGTGGGACTGAGAGTTTGCGGGTTCGAGTAACATCCCGAGCGGCAACAGTAGCAGCGGTCGCCGCAACCTCGGTTACCTTCCTGACGATAGTTTCATTTTGTTGCCCCGAAAGCCCAGCATACTCCCCGAAGGCTGATTGATTGTCTTCTTCTTTTCGAGGGACAAGATATGGTGTCGTGGTGTTACCACGCGAAGGACCAGATTCCGGCTGGTTTGCATCGTACTCACCAACATTTTCAGTCAGGCCAACGTCCCTCAAGGATTGTCCCAATATCCTTTTATATAGCTGTGAGTCCCGAACGGAGGTTCGTGTCCCAGGGTTTCCGCTGGAAGCTGCCAAATGTGCACCGGAAAAGAATTCATGGCTTGGATCATCAGTACTTTGCTCTTGTGGGAGAGTGGCAGCTTTCTTCTCGTCCATTTCTGTAGCCCAGATGAGGGCTGCATGCGTTCGCAGCGTAAACCAAAGGCCAATGACGTAGGACAGGAATAGGAATATAGCTGCAATCCACGAATACGGCTGAACAGCTTTCTGGAAAAATCCATCATTTATAGCTGGTACTTGGGAAAAGTAGCAACGACGGCAATCGCTGCTGCCTGGTTCCATATCACTCTCACAAGCGTGACAATTGAGTTCGTGCTGCCGGGGATATTAGTTCATATACTAGTAGGAACATGCGATGACTTACACTGCCGTATACTTGATAGAATAGAGTGGGACCGAAGGCGGCAATTACAGCAAAAAGTAGCATTGTCGATGTGACTCCCGCAGACTTGACGTTGAAGCGTTGAGTTTTGCGTTTGATAGCACCAAAGCACATCGACAAACCCGGTAGAAACAAAATTCCAGCGAAGATACTGCCAATAATACTTCCTTCAACAAGTCGACCTTTGCCCTCAGTCAAAGCGACGCAGTAAAGATAGACCTCAACAACGGTGGAGAAGAACGCATTGACGGCTGCACCCATGCCCATTGATGACTGCGCAGATATAGACGCAACAGCTTGGCCGATGAAATAAGCCAAGGGAATGACGGAGAGCAAAGCGAGTGTAAATATCAGGCCAGGATGGGTGACCCAAATCTGAAGATCCAGGGCTTCTCTCAAAAAAAAGTAGTCGAAAACGACGAATATAACAACCGCGAGGAGATTGATAAGGAAAACGTTAGTGCCACCAATCGTGTACTTCCAATACCTCAGGCCTGCCGCACGATAGGTGCAGAGAAGGACTGAAGCCGAAGACCCCGGGCTTATTCGTGTAAATGTCGTATCAGAATGGTACGATAAAGCTAGGGGATGTCTGCGAAGATGGTCAAAGAGGATAAGGGTCACGCGGCCCATGGGAATCCAGAAGACGAATAGCCAACAAACGAGCGAGACGAAGAGCATTAGTGGTCCTACCAGGAAGTAGAAAAAGATGAAGAATACAACGCGCCCAAGTGTCCACTCGCCACGGCCAAACAAACGGCGCTTGGGACGAAGAGAACTATCTTCAGAGCGTCCTCTGGGTGCACGACCCAAGAGACTGTCTTGCTCTCCAGCCGAATCAACACTATTCCTTCTCCTTCCCACAAGTGACCGATTACGACGCGGTCCGAAGAACAACCCACCGTGTTCGATATCGCCGTTCTGCCACTGTTCGTACTCACTGATGCTGCGGCCTTCCCCCTCGTCCTCCTCAGCGTAGTGCTCATCTGTATCAAGGCGGACAAAGGATCCAAAAGGGTAAAACAAATACCAGGAAAGTCCGGAAAATGCCTTGCCATATTCTACAGCGCTGGCAGAATACGAAAAAATGAAACAAGCACAGGCGCCCATTAACGCGGCAATTGCGAGCCACCAGCCGAAGAATAACGTCCATAGGAGATTCATCAAGAATAAGAGGGTGCCAACCCTGCCCCCAGGTGACGAATGGATATCACCTTCTGCAGTCTTCTCGACCGAGCGACTTTTCTTGTAAAGAGCTGGTTTCCACAGCCGTATTCCGAACGGATGCGTCTCATTTATTGCCTGCTGGCGATCCTTTAGAGTGAAGCTCTCCGCGTCACTGGCGTCATCATTATCTGCCTCCTGGTCATTACTCCCCTCACTATCGTTATCGTCGTCAAGGTGCTGGGAAGAAGAATCCTTCCCGCTCGGCCCCAAGCTTGATTCTGGTAGGCCAGCGTCATCATAGGAGGCTTCTTCCTCATCATCAACATTACCGGAAGACGAGAATGGGTTAACTCGAGCGTTCAGCCTCCGTCTTAAAGTTGAGCTTTGTTTCCGCAGTGGCCGTATCCTGGGCGAGGGTTGAGGATTGGATGCCTGAAGGGCGATATCCTCCTCAATCTCGTGGACATCATCGTCTGTAGAGAACTCCTGGCCTTTGTGAGGTACGTGGCGTTTCGAGGACATGCGGCGCGTTATAGGCGGCTTTCTTAACTTATCTCCGTCAACTCGTAGAGGCCCCATGGAAGGGGAGGCGGGTAGAGGTGCGCGACTCGAGCTCTCAGGTTGGCCTTCGACGAACTGGGGATCAGTCATTCTCCCAGACGAATCTAATGTGCCTATATATAGCGTATGATAAGAGACTGCCTTCGAATCAGAAGTAGATTTCAGATTTGTCTTCTTACCGTACGTCCTGGTCTGGGCGGTCATTCTAGACTGACGCACTGTTCCCGAGGACATCCTGGTATCTTCTCCAGACACGGCTGAGGTACGGCGCGAGGAAGAATCGGATGAAGCGGAATAAAATTGCGTGTCGCCCTGTTTATCGGCCATGGCTATTTTTTTACCTCACGCTCACCTTGAGCGCCTGAGCTCTTGGCGCGATAGTAAACAACGGTGGCTGGGGAGCTAGGGAGCTAGGGCACAGAATAGACAGGGTGAAACGAGAGGAACGATGAAAGTGACCCGCACTTTATTATGTAGAAATATCGGTTATGGAGTTTCGAACTACATTATGGTGCAGAAACAGAAATGGAGAGGGAAGGACTTGAAACTGAGCTCACGTCTGCCAAGGCTAAGGCTAACAACTACGGAGGACGGGATCAGACGATAAGGTGTCATTCCCCGCAGCATGCGGTCACCTGAAAATTACAGCAGTCTTCCCTGTGAAAGGACATGGACAGGTGAGAGGAGGGTCATATGGACGATGATCGTAAGCTAAGTATCTTGAAAGAGGATGCTGTTGACGTTCGTCCAGCCAGCCACTCAGGCATCAAGATTACTACGAAGGCGGCTCCGCGAGTTAGACTATGTCCACCTGGGGGATTTACCTTCTTCATAGTACCTCCATCAGAGGTCGGTGTTTCCCCTTCTGGCTAGGCCCTCACTGACGAAGCCAGTGACCCTTGACAGAGAGTAGCTTAATTTATTAATTTTGATGGAAAATCTCAATACCCTGTACTGAAACAACTCAAGAGATTCTTGGAACATGCGCAAAACAAGTAGAGCCAGATGTCAGGGTGCCTAAGATGACTTCCATGATTTAACAGCCTCATCAACTAGCGCGCGATATCGCTTTTGCTGATAGCATTGCTCTAAGAAGACTTTATACTTGACCTCAAGCAGGGCCTTTTCGTTCTCATCATCCGTCGGAAGAATCCTCCTTCCTGGCTTGCTCATTCGATCCATGATACTCCATAAGTCCTCTGTGTTGCCTTCAGGATCCGCGCTGGCGGCCTTGGCCCCAAGCATGGCAGCTCCGATTGCGACAGCGGCATGGATATAGCGCGGTATAAGAACGGGCATGCCGCATGCCGATGCAATGAGTTTAACCAGTATGTCATTTTGACATTGAGAGCCTGACATAAATATCGACGCGATGCCGTGGCCTGATTTATTCATGGTCTCGACGATCTGCCTGGTCTGCAATGCAATGAACTCGAGGGTAGCATAATAGTATATGGCTAGGCCTTCCACCGACTGATCGCTAGTGAGGCCAATAACCGAGCCCGCCATGCTAGGGTCAGCGATTGGAGATCGGTTTCCCCATAGGTCACCATAGAAGAAGATATGACGAGCCATATAGGAGATGCTCGGCGCTTTTTGCTCAGCCATCATCTCTCTCAGATGTTCATTGAGGTACTCATAAATATTGGTGTTGTAGGATTTCGCAACAGAAAGCGCCTGATTAAAGGCGGGATGAGTCTCAATGACATGTTTTAGCAGCTCTCCGGTGGCAGACTGCCCGCCCTCAGCCATCCAGTATCCAGGTATGATTGTATCGCGGTATGGACCCCAAACCCCTGGGACGAATACAGGTTCAGGGGACATGGCCAAATGGCACGTTGATGTTCCAGCAACAGCCGCCAGACGGGAAAACGCCTGAGAAATATCATTTTTTGCAGCGTCCGATGTCAGTTGTTCCGACTCGAGCTCGACTTTGGCGCCAACGGTGCCAATCCACCCGGCATAAGCATCAATGACGCCACTACCGATGGCGATTCCAGCGGGCAATCCCAAATCCGCTGCTGCTTTTTCACACAATTTGCCAACAAGTTCGCCCGCACTTAGATAATCTCCATTCTAAGATAACGGTCAGCTTTTCCGTATCCGGAGCTATGGGAAAAGGCTCACCACCCCGTCGACGCCGCCCATGCGCTTGAAGTTGTCTTCTGTGAGATCCTGCAGGCCGATTTGGACCAAGAAGTCTTCCTGCCAGCCTTTAACGCTACCGTCAACGCCAACAGGGACGAAACCCTGTTTGCAGATCACACTGCAGTAGCTTCGTTTTTCATTGCCAGTGGCAATGTGAGTCAAAGCATCAGCCAGGTCGTAAAACTTGCAGTCAGCGAAGAGCTCTTTGGGCATATTGTTCTTTAACCATAAGACCTTCGGAATTTCCATCTCCACAGACATTTTCCCACCCACATACCGCAGCAGGTTATGGTTAGTAGCATTGATCTTCTCCGTTTCCTCAACTGGTCTATGGTCGAGCCATAATATCACATTGCGTTCAGTATCGAAGTTGGGGCCTGTCACAGATACTGGCTCATCGGTGACGTTGGAGAAAACAGCCAAGGAGCATGTTGCATCGAACCCGATTCCACGGACTGTCTCAGGGTCAATGTTATGCTGGTTGATAGCACGCTGAACTGCAACACAGATGCAACGCCAAATATCACTTGTTGATTGTTCCTGGATCGCCCACGTTAGTATAGATGTAAGTCTTAACTCCATGCGTGAAACCTACATAGTATCCGGTCTGAGGCTGCCAGAGCCCAATATTCTCAGAGGCCAGTCCAACAATGTCTCCTTTGGCATCTATAATACAAGCACGGGCACTTCCAGTTCCAACGTCAATTCCGATGAAATGATCAGCTTGGAGGAGGATCTCGTCCCTCGTATCCAAAGCGGCCTGTCTGGATGCCTTGCCCATGGGTCGATGAAACGGAAGGGAAACCGAAGCCATTATATTCGATAAGACGAGGACGAGCTGTGGATTAGCCGGTTAAATTCCAGGATAGTAATTCTAAGCTTGCAGTTAATACCAAGTTGAATCGCGGGGTTGTTCAAGGAGCTTACAAGGCCCAGAGCTGTAAAGCTAGGCTTTTGTAACTTTATCTCCCCTATAGATAGAGGAAGGAGCAAAAAGGCAAAGTGGATAGAAGAAAAATAGAGGAGCAGACAGTCAAAGGAAAGGGCAGTTGTTTATATGTACTGTCGAAGGACATCCAGAGAGAACGCCCAGAGCTAAGTAGGCTTTGATGTTTGTTTGTTTGGGCTTGCATTCATGCTTCTTACCGCACCGACCGCCCTGGAGGCAAGATAGTCCGCATTGGTCGTATGCCTTCGTAGATCAGGCCGTGATCAGATGGTGGGGTGGCGGAGGTGCTTAGTTTTCAAAGTACGGAGTACTCCAATCTCCAGAATAGGTAGATACTTGCCAAGCTCCAGTGTGATTTGATGGTGATTTTTTGAGTACTAATAAGTTAAACTATACCAAGTCTGCCTGGTCCCGTTTCAAGGATATATTCTAGAAGCATCCGATTTCATTTGCGGAGCACCCCCACGGTGCGCAAGAAGTATTTCCTGGCCTCGTGAATCGTATTCTGTCAGGTGATGCATTGCAACCTCTAAAGGAATTAAAATTTACCGACGCCCATTCCTGGGAGGAGATTAGGAGTCAGGGCTAGTGTATAGATCAGATTATGATACCTATGTTATGTACGTCCACGGGTGCGAGTTTGCTGGACCTAAATCGGTAACTCAGGGTCAGTGCTTGGTTCCAGGCCCGAGGCGACGGGAAGTCTTCCTGAACCTTCCCCAAACTCCTCAGTCATCTGCATCGTAGCTACACTTTTCACGATGCACTCTTTTTTAGGCTTTAAACCATTCTCTATATTTACTTGCCTCATTTTTCTCTCCTCCCCTGTCCTTTCCTCATATTCGCCGCAGCTGGAGATCCTTTACTGGCCTGTCGCTAACCCCGAACCCTCAGCGCTCGCCCATGTCTCCTACGATCCCGCGTCACTAAAGTCTGAGCTCATCGACTATTCTCCTCCTATAGGCCCCTCTCACGAATTGGCCCGCGTGGGCTTTTATATCACGACGCCTACAAACCCCAAACAATGGGTTGGCACGCTCGTATCGCCATCTGCGCTAACGGGAGCTGATTCATCGCAAAAACCGACCCTTCGCCTACATGTTAGCCCTACCAACGAGATATATCACGTTTCTATCGGCTCTACTGCCGCGTCTTCTGGTTCCTCGTCCAAAGGCATTGAAATTGAGCTTATAGCGGATAAACCCGGTCCTAGCCCGCTCCTTAATCGCCCCATTGTTGTTGGGCCAGACGGCAAAAATCCCGAGGAACAACCCGAGAAGACTTTATTCCAAAAGTGAGTAACTTCTTTCCATTCATCTTTGAGTGTCAGGCTCTAACCAATACACATCTTTCAAATCAGATACTGGTGGGTGTTTCTCATTGTCACATTATTAGCCATGTCCGGGGGTGGGGAACAGCAATGAGTCGCCGATTAGCTAGCTACTCCGAGCAGGAAGATTCGTGCTCTACTTGCGTACATATTAGATGCCATCGCAGAGAGACTCAAATACAGAAGTCTTGGCCGTGTCGTTTTGATCAGCTACATCGCCAGCCTCAAATGTTCTCTGAATGGCCATATGACAAGGCCAATTTCTTAGAAGGTTACTGGCTTTGAACCTCCTGAAGACGGCATTTATAGTGCATCACACAACCTGCCACTGCGCCGAGAGTTGATGTCGGCTCAAATTGCCAGTTTCTGGCAAGTTTTAATACCACTCGTGGAGGTCAAATTCCACAATTTAATTCCTAGATCAGTAATAGCGACCAGTTCATCCTCCCCTGTGAAACGGAGCTGGAAGCAAACTGCATCAAGACGCAGGATAATGGGTCGCAATTCGATATGCCCAGTGCTTGACGACCTCCACGACGGATGATAGTAATTTTCGGGATCCAAGTTAATCAGGGCACCAGGCTCCAACGCCCAAATGTAGAGGAGATTCCAATTCGAAACGGCGATTCTAGTTCCCTTGGGTGATGTGGCAACTTTACAGCCGAGAGTAGCTTTTGAGTCTTGGAATCCATAGAGGCGTGCCACTACTTCCCAGTCCCTCAGACGCCGCCCACGATCGAGGTTCAGGATATGTCTGCAGTTGCTAGCTCGACAGAAAGCTTCTGACCTTAAGAGACAAGCAACAGTCCAATTTTCCTTGCGGTGTGTGGCAATTCCAAGTGAAAGATATATCCACCGACATATCACAAACCCATCACGATTCAGAGTCTCATGTGTCCCAAAGAAGGGTACTCCTATCGAAAAGAGAAGGCTCAGACCATTGACGAATTGAACAGAGGTTGCATTTTCGTATAGCGTCGGAGAATTTGAGTGTCCAAGTGTTTGGAATGATGCGTACAACGTTTTTGCTTGATAATAGTATAGAAGCTGGCTTGACCTGTCGTTAAACACCATATCCCTAACCATTGGACCGCGTGTATTCTCGCCATGCCATTGTCGTAGTTGACGAGAGAAGTAAGAGAAGCCTACAAGATTAGGCGCAACGTCATATTCTGACCCTTCAAGAACAGTGTAATGGAAAACTGCGTGGTTGGAAAACATGCGATGACACCAAGCAATAGCAAATGTCCCATCGCTATCTACAGCGAAAGCCGAGGGCTCAAAATCTGCATGCTCTGGAAATGTTGTCATCTTCACAGGCCCATTTGGGGACTGGAGGGAGTAGCAAGTGAGGTAAATGAATCCCTCACAGCCAGACTGCCTCGCTTGCTTCACAAACGGGTGGTCCCCGTCTTTACCATGTCCTTCTTTGAACGGGGTAAAACGATGAAGCACATATAGTCCATTACTACCGTCAGAGGCTGTTTTCAGGATGTCAATTGATCCCCACTGGCCCCAGGGCAGCCTCGCTCGTGAGAGTAGCATGACCTTTCCGGCATGAACTCGGAGGATCCGGACCACATCTTCATCACGGAACGTAACAAAGATTAGAGTTTCACCAGCACAGTGGGCGAGCGATGCTGCTTTGATGTTGGGTACCCGATTTCCAAATTCGAACGTTATGCAACTCGCGTCAAACTGGCTCCCATATAATTGCTTGGAGGCGCGCCTTTTCAGAAGCAAGAAGAGATGCCTTGTCCTGAGATTAGATGTATCGATACATGGCCCTGGTGTTAACTTTAGATGGTGAACGAGGGCTTCTCTACAGCGGGAAGCGATCTCATAAAGAGTTCGGCAGGATATAGCCGCTTGTAGAAAGGCGGGAGTGGTGCAATTCAGCAAAACAAGTTGAATCAGCTCTGGGGGAAGATCCAGAAGCATGGTAGAGACCTGAATAAAAATTTGGTTACATTCGCATGAAAATTGATTACTAAATGAAGAGCATTATGTTTCTTGGATTGAGAGGCCGAATTGCTGCCTGAGTCTTAAAAGAGGACGCCTGTCCTTGGCCCTAGTAGGTGGGGTTGGGGTCCAGAACCATTGGTTTTCTATATGAGGTTCAGGGACAAAATACAACGTCTTGAATCCATGTAGATGTGTGTTGCCTACTACATATCCGATTACCGTATACTCTATAAGCTCTGCTGGGCTTCAACACCTGGTAATATCAAGATCCGCCTCGAAGAAAAAGCACCAAACACCTTTTATATGCGCTCATGGATGGATGTAGTCATCAAAATAACTAAACGAGAGGAGACACCGATTTCGAATGTTATCCCGGGCTCTCCCCCGACATCTGGGCTACCGCCCACTCTAGGATGCTTTCGTAACAAAGTACAAACTGACTTAGGTTCTGAACCACGCTCGGTCTTTGCGTGCGAAAGTCGGACAATGTTTTCGCAACAAGATCCAACTGTCCACCGCTGAGCAACTGGTCGAATGGCCGTCCGTCATGCTGCCCACCTGGCTGGGCGCGTTGACGTTTTAGCACATCCAAAACACTATCCACCGTACAAAAAGTCCCAGTGCGACCGCATCCTGCGCTGCAGTGCACCAAAACTGGCCTGTTGGGATTACCCGGCGCAGCACTAGCTGCCACGTTTCGGACTTTATCACACTGTTCGATTAGACTCAGAAGATGCTTTGGCTGAGAGGTGGTACCAAAGTCAGGCCAATCTGCGTACTGTATTTGTGTAACTTCGCGGAGAGGCTCGAACGGAAAACCCGAGTGCGACAAACCAAAGTGCCTGACGATAAGCGTGGGGTTATCAGATGAGTCTGTCGACGACTTCTCTATTACAGGGTCCACTGGTTCTGAATCTGTTTGCACCAGGGAAATGTATTTCTTTGAGAAATTGTTCACATGGAATTGTCCGTATGTTCCAGATTTCCAATAAGGGTGGCATTTGACCTGTCCTCGTTCAACCTCGGCAGTCAGGGACACTACAAGACGAATGTCTTGCTCCCAGATAACGCGCCAGAAATCCTATATAGAATGTCAGTTGATACACTATCATATGGATAATAAACACCCCAATGCAAAAAGCAGCAAGGTAGAACTGACATTAAAGGTATCCGGCACAGGGGCTTGGGTCGCTATGTAATGCCGGTTGCTGTACTCAGCTTTCAGATAACTTGCATTCACGTAGTCACAGCCACCATGGGGTATATCATGGAGTTTCACTCTGGAATGATCATAAGGATAGATGTCATTGTATCGATTTTTGGCGCCCTTTTCAATTCCAGCGACACGATATCTCGGAGACGAAGGTTTATCTGAGCCTGAATTATTGTCCTGATCGTATGAAAAAGCTTGTTTCATCCGTTCTAGTTCGGTCTTCTCAATGTCGAAAAACCTTGAAGCGGCAAGCCGACCTTGATCTGCAGGGTCGGATACCTCACGCAACCAGGGCGGGAGAGATTGCCTTTGAGAGGCAGGTAGATGCTCTGAATGCTTCAGCGGGATTTGTCCGACGCCACCAAGAAGATCCATGTGCTGACGTATGTTTCCAAAGAAAGGAATCGCAGCATTGGATGACTCGGGTATATTGCACCCACCAGCAACGGGTGCGGATTGTGGAAGATCGATATGCATTGAGATTTTTTTTGAATGAGTATCAAGCGCCGGTTGATGCTGTTGTGGTTGCTGCTGCGTGAGTTCAGGAAACCTAGAAGAGAAAGCTTTGAAGCCCCCCATCAGAATCATGCCGTCACCATTCCATCCTTCAGATGTAAACTTCTTCACCACATTGACAAGAGGGGCGGCATCTTTCATGTTAGAAGTCGCAGCATCGTACACGATAATGTAACGACATTGCCTCCAACGGCCGAAATTCTTCCGATCAGCTTCGTTGGTGAAGGTGTTCGCTAGTTTCTTAGTATCGAACGAGGGTCGCTTGAGGAGGGTTGTGGGAATACAAAGGTTCAGAGCACCTTTAATATTCCCTCTGGAAAAATGGGCGAAGGGTCGTACATCCAAGAGCATTAGATCATGCGCCTGTAATCCAACGAACTCTGCACAAGCCTCACTCGAAACCAGCCTCACGCTTGATCCCAGGACTGGTGCAGAGATAGAATTCGTTGTTCCATTGGAAATCGAGTCCCCCGCCTGGCAATTTAAGGAGAGTTTGTAGACCGCTGGATCGGGGATGCAAGCAGTTTTTCTCGATCCTGTACTTATAGAGGGAGGTTGTTGCTCGGTTATGTCTTTCCCAGAGATATATCTTCCTTCTGGACTATGATTTGGAAGGGCATGTGAAAAATGTCCTTTGCCTTTGAAGTTATCCGAGCTTTCTGTATTGAACGAGAAATAATTGTCTGGTAGTTCCGCTGCTGTTCCTCGGGAACTGGTCCCGCACGGGCTGAATCTATCGAAAGACGGACGAGAGTCGGACAACGGAAAGAGAGCTGCGGGGCTGGAAGGACCGGGAAGCGCAAGGCTTTGGGGTTCCTGGGGCCACGGTGATGTTGGCGATCTTGGACCTGTCATCGCAGACATAACTTTTGCACCAACAGCAGAAAAATCTTATCTTGCTCTCGAAGACGATGTCGGATATGAATCAGTCCTCCAACCAGCTTGCCATGTCGATATAGATTGCGACTCCCAAGGAGGTGACGTGAAAACGGAAGTAGAATCACCAAGGATTTCGCAGGTGAATGAACGATCTCAAGTAAAGTGCTGTAGAGCAGAAATGTTCATGAGACCCGGGATAACAGGGAGATTTGGCAAGAGAGGCGTTAGATTTGAGGTCAGATAGGGTTCGGGTAATGAGGGTCAAAGAGTTATAGAATGTGGATGTGTATGGATTAAGTAACGTTGCTGAAAAGCGCGATGTGGCGTCAGGTGAATGTAGAGGCTGCTCAGTTAAGTGCGAAAAAATGGGGATGGAATGTCTCGTTCCCAGGCGGCAGTTCCTCTCCTACACAACGAATCGTCGTTCCCACCAAGTATCACATAAGGCCAAATCCAGTTGAGTTCCTGGGCCAATCGAGTCCGCAGCAAGGTAGTGGGGGTTGAAGTTCAACTAGTGAGAACTGCGAAGGAGTATCATTGTCGACCCACTGGTGTCATTGTTCAGAAATCAGCAGGTCAAAGACTGGAGTCAAGCTGAAAAAAACGGGGGGCGCGCTATGACGTTATGGGCGGAGGGCCGCGGGCGGGCGGCAAACTTCTGTGCTAGTAGCCACAACCAGTTCGGTCGCGGTCTGGCCCAGCCGCCCAGGGTGATAATGATTACGGGTTGGCTGAGACTGCCTTTCCTTTCGCCATTTAATTTGTTCTTTTGGATGAGGTACTTGCCGCCACTCAGATGAAGCACTGTTGAGCATGGGATATCGACGAGGAATTTTGATTTAATGTACGGGTGCAGGGGTGAACAACGCGACTCGTGCTCTGGTACACAGGCACTTCGTATTGTACGAAGTGACTGATGAGACATGGTGCGCTACATATGCTGGTTTGAAAGTTGCACATACTAGCACACTCCAATGATCTTCATGTCAAAATGATGTAGTATCCGCAAAAAGGATTCATAGGCAACATAAAGCTTTGAAGCAGTTGGTGCTCCAACGCATGCGATTGCCATGGTAGATGAACTGTCCGCCATGGTGTATTGAATGAAGGAGTGGTTCAGCACCAGTTTGTGTTGATCGGTATATTTTAGTATTCAGATAAACGAGCTGAACGAGATTGATGCATATTAGGAGTCGAGATCGTCATTGACTCGCTAGTCATTTCTAAACAGCACTCCATACGCGGTAACGCGAATCCTCAACATGCCACGAGTATACTGGCTAGCTTATGTCATGGTAGGTGAAGCCGGAAGTCTGAGATGCTCGCTACTCCGTATAATGAGTAGACACATGATCACATGTCGGGTATGCTCCGAAGTTCTCTCGATATTCGCGTAAGCGTTAAAACATGTTGGGTCCAACAGTGCCGTAACCGGGGCCTGACCAGCGGCAGCAATATACGTGATAGCAAGCCGGGCGGCTAATTCTTTGGGAGTACCAATAAACTGCTCATGACATTGGCGGCTGAACATATATTCGCTGGCTCGGCTCTCGTCCATATTTCATAGTCTTCCATCTGGCTCACCCTTAAACCGCTGGACACGTTTCTGTTCCCAATTGTCGAGATCTTTGGCCATGAGCCTCTGTAGGAAAACAAGTTAGTCGTTATAGGTCATAACGACGTATGAGGATGATCAGGTATAGACTGGGTCACACACATAGTACTCTTCTCGATCGTCGCCAATAATCCTCCTACGTGGATTCCTTTTGATTCCCTCCTCTCCATCAGGTCCTTTGAGACCGAGATCCATAGCTTCCTCTTGGCTTAGTTGTTTTACTTTGCGGTCGTACCTCTCATACCTCAAAGCAGTGGCCGGGGTCAAAACAAAGGAACCAGCCACAATGACCATGATAAATGGTAGTCCAAATAGAAGAAATGGATGCCGTGGAAGTCTAGCCCGATATGCCTCACCAAGCTTTTCCCCTAGCGTAGAGGAGGCAGTGGTTGCCCGCCGGTATGTTTTGGATGGAAATACGGGCATGGTAATGTTTTCGTGCCACTTCCGGACCGCTCGGCCTTTGATTCTTTATATAAGATGCAATAGGAGTTAATATAGTGGGAAGGCGGCCACGCTACCGGGCGATTATTTGTGTAAATAGATACTCGTGGTCGTAGTGGATAAACAGGATGAACAAGAGTGAACAGAGCCTCGGCAAATAGAAAATCCGACTGTTCCAAATGGGAAGCGTTCTCCGCAACTGGACTTGTCATAATCTCAATAAACAACAAAAATTTCGGGGAAGCGAACGACAAATAATCTCATAGCCTTCCATGTTGCTTTCAACCAAATGTTAAGTCAGTGCATTTAAATATATTGTGCGCGCATGACCCATTGAACAAGAAACATATTGCTTTAAATTCTAATGCTAGCAATAGACGTCGCCAACAGAAGCCGAATACTTACGATCTAGAGCCGTGGCCATAGCAAAGGTCGGTGCTACTCCAGTGATTCGCATCTCTTCAACTCGACAGGTTCAATAAATGTCCTTCACAACAAGTTCAATATTTGGAACAGGCGGCCTGGGTGGTTTTGGCGCCTCAGCTCAGCCGTCGCAACCGCCGCAGCCGTCAAGCATATTCTCTCCGAGTAATCCGACAAGTATCTTTGGGAACCCTTCAACAACGCAAGCTCCATCAGTTAACTCTATCTTGGGCGGTCAACCTCAGACTCAACAACAGCCTACGCAATCGTCAATCCTCGGATCGGGCCAACCTGCTCCTAGCACCGCGCACCCCCCAAATATCTCTTCTCAGGCAGCGCAACCCGCCTTCTTTAACAGTTTACTGGAGCGTGGTAAAAAGCGTCCACATTCTACTGTCGCTCAAAATGGTAATTTTGAGGAGTTGCCCAATCTCCAGTTGGGTCTCGATGATATTCGCCGTAAGGCAAGAGGACTCGGCACTGGGAGTCTGAGAGACACTCATATACCAAGCAGCAAAGCGTAAGTATAGCGCCATCATGCTATGATTAACGTTTAATGTTGTTTTGCTTACACGATACTCATTCCAACAGTCATTATTTACTTGCAGCCTCAGGCGTTTCCCCTGGACATGCTCTGCGTGATCTAAAAGCTCTGGAGCCTCAAACGTCCATATCACTTCCGTCAAAAGAACTTGAATCCTTTGATCCGGACAATCAGAAGTATCTAAGAACCATTCAACAGCGTGGTCGTCAGGCTATGGTTGCGGAAAGTCTTGCCAGAGCTCAGAGAGATTTCGACTTGTTTATGGAAGAGAAGGTAGACCTCGATTGGGAGGAGCAGCGCCATAGGATATTCAAACACTTTGGTTTGTCGCAAAAGGATGAGCCAGCCGACGATTCAGGGCCGTCATTTGGTCGTTCGACAAGGCAATCCAATCAGTTTGGGCCTGCGGCGACTCATGGTGTTTCTCGAAGGAGCGTCTTCGGCCGATCGGGTTTTGAAAAATCAGTCATTGGCACCCCGGGAACTGGAAAATCGAGCCATCAGCTTTTCGACGACCCGATGGAGCGTACCGACGGCTCCAACTCTCAGAGTCTGGACCTTCGATTCCTCCGTGAAAAAATGGGTTATTATGCGGACAAAGTTCAGTCGTTGAATTCAGCTAGGCTCCAAGCACGTAGCTTCCCGATTTTTCATGAGTTTTCCGAGGTTGAAAAACACGCTGGCGGTGACGTAAGTAACTATATACTAGGATTTGACGTTTCAGGGACTGACTGACTTTTCCAGGTTCCTCATCAGCTATATGATGCGTACAGAGCTCTGATAAATATTGTTGGAGAATCAGCTGATGTTAGAGGCGTTTCGGACCCTGGCGCGATCAAGGAGCGTCAATTCATGGAGGAGTATTTAGATGAAGCGCCAAAATCGCAACAAGCAATCAACCTAAGAAAGCGGATTGTCGAGGGCTCCAGGAAATTTCTGGAGAAATCATTCTACACCGAGATTGAAGGTGCAATTGCAAAAAATCCACGTGAAGCACAGCTTGGTGGGATACCCACTGTAGTCAACAAGATTCGGGCGTATATCCGCCTCAGGGAATCTAGGAGAGACCTTGCGCCGGATGGTACCGAGCTCCAAATGGTGGGGGATGATTACTGCTGGATCCTCATATTCTATCTTCTGCGTTGCGGATTCATCACCGAAGCGGCGGAGTATGTTGCCCGTGATCCCGGCTTCAGGTCATTGGATCATAAATTTGTGACATATATGACGACTTATGCTCAAAACAAACGACTGCCAAGGGACATGCAGCAAAGAATCAATGGCGAGTATCAACAACGGTCGCGCAACGCACCGGACAACACTATCGATCCATACCGGATGGCGTGCTATAAGATTATTGGGCGCTGTGACCTTGGTCGCAGGCGCCTGGATGGTATCAATCAGAGCGTGGAAGATTGGATGTGGTTACAGTTCAGCTTAGCCAGAGAGGACGACCGAGCCGAAGAGGTTGCCGGCGAAGTCTTCGGTTTAGAGGACATCCAGACAGATATCACGGAGATCGGACAGCGAGTTTTCGGGAAGGGTCAAGAAGGGCCAGGCGGTTATGGGACTTTCTTTCTCCTTCAGATCCTCGGAGGAATGTTTGAGCAGGCTGTTTCCTATCTCGGGTCCTATGCGCCTGTCAGTGCAGTACACTTTGCTATCGCTCTAGCGTACTATGGCCTACTAAGGGTCTCCGATTTTTACACTTCCGGAGAAGAAATCTGTAAGCTGATATGGCTTTCCCCTTTCTCATATATGCTAACATTGGCAGTGTCTTTCACCGTGAAACAATATCCCCAGATCAATTTCGGCTATCTGCTGACTCAATACACAAAAGAGTTTCGCACCGCTTATGTTGAAGCCGCAATCGACTATTTCTGCCTTCTTTGCCTTAATGCCGATCTTCCGGGAGCTTTGGGTAAATCTCAAGCTTCCGTGTGTCATGAAGCTCTGCGAGAATACATTCTAGAGACGAGAGATTTTGCTAAGCTACTCGGTGATATCCGTTCGGACGGTTTTAGAATTAAGGGCCTGATAGAACAACGCATCAGTTTGATCAAACTGGTGGATCAGGAAGAGTTCCTGAAAACAATCACTGTGCAGGCAGCCGTTGTCGCTGAAGACAAGGGTTTGATAACAGACTCGGTCCTCCTGTACCATCTTGCCGAAGATTATGACCGTGTCATTGATATCATAAACAGGACACTGTCTGACTCCGTGGCAACTCCCCTTGGGAGCCCCACGCTCAAGTTGCAGCCTCTGCGGCCTCGCACTAGCCTGTCGCAGGACTCTGGACAGGAGACGCCAATAGAGCCAGGAAGCAGCCTGAGCTTGACTGTGGTAGAAGACCCAGTCGTTCTCGCAAAGAACATGATTGGCCTCTACAACCAAAATGCTTTATATTACCAGCGCATCCGTCGATCAAGTCGTGACGCATGTGGTGTTTTGCTTCGAATGATGGAGGCAAAGACTGAGGTTGAAGCGGGAAAATGGACGGCAGCTTTAGATGTAAGTTTCAGACTCGGCCAAGTATTGTTTGCTTTTCACATATTCCTTCGTCAACTGACATTGGATTCCTTAGACGATCAACGAGCTGGGCATTCTGCCGCTACGGGCTAATGGCTCTGTACCTTATATTCGAAGCGCCGCCCAGGCTTTCTCGTCCCTTTCGTCGCTTATTTCCGGAAATGTCGGCCATGTGATCATTTGGAGCATTACATGTATCGGGCGTGAGCGGGAACGACTGAACGCTGGACCGTATGAAAACGAGATGAGGCAAGGGCTCGCTGAGGAGCTGTTGGTCATGGCGAAGGATCTGATGATCTTCTCCGGCATGGTCAAGTACAAACTACCCCCAAGAGTTTATGAGACTCTTGCTCGAGCTGGAGCGGACATTGGCGCATTCTAGATAATTATCTCCAGGACACGTCGGGTTTTAAAAATAATACTAGAAAATAACTTCTGTTTCGGTCGATTGATGATTGCTCATGGGCCCTCTGGCTGCAAAAAAGGTGCAAAAAGGAAATCCACACCGGCTTGGACGCAAAACGCTGTAATATTGTTACCGCTATACTATTTCCCGGACTAGTTGATCTACCCCCAGAGCTCTCATAGGGCGCCAAACTGATATTTACTGTTGCATCATCATAAACAACGAGCAACACTTGCGGGATTGCTTTTGCGTAGGCCAGTCAGTGGCAGACGGGGAAAAGCATCCGCCGCCCGCCGTAAGAGAAAACGGCGAAAGCTAGTAGCGCGCCAAGGATTGGCGGGTCGATGAAGCTTCAAGCGCGTTCCAATCGTAGCACCTTGTCAACACTCAACCAACTCACACTCCTGAGATCCTACCGATCAATACGCCTTTTGTTATAATGCATTAAGCGCTTGTATCATGCGGTCGTGCTCCTCTAGATGTGACGCTGGGATCCATCCACAAACTTAACCCTCAACCGATACAGTCGTGCTCGATATGGACCATGATGTTTCTGGTGTGTCGGACAACTCTACGGTAACGAATACGGCAAATGATGCGACTCAAGAAGCACACATCTCATTGACAGAGAGTGATGAACAATCACAACCGCGCTGGTCAAGCTTGTATCGTCTTGGGGGAGATAGACGGCCTCCTTCCGACCCAAGTCCCACCATTACGGAGGACCGTCCTAATGTGAATAATGAGGTCGCTGGGAAATCACAAGATAATACTGGTTATGCCACACCAAATGCGGTCCAGCCGGACGAGCCGGGCACCTACAGCCTCATTGATAATCCTCCGAACCTGGCCAGAATCCGGCAAATCATGTTTGAATGCAAGGAGCCCATTGAAATCAGCCTGCAGGAGTTCGAAACCTACTGGCCTTTCATTGACAATGTGTACGTTAAACAAAAAAGCAATTCTAGCAAAGAAGGGCATTGCACCACCGACTATTTGAGCTGTCGCCTTCGTCGGAAGCAGGGAACGAATCGAAGCTCTGGGACACGGCTTTTGCCAGAGGGCAAGCGCCCTCGAAAGAGAAAGATTCGAGAAGGCGGACTCTGCAACTTTCAAATCAAGGTCATTAGATTTGAGGGGGCTTACTCGACAGTTACCATAGCTAAAACTCCTGGAAGCAGCCCCGAGCATTCGCATGATCTCCTCTACATTGACAAAATTAAGCGACCCTCAGGACTCATGGAGTTTGTGAGAAGGGAAGCAAGTAAGGGCTACTTGCCTTCTTCCATTTATATGAAATTTCGAGAGGAGCCTGAAAAGCTCATTGAAGCTGGCGGCCGTTTTCTTCAGATAACTGACGTTAGGAATGCGTCAGCTCATTGGAGACTGCAAAATCCCGAAGTGGATCTTGTACCGCATGAAGGTTATGAGTATCAAAAGGGCCGTGGCATTGTAAGGGCTCGCGATATAGCAGAAAAGAATAACACAACCACGGCTGATAGGGCAACTCCGCGCGCAAGTACGCTTCCGCCGTTGCCGCCTGATACTCTTCCCTTTCCTCAGTTTCCACTTGATTTCCTAGAGCCCTATCTTCCAAAAAGTGACGAAAAGCGCGACTTGCCCCATGTCACGCTGTCCTATGCCTCCTCAATGGACTCCAAAATATCCCTTCTACCGGGCATGCAGACAGTGTTGTCAGGCCCAGAGGCCAAGTTAATGACACACTATTTGCGATCACGCCATGATGCAATCCTGATTGGAGTCGGAACTGTCCTCGCAGATAACCCAGGGCTGAACTGCAGGCTGCAAGGTGCTGGAGGGTTTGGTGGTCTCGGGCGCATGTGGCAGCCACGGCCGGTGATAATCGACCCCACGGGACGCTGGTCCCCTGGGGCAGACTCTCGGTTACTACGGACAGCAGTTGAGGGGAAAGGTAGAGCCCCTTGGGTTGTCGTGTCCCCTGGGGCTCAGATACACCCTTCAAAGTTGTTGATGCTGAAGGGTTACGGAGGCGAATTTCTTCGTATCATGGAGTACCATCAGAATTGGCGGCTCCAATGGGAATCTATTCTACGGGCCTTAGCATCAGAAGGCATCAAGAGTGTGATGATTGAAGGAGGAGGAAGGGTCTTAAGTGAGCTTCTGAATCCTGAATATGCCGAGTTTATTGACTCCCTGGTGGTTACACTAGCGCCCACATATCTGGGTTCTGGAGGCGTTGGGGTAAGCCCAGATTCGAAATCTGACGCCCAAGGCAAGCCCAACGCGGCGCTGAACCCAAGAGATGTGAAATGGATGCCACTAGGACAGAATGTCATAATGTGTGGGAAGATCAAGTCCGATTCTATCAGCAAGGTTTCATGCTAAGACTACATTCGGGCAAGGGCTGGAAGGACGGAGAGTACAGCATAAACCCAATGCAGCACTCAACCCAGGAGATATGAACGTGAACCGATGTCATGGTGCGTGGAAGACCAAGCCCGATTCTACCAACACGGGAAAATCCAAGGCCATGCGTGGGCCAGGGCTAGACCGATAAGGAGTGCAGCACTAATGAGTTAGCTGATATTACAAGGCTGGAAGATACTTGGTCGCTAGCCACTTGTAGACTTCTAGCGGTGACAAGAAGCTGACCAGGCTTTGTTCTGTGGTAAACATAGGTTCTGTCCTTTATGCCAGACTGAGAGTAATAGAAAAACAAAAAGACACAGCTATGAATTATTTTAAGCAGTTCGAATGATAGTCTACTCTCCTGAAGCCAGAGAGAAGCCAAAAACAGGCATGGTGAATCAATTTGGCTCAGGAATCCGAAAAAGGAAGGACCTTGAAATAAAGATCTGAAGATGTGTATCGCCTAAATACGCCCCTACTTTATGACAACATGTAGACTTGAAACAATGTTTTATATTGAAGAATGGATAGTAATAGATGTCGCAAGTATGTGGGAATACATGGAATTCACCAGTTGGCGCGTGATTTGCGTGACTAGCCGCAGGAACACACACCCCAACGGCCCTCACGCAACACTAGCAGATCGCCGCTCTTTTTTTCTTCCTTTCTCCTTTGTCTCTCTCTCTCTCTCTCTCTCTCTCTCTCTCTCATATTGATTCTCCCTAACACCCTTTTCTCACCCTCAATCTTGACCTTCATCTATCTATACTCGCCCAAAATCGTCGCATTCCTCCTCCCCATTGTAAGTTGTTTTCTGCCTCCGATGCCTCCCAAGGGCGCGTCAAAGCCCGCAGCGCGGGCTACAACGACGAGCAAAAAGAAGACCGCTGTCACAGCAAGCACCACGAAAAAGACACGAGGACGTGCAGCGACTGCCACTAAAACTACCGTGAAATCCACGGCGACCCGCAAAACTGCCAAAGCAGACGACGCCGGCGCTACAAAGAAGGCGACAGCCGCGCCAGCTAAAAAGCGCAGAGCTGATGCTGACCATGCTGAGGCTAGTCGCTCCACCAAGCGGGCTCGTGTTGTAAAGCCTGCTGCAGCAAAACCGAGGCCAAAAGTGGTCATCAACAATGCGCCAACCGCGAAGCTGAACGTTTATGTTTGTGGTGAAGGTAGCTCTGGTGAGCTTGGTCTGGGCGTCGGAAAGAACGTTATTGATGTGAAGCGTCCACGTCTCAACCCGCACCTCTTGCCGGATGATGTTGGCGTCGTGCAGGTTGCTGTCGGCGGGATGCATTGCGTCGCTCTTACGCATGACAACAAGGTTCTTACCTGGGGTGTCAATGACCAAGGTGCCCTCGGGAGAGATACGACCTGGGAGGGTGGATACAAGGACATGGACAACCGCGACTCGGACTCGGACTCGGACTCGGATGACAACCCTGATCTGAACCCTTATGAGTGCACCCCGACTGCTATTCCTTCCAGCGCTTTTCCCCAAGGCACCGTTATTGTCGAAGTTGCTGCTGGTGACAGCTCAAGTTTCGCCCTCACTGACGAGGGTCAAGTTTATGGTTGGGGAACATTTAGAGTACGTCATGTTCTCACGAGGACTGAAGACATTGTTAACTTTCCCATAGAGCAACGATGGTATTCTCGGATTCGACGCCAGCACCAAGGTTCAGACGACTCCGAAGTTATTGCCGGACCTTAAAAAAATAAAGCACCTGGTATGCGGAGATAATCATGTCCTCGCTCTCAACGACAAAGGCGCTGTCCTGTCGTGGGGCTCGGGCCAGCAAAATCAACTAGGTCGCCGTATTATCGAGCGAAATAAACTGAATGGGCTTCAGCCACGGGAGTTTGGTCTTCCCAAAGGTATTGTTCACATCGGTGCTGGCGCTTTCCACTCCTTTGCCGTACACCAGTCCGGCAAGGTTTTCGCCTGGGGCTTGAACAGCTTTGGCGAGACAGGGATTCGTGAAAATGCGGGCGATAGTGAGGCTGCCATCGTCCACCCCACCCTCGTGGACTCTTTGTCAAAAAAGAACGTCACGCAAATCTGCGGTGGTGCACACCACTCCATAGCTGCCACCCAGGATGGCGAATGTCTAGTCTGGGGTCGACTAGATGGCTATCAGACAGGCTTAAAGATTGAAGCTCTCCCAGACGACGCGGTCATCAAGGACGAGCGTGACCGTCCTCGTATCCTCATCGAGCCTACGGCTATCCCCGGAATAAAAGCCAAGGTTGTTGCGGCAGGTTCCGATCACTCAATTGCAATTGATACTGAAGGCCGTCCCTGGTCTTGGGGCTTTTCTGCCACTTATCAGACCGGCCAAGGCACACAGGATGACGTCGAGGTCGCAACTGTCATTGAGAATACTGCCGTTCGGGGCAAAAGTCTCAACTGGGCTGGTGGTGGTGGTCAGTTCTCAGTCTTCACCGAGCCAGTTGAGTTGTGAACCATTTAGGGGTAATTTGAGAGTTGTTTTGTAAAGATTGCGGGGCTATTTATCTCAAGATTGCCTTGGAACATCGGGCTGATCTTCTAAAATGTGTTTATAGGACATTGGGTATGTGTTGTTTTTTCTCATTTTCAAGTCGTCCTCACGTTGTGGCTTCTCAGCGGCTGTTCTAGACTCCGATACACTTGTACTTTTAGTTGTATGAGGAGAGTAAACGTTTAATATCATACGGCTGAATCATTGATGGTCATTCTGTCAGAAGGCTATGCCGTCGAAACTGTACATGGCGCTTTTGTTGGTTATGCCCAATTCAATCACTTCATTAGCCCGGACATCCCGATGCCTTCCATCGCTTCAAGCTCATCCGCATGGCTGTCAGTTTCCGTTGGGCCGTTCAACTCTTCCATGTTCAAGTTACCTATATCATGTTCGTCTTCGTGTTCCCTCAATAGGGCGTCCAACTCAGCAAAGTCATCATCAGCCGGCGAACAATGTCCATTGCTGGTACTCCCCGTTGAAGTAAGATTTCTAATATCAGGCTCATCTCTATGCTCCCTCAGCAAAGCATCCAGTTCGTCAAATTCATCATTATTGTCCAGTGGAGCACGGTCCTTGCCGGCTGACTGCTGGTGGGTGGTACTGTCCGGTAAAAACAAGGCCTCGTCCATATCATTTAAATCTCCAGGCGATCGCGAGATGTCGTTTGGTATTGATTGCCGATGGTCTACCATCAACGTGTCATTGCTCGTGATGTCGTTGTCGTTGGAGTTTGTTTGTTCAATCCTTAATGTATTCTCAACCGCAGACTTCGGCTTCTCCTCGTCTATCCAGGCTCGTCGCATGGTCTGTAACCGTTTAGAATGGCCGAGTCGTTCAATCATAGCTAAACCATCCGTAAATTTCGCGCGAGGAAACAGGTCATCGAGCCACAATTGATAGAAATTCAGGAGACGTGCTAAGTCAGAGAACTATATAGAGCATGATAACAGGGTCAGCCAGCTACTCACTATAGAGCGCCATAGCATTGGAAGGATCATTTGTGGAGTACAAACCTCGTGTCCCTTTCCCTTGAACTTGAGGGTTTTTTTTGCGGAGCGCCGCAGCTTTGGGATTCCAGCTTGTGTGAGCAGTCTAGAATAATGAGTTCAGCAGGGTGATTCAGCATATCAATCAACGGGTTCTAACTACTGACCTGTTTTCGTCTAATTTAGCAACGGGCTGTCTCTTTTTGGCAACTTCAACCTCTTCATCGAGGCCTAGGAACACCCCTGAGTTATTCGGCTGGGCAGATTGCTTCGGCACGTTTCCGCTACTCATGCTCGGGTTGGTTTCTTGTAGAATGTCGTCAAGACCGACCTCGTAATTAAA
Source organism: Aspergillus spinulosporus (assembly GCA_003574815.1). Taxonomy (NCBI): domain Eukaryota; kingdom Fungi; phylum Ascomycota; class Eurotiomycetes; order Eurotiales; family Aspergillaceae; genus Aspergillus; species Aspergillus spinulosporus. The sequence continues at coordinate 417,485 of QPHH01000009.1, read as the reverse complement.
CAAGTCGTCGACACAGTCGGCAGACCGCGCCGCCACTGCTGCTGAGTTGGTTTCTCTTGCCATATGCGGCGCTGAAGACTTTGAGTGAGGTAAAATATGAGAATCCTACAACTCGATTTCTGTAGGCCTCTAGTGCTCTCAGGGAACAGCCATATGTACGGAGTATAAACTGTCAAACGTGGGCGTGGGCGCCTCAATCTCGGATAGCAGGTGAATCGATAAAGTGATACGCCAAGGACGCGTTGAGGACGCGTTGCTGATCTTAAGCGAACCTAGAACAGATTTTTGAGTAACTTGAACATACTCGAATTGGTTGGTGTAATCATTGAATATCATGCAATAGAAACATAATTTGACCATCAGAGCATGTTTGACGATGTTTTTCCACAACTGAGATTTATAAGGCTGGTCAGACGCAACCCAGTCCAACGATACTACACCTTGGGTTTTATGCATCCGGGAACTGCTGCCTTCTTCTATGCTCCCATTTCTATATACTTTTGACCCCGCCCGTGTCCAAGTTGAATTGCACCAAGGTGTACATGGCTCAAGTAAGCTGTATGAACAAGAGATTAGGTGGGCTCCGTGCTTTAGCAGTAAAGTGAAGCCTACTGATTCTGCATGGATACTTTGACACTTATCAAAGAAAGTTCATACCACTAGCTCCACTGTTTACTAGGTTTATCTTCAAATCCTGTCCAACTAGATTGAGGAAAATTGTTATTGCAAGTTGATAGACAATGAGACTACATAAATGAGTCCAGGGAAATGAGTGGTGGTTACCGACGCTAATCCTAATCCGAAAATTGGCCTTGGCGCTGTCGACCTCCGACTCCCACTTCCAACGCCGCCCGGCCAACAGATAGCAACGACTTCGACCGTCAATTACATCAATTGACCCAGCTCGTCAAAATGGCAGGTGATAACAATTCGACGGTTGTGCCACCAAAGCGAGCCCTTACCGATTATCCGGTGCGATTTATCCTAAATTCCTCACCCATACTAAGCAAGGTCATACTAACACCGCTTTGCAGCTCATTGACTCTGACCCGTACGAACCGACCGCCCAATGCTCCCTTCATTTAGGAGATGTACACATAGAAACGCCCCACAAATTTCGCTAATACTTTAAATCTTTTGCCTAGGCACGTGCGACGAGTTTTTGGATACGCGAGGCCCTCGGACTATGCGGTTGGTGCTGGAGCAGCTGCGGCATCTCCGCTTGCATTCTGGCTTATGGAGAGAGTGAGCCCTTCGCATGTGGGCAGAGGAGGCTTTTCGCCTGTGATGAGGCTGGCGACAGCGATTGGTCTCATTGGTGGTGTACATGTTCTCTATCAGAGATCGTGCAGTATGTTGTACCCTCGACCTATGCTTTACTGTCCTCATCTTGACCCGTCATTGACTCTGAGATCTGTAGACCGCTTCCATGGCTTCACAGAGAACTCAAGGGAGGTTGAAATGGACATGAGGGAAATGGTGGACAAGGTCAAGAAAGGTGAACCTCTGTACGGTACCTCGCAGGTGTCCCCACACTTGCAGGGTGTGGCTGCTCGAAACTCTCGATACGCCAATCTCTTCATTCAGGTGATTCCGTGGTTCAATCTTGTCAACCATGAACATGTAAGTTTCGCTTGTATCCTGTCAAATTCCGAGCTGGTCTTCTATTCCAATTCTAGCAACATACACTGACTATCATACAAGCATGGTGTCGATACAGCCAAGTACTACCAGCAAGCTGAGCGGGAGCTTGAAGCAGAACGCCTGTCTAAATTAAGCTCTTCTTGAACTTGGTTAAGTCATGAAGGGGGTAGATATATCTTGCTCATCGCGTCACTGACCGGGAAGCTATCTCCTTCGATTATGTATGTTAGCAAGCGGAGCTACAAGAATTGTATAATTAAGTTGTCAAAGCCATTACTCGCTAAGTAGTACTGCAGCTTTTCGTTTCTCCTGATGTTGTATCAAAGTTGGTATCATCGTCAAATTTGGTATTCAGCTCTCGGTGTTTTTTGGGACGTGGCTTGGGCGCTGTAAAGGTCAGCAGCAGTTTCCTTACGAATATAGCAACGCAAGTAATCAGCATACCCTTTTCATTCTCTTGTATGTAAAAGCGCCTTAGAAGCATAATGGCTTCTTTGCGCTGCAACCCACCATAAACAGGATAAGGCGGATCAATGGCGGAACTGAAGCAGATCAGCATGTGAAAAGTCAAAAGCATTTCATTAACAAACTCGGAATGCAAGGACAGGATGCTTCCAGTCCCTCCAAATCTCTCATTCCCACAACCATAATACACACGCCGTATTTGATATTGGCGAAGAGCCGCGGCGCACATGACGCAGGGCTCAACGGTCACATATAGGTCCGTCAAGCGTAATGCAGATTTCGGGTATATGCGAAGCATTTCCTGGATTGCAAGGAATTCGGCGTGCCTTGTTCCCTGTGCTGACATGTCAGTTGGCATGTTCAATAAATAATTGCCTAGTTCAAGTTGGTCGCCACTAGGAAGGAAGCGAGGAGGATCGATATGTGAAGTAGTGTATTCCAAACTTCGAGGTGTCTGTTGAAGGGCTATATAATGGACCCACGTTCATAGATCTGTTGGTGTCGTTCATCCCACGACCAACTATTTCGTTCTCGTACACCAGAACGCAGCCTACAGGGGTTTCACCTGTATCGAGCGCCTTTCGAGCCTGATTAATTGTCAGTGTCATTCTGGTACATAAAGTGAGAACGCAGTCCAGCACCATCTCAAATGCCTGGTCCATGAAGTACGATTGTTCGGCCGTTGCCTGTTCCATCCTGGCAGAGCTAGACATATTGGTCGCCAAGTATCAACGCGAAGATTGTTGTCTAAATTCAAGTTGAACTTGATGGGGGACCAGTACCAAGGAGTAGCTTTTTAAACGGTAAGAAATCGAGCCTGAAAATGAAATAAGCAGAAGTGAAAGTTTTATGTCCAGGATTTCTGGGACGGATGGTGCTGAAGTAGCTCGGTGTTTTCAGGCATCACACAACTTACACAAATCGACCCTCCAGTAAGATTCCCTGTATACTCAAGCACTAATATTGATTCTTGGCTGGCTAGTGAATGCTAATTTTGTGGATTTTGATATTGCCCATGCATGACGCTCATATCAGTATGCTAGACTGATAAGCGGTTATCACCTTGCTTATCTTATCACTGCTTTGGAGTTTGCGGAACCAAACGCGTTTCTTGGAGGCTTTCTTCAAACATGTTCTTTTGATTCTTTTAGCACTTTTCGCTAATTGGATCGAGCATGTCGTGAATAAAAAAGTGCACATGACTGCAGATGACCTGAAGCCCCATCCTTATCCTACGATGGGCATGAGTGACCGGACATCTGCAGAACCAGTCTCGTCTACACTGGCAGCACAACTGGCACCGCGTCTCTCATCCCAGATTAGCCAGATCCATCATCTAACAAAAGAAGTTTTTTCTCAACTCCGACAAGAACTTTTGGAGGGCAAATTCAGTCACTTGAGCCTTGATGACAGTGCCACCGATGTTAGCAGACTGGTTTGCATCGTACTCAAGGCGGGCTTGGAGCCGTGTATGAACGATGAAAAGCCGGACGAGGTAGCACTGAACGGACAATTGTCGGATTGTTTGGACATCATCAAAACGGCAATCAGCAAAGCCCCCCATACTCTAACAAATGTTCCTGATCCAGAAATTCTCGGCGAAAAAGCTTGCGCTCCGTTATACGTTTGGCTGGTTGTCCGACTTCTTCACCTGTCATTTGTTCGATGTAATGAGATCGTCAAGGAGAAGATCACTGGCATCTTCTCGATCATAGTTCGTGCTCAATATAAACATACTAGACTATGGTCTACCCGCCATGTCATTCCCACATTCCTACGGGCCTGCGTAACCGGTTTGTTTTAACCTGAAGCGAGCTAGGAATATCACACTAATAAGCTCCAGAGGTCATATTATCCCTAGAAAGACTTTCTGCCTGCGGACAATGGGATGCCTCCAAATTCAAGTTCTCATTTCCACTACCCGGAGGACCTCTTTCCGTAGGACTGACCCGAATTAGCCTCCCCCGGAGCCTGTTCAAGAGAGGGATCAAAATTGGATCAACTGAGAGAGCCTTTCTGTTAATTCTCGCTCTCCTTGAATCGTTTGTGGTCCTGGAAAGCAGCCCTACTTCTGTTCCTGATAAGGCTTCAATCGTCCGCCAGAATCTTGCTTGGATCCTCAACGACTATGAACGCCTATGGAACGTTCTTTCGAGTTGGCTCCGGTCTCCCGGCTTTGATAACCTCAAATCCAAAGTCGAAACCTGCTCACACTTCCTGACATCAATACGGGCATACTGTTTCTCTGGAACAACGTTTGCAACAGAAATAGCATATGACGTTCCTCGAATGCTAGGTGACATACTGTCCTTGAACTATTTGGACCATTACCCTTCCCTTCAGTTGAATACGAGTCAGTTCATTGACGATCTATGCCTTCCTGATGATTGTACGGAGGGCCGAGTCAAATGCATTAGGCGTCTTTTGTCACCATTAAGCGATACTTTGAAGAAAACTACTTTCGATTCTCTTGAACCACATCTTCAGGTAGAGGGTCCTACAATAACCCAGCAAGAAAACAAAGGGACTGACCGAAAATAAGGCTGCAGTTCGCAATGCTTTCGCTAAGGCAATGCGGCTGGTTTCAACCGTTGAGTCCGCCACACTTTTGACCAACCATACCGTTGGAGCAATGTCTGGTTCTTTCTCTTGCAGCCAAGGGCTGGCGGCGATAAGCCAGGAGGTTGACGATGACGAATTCAAGAGAGTACCCAAGCGTCATTGTCGCTCTCAGCCAGGGAATGGGCAAGATGGACCGAATATCACTCAGCAGTTCATCTCAAGGTTACTTAAGATTCTGCGCTTTGAAGGCTCTTCGGACCTGGAAACTCTTAGGCTTGCGGTTCTGTGAGTCAGGTAACGAAATCCCTACTAGTCCACACACTAACATTCTTTAGCAAGTTCTTCCCTACGATTCCTGATCAAGATAAAGGCGAAATTCTAGATTATCTAAGCCGCTTACCTTGTGCAGTTGGAAACAGCTTAACGACGACCGTCCAGAGCGACCTTCTGCGCAAACAACTTTGCCGTGTGTGTGACGAGGAATGTCAGGACAGCGACCTGTTTAAAGGGCAGACTGACGAGAGCGATAAATTATGTCAAATATTGGCATTCGTTGTCACCAAAATCCCGCGTTCCTCGAATATCAGGGTAATGACTATGGCTACTCTGAAGCGAGTCTTGATGCACACCTCGAGCTCGACGCATCTGCAGCTCTCGAACTCTATCTTTGGTGACTTTTTACTCAATTCTCTTCGAAGCTCTTTGCGGGAACTTCGGGTTTTGGCAGGGCAAGTCTTGCAAAGTCGCAACTCAAGCAAGTATTTCAGGCGCTAATAATTTCTTAGACAGTCGATTGTCTGTTTTATACGCCATGGTTTAGATCATGAAATCAGGCGCAGAAATTTCGTTGTCATCCTAAACTGGTTGAAAAATATAACGGAGGAACAAGAGACGGCACTTCATGAGACTTGCATTATGAGCTTGTGTCGGCTAGCACGGTAATGTTTGGTGTCTGGGGCTGCAGTCAGTGCTGGGGCTAACAGCATTAACTACCAGGTTTTCAAACGATGAAGAGATGAATATAATCCTTCTCCGCCTCGTAGAGTATCTTGGACACCCGAACCCATTCCTCTGCGGCGTGGCGTACACCGAAGTATGTCAGCCATCGTCTTGCGTTTGCCTCATGTTTCATAACTCTCGCGCTTTGAGTGAATCATCTGACAGGCTTTTAGATATCGAAGCTTGCACAGCAGCTTGTCGTGTCGCCGGCTGGTCTATTTCGTCCTTTCTGGAGGACACTCTCCGTGACCGTGGTCAAGAATCTACAGTCCCGTCCGTATATGGCGGAGCAGTTATGCGACCTGCTTGGGATGACAGTTGATGATTTTCTGAGACTAACAGAAGTCTATGTCTTACCTCACCTAGTACTCTGGCGTAAAAGGGAAGTTATTGCTCGAATTGGGTGTACCTATAAGGACGCCAAAACACCCTTCGATATATGCTCAGAGAAAGACAATCTCGCAGCAATACTTGCGTTTCTATTATGCCAACCCTCTTCAGAGCCTCAGAAAATGATCATGTCAACGCTGTCTGCTGTTGACCCTGCTTTTAACGGGCGTACCCTAGCAGAGCTGGTGAGAATCGAACCAATCTTGATCGCGTGCGACCTTTTAAAAGGCCTCGGTGATAGTGAGGATGAGAAGGGGGCAAAAGTACGTTAATCCAATGTTCTGTAAAAGCACTGGAGGGTATTTCTCTAATGAAAATGGCAGTTCCACCAAGCTCTTCGCATTCTAGCATCTCTCGTGCCACGGAAATCCGCATATGCGTCGAAAAAGTCAAATTTGGTAGGCCACTTCATTGAGGAGCATGTCCTTGGAATAATCACCCAGTTCGCACACGCCATAAATGATTTCCAGATAAGACAGCCGCTCGTGGAGAAGAAAAGGAACATCATGGCTATCGGCGCGATGATCAAAGTTGCGCCCGGGCATGTCACTAGTGCTTTGCCTCAGGTCTGTTTTTCGACCCTGCGACGGCCAGATTGACCAGACATACTGAACCCTCGCAGATATGTGCTTGCCTGCGGTCAGCATTGGAGATCAAAGAACTGTGCAATAACGCCTTCCGGGTATGGGGTGTGTTAGTGAGCTCTCTGCATGAAGAAGAGGTCGAACCTCTCCTCGACCAGACCCTCGCTATCGTCATTAAGCATTGGGTGACCTTTACTGAGGACACTAGGAAGTTTGCTTACGAGCTTGTTGAGCACATCTTGGAGTCTCACCATGAACTTCTGCAAGATATCTTTGGTATCATGCCGTCCTTAGCTTCTATACCTGTTCTCTCTCGGTTCGAGGCTAGGATTAATGAGATGAAAGGGACACTGGATGTCCGGAGTCATTTCATGGCTTTCGCTCGTCGTTGTCTGAGTGAAAATGCCACTGTCGTTGAACAAGCTTTGACGGAGCTTGTCTCGTATCTTGAGAGACACGAGGAGTTCGTTCACAGATCTGTTCTCAGCGAGCAGCCAGATCCGGCTGTAGCGCATTTGGTCAGGTCTCTTCTTGACTGCTGCGTAAAGTTCAACATTACATCGGAATCCATTACCCTGCTTTGCGCTCGCTGCCTCGGCCATATCGGCTGCCTAGATCCAAATCGAGTTGACACAATCAAAGAGAAAAAAGGGATCCTTGTCCTGTCGAATTTTGATAAAATGGAGGAGACATTCGACTTCGTACTTTTTTTCTTCCAACACGTGTTGGTTGACGCCTTTTTATCAGCGTCCAATACCAGGGCTCAAGGATTCCTAGCATATGCCATGCAGAATTTATTGATGTTCTGCAACCTGAACTCCGCCGTTACTCAGCGTTCGCGCGGTGTCCAGGCTGACGAAAAATACCAACGGTGGTTGGAGCTTCCCGAAACCGTCCGCAATACCCTGACACCTTTTCTGACATCAAGATATACTGTTACTATCAAGGCCGCTAGTTCCAATTGCACCTTTCCATTGTTCGCGCCGGGAATGAGCCATGCCGACTGGCTACGCGCATTCGTACAAGGTTTGTTGCAAACCGGGAACGGAGATAACGCAAAGACCGTATTCAGCATTTGCAGTCGTATCATCAAAGGCCAGGATATATCGATAGCGTCATTCCTCTTTCCATTCGCGGTTTTGCACCGCGTGGTTGGAGGAACTGAGAAGGAAAAGGATGAGCTGCAAGGGGAGCTTATGAACATTCTCGCTCATCCTCTCCCAGAAAACAAGAATGACGTTCACGAAGCTATTCTATTATGCAGCCAGGTGAGAAGCATGACACCCACATATTGTCAGAACATCTCTAATTTTTACATGACTTAAGAGTGTCTTCGAGGTGCTTGACTACCTTTCGAGATGGGTGCAGGGGAAGAAAAAACAGTTGAACAATTTGAGAAATCGCGGTTACCACAGGGCCTCCAAGGAAAACGAACGGGATTTATTAGTCGAATCATACGCCGCTCAAGTCAAAGCAGTGGAATGTCTTCTGAGTTCTATACCACCAGAAGTCATATCTAAACGAGCTGTGGAGTGCAAGTCTTTCTCTAGGGCATTGTTTCATTGGGAACAGTATATTCGTCAGTACAAGGCTCGTCCCAAGACACAACAATATACCAGCCTCGAATCTCTCTATGAGCATCTTCAGGGCATTTATAGTCAAATAGACGAGCCAGACGGCATTGAGGGTATCTCAACCCACCTGCACGTTCTCAACATTGACCAACAGGTGCTTGAGCATCGGAAGGCAGGAAGATGGGCCACGGCACAAAGTTGGTATGAATTGCAACTTGAAAAGGAACCGGATAATCTCGACGCTCAATGGAACCTCTTTACTTGTTTGAAGGAATCAGGCCAACAAGGTATACCCACTTTCTCCTCTGATTCTGAATTATGTTAAACCTAAGCCTTACCTCTTTTCAGATGCTATCCTCACGCGTTTTGAGATTCTCCAAAACACGAGTTCCGTTCCCAGGTTCCTTCCGTTCGCAGTGGAGGCATCATGGATGACAGGGAAGTGGGAGAAGATGCACAACTATCTCGAGCTTTGTCCGCAACAGGCTACTGCGGACTTCAACATAGGCATTGGCTTGGCTCTTGATGCTTTTCGTCGGGGCGAGTCACAGCAATTCAGGGAAATCGTTGACAAGTTGAGGCTGAGTGTCGCTAGGTCCCTCACTGCCAATTCTGTCACGTCGTTACAATCTTGTCATGATAGCATGCTCAAGTTGCATGCCTTGACAGAGATAGAGTCTGTTGCCCTAGCAGGAAGTGCATCTGGAAGCCAGGTCTCACGCTCGTGTCTACGTGATTCCCTAGATCGTCGGCTAGATGTCTTGGGAGGCTACATATCCGATAAGCAGTATCTTCTCGGCTTGAGAAGAGCTGCCATGGAATTGGCGTACGTTGCCCCTTGTGAAGGATGGCCTATACTATTACTGATAAATGCCCAGTGGCAACTTCGCAGATTCTGATATAGCCGCTGCTTGGCTGACAAGCGCTCGGCTGCTGAGAAGGGGCAATTTTGGCAATCAAGCGTATCAGTCAATGCTTAATGCCGCCCATTTGAAGGACCGCTCTGCCACCATTGAACATGCTCGACTACTCTGGAAAGAGGGTCACCACCGGAAAGCTATACAAATCCTAGAGGGAGCGATAGCCGCAAATGAATTTGCCCCCCCTGTATTGAGCTCCAATAATCCGAACCGTCAATCCGCTGTTTCTAACCATGAGAAACAACAAAATCTACTTGCCGCTAGGGTATGTCATTTTACCGAGCTCGCTCATATTCTCCCAGATCGGCTAACTTCTCCTAGGCACATTTATTATTGGCAAAATGGACCGACAGGGCAGGACAAACGCAGTCGGACATTATAGTGCAAAGATATCGCGAGGCAATAAAGCTTCATAACAGGTAAGTGAAGCTTGATCTATGGTACCCTCTTCCTCTAACGGGCTTTAGATGGGAAAAGGCACATTATTATCTTGGAAAGCATTACAACAAAATCTTGGATTCAGAGAAGTCGAAGCCGCTCGGAAAAGAAGCACAAATCTAGTAAGTTCCGGAATGAGGGATGTGGGCTGTTATTAATGATTGCAGCTTGAGTGGTGAGGCCTCAAAACTAGTCGTTGACAATTACCTTCGGTCGTTGGCACATGGGAATAAATATGTTTTCCAGTCACTGCCCAAAGTCTTGACTCTCTGGCTGGAACACGCCTCAACCGTTGAACAGCCCTTGGATCCAAAAAGAGGGGACAACGCGTATGTGTTCATCTATGTTCCTCCCGCCCCCCACAATATTTCAATTCCATCCGCCTAACAGCATCGAAGGGACTTCCAAGCACATACTCTGAACCAACGGAGGAAAAGTCTAGATGACATGCACTCGCAGTTGAGGAAGTATGTCAACAGAATGCCAGTTGCATTGGTAAGCTCCTTATCCTGGATATGGCAAGTTCCCTGCTGACCACCAGCTCTTCACAATCCTCCCCCAAGTCGTCGCGCGAATATGCCACCCAAATCCCACGGTCTATAACCTGTTGACCAAGATCGTGGCGAAAGTAGTGAATGCCTTCCCTCAGCAAGGACTGTGGACAGTCCTTGCCGTAGCCAAGTCATCGTCTGCAGACAGAGCCTCGAGAGGACTCACTTGCCTCGACAAGATCACCGTGTGTTACAACTAAAGATCTTCAGTTAAGATGCAACCCAAGCTAAGATGATTAACAGGATATTAGCAAGAGGTTGAAAGTAGAATCAGCCACTGACATGCGTGGAATGATAAATCAAGGCCAGAAATTCTCAGACGAACTGTTGAAGTTGTGTGTGGCCAAGATCGAGAACAAGACCTCCCGGATCAACCTTGCCCGAAACCTCAATTTCAATCATAAAGTAGCCCCGTGCCGACTTGTCGTTCCTTTCCAAACCATGCTTACTCCAACCTTGCCAGCTAGTCATGACGTCGAGTACCTAAAGGGATTCAGGGCTTTCCCTCGGGACCCGACAACCATTGAAGGTATGCAGGCAATACACACTTAGGAGTGCACCTTTCCTGACGACTTTAGCCGTCCTCGACGATGCTCAAATCCTTAACTCCCTCCAAAAACCTCGCAAGATTGGCATTCGAGGGTCGGACGGGAGAATTTACAATATCCTGTGTAAACCGAAAGATGACCTCCGGAAAGACCAACGCCTGATGGAGTTCAATAACATGATTAACAGATTTTTGAAAAAGGATGTTGAGTCCAGCAAACGACGCATGTGTAAGCATTTCACCGCTTGTGATGCCTGCCATTTCTGCTGATATATGGTAGATATCAAAACATATGCTGTTACGCCGCTGAACGAGGAATGTGGACTTATCGAGTGGGTAGACAATCTCAGGACCTTGAGAGATCTGGTCACAAGGGCACTTAAGGAGCGAGGTATAACGCCGAATGTAAGGCTCAAGGCTTCGTTTGAAACTGGAAAATTGCCCCTAATCAACAGTATGTCTGAACGGAAGCTGACAATTTCCTAGTACGATGAAATCCGACATTATCTTAATGAGGCATGCTCAGACCCTTCTAAAGTCTCAATATTTACAGACAAGGTCCTAGCAACGTAAGCGTTTAGTATGACCTCTTCCGATGCTAGTCCACTAATTACAGCACAGCTTTCCCCCAGTATTGCACGAGTGGTTCGTGGAGATGTTCCCTGAGACTGGTGCTTGGTTTGCAGCTAGGCTTCGTTATACTCGGTCATGTGCTGTAATGTCCATGGTTGGATATGTCCTAGGGTATGTTGATCTTGTCGAATCAAGCCTGCCTTGCTAATTCTCCACTCTACAGCCTAGGAGACCGGCACGGCGAAAACATACTCTTTGAGGAAGGCACTGGTGGCATCCTGCATGTCGATTTTAACTGTCTTTTCGACAAGGTAGATTGTCTCGATCCTCGACCAACCGAAGACTACAACTAATCCCATGCACTTAGGGCTTGACGTTCGATAAGCCAGAGCTGGTGCCATTTCGCCTCACGCAGAATATGATTGACGCCTTTGGCGCTTACGGGTATAATGGTTAATCTCCACTAATGCAAATTAATGTACGTTTTTATCTAACATTCATAGGTCCATTCCGAAAAACATGTGAGATCAGTCTGGATCTTCTGAGACAGAATGAAGACGCCCTCATGACCATACTGGAGACGTTCTTACACGACCCGACAACGGATTTTATTGGCAAAAAGGTATGTATCTCACCTTTATTATTTAGGCACAGCCTGTATTGAAACCCCATCAAGCGACGAACTCATGCGAATGTCCCGGATACTCCTGCCGGCGTCCTTGAAAATGTTCGTAACAAGCTCCGCGGCCTTCTTCCGGGTGAATCGGTCCCACTGTCAGTAGATGGTCATGTTGATGAGTTGATCATCCAAGCAACCGATGAACGGAATCTCGCAGCGATGTACATTGGTTGGTGTGCTTTCTTTTAGCTTGAGGAAAGAACACGGGCTTCAATGCTTCCCGGGACTTTGACGAGCAATTAATTTGTCTCAGGAGGTATTTCATCATAAGTGCAAGGAACCAGAGCTCACGCTGCATATGAAGTCAATACACTATTATCAGGGCTGAGCATTCCCAGTACATTGCGAGTTTATCACTAGACACTTCTGTAAGTCGCGTAAGAATTATCTCCTAGATAAACCGCTGTACCGCGCCCTTCTCCTAGGTGGCGTTGTCGACGGAGACCGCGAAGAAAACGATCGAGAACGGCGAGGTGATCGAGACCGCGAGCGTGAGAATGATCGAGACCGCGAGCGTGAGAGTGATCGAGACCGCGAGCGTGAGAGTGATCGAGACCGCGAACGTGAGAGTGATCGAGACCAGGAGCGCGAGTGTGATCGAGGACGGTACAAGTCGTGTCTTTCCATACCCATGCCCCGGGAACGACCATACCTCCGGGGAGGAGAAGCTCGCTGCTGATATGGCGAGCGGCGAGAAGAATCGTCCGCCGGTCGTCCCGGGAGGTGTCTCTGACGTCCATACTTTCCTCTCCCATTGGGCACAGGCGGCGGCGAACGAGAGAACGCTCTCTTTGGTAGTACTATTGACACGTTCAGGACTGCCCCATCAAGCTGGGCTTCATGCATATGCGCAATGGCGGCTTCTGCATCAGCAGGATCATGGTAGATGATATAAGCCGTGCCCCTGTTTGTCATGACTACGCAAAACTAGGTCAGTTACGCTTAGGCAAGAAAGGAACAAACATACAAGCGTGATTCACAGGAAGATCGATGCTTTGGATCTCCCCAAAGCTCCCAAAAATTTCCAGCAAGTGCGGCTCCGTTACATTCTTTGTCAATTTCTCAACGACAATCTGTTAAATGCTTTCGTCAGTGCTAAAGCCCTCCAGTTGACACAGGTTGGCTCAAACCTTGGAACTCCTCTGGCTGGGAGGACTCTGACTTCGGCTGTAACTCCTACCTCTGATTCGTGTTCGGGACCTAGAGCGGCTCGCAGATCCCCGTCCATTACGACGGCTGAAACTGCCTTCCGACACGGGACTCCGGGAGGTCGTCCTGGATCTTGACCTTGAACGAGGAGATACGGATCGTCTAGGTCGACGGTGACGAGACGTATCCCTATACATAGCGCACGGAAAACGCTAGCCTTGACGATGCGATGGTGTTCTGGAATGGGTTTTCGTTCGTGATGCGCAAAGAACAGTCGATGGGTGGCGCGACAATGTGTAGGAGGAATACGTTGCGCGAATAACACGGTTCCGAGCTGTCAAGCAATGGATGATTGAACAATTACTGGATGTTGGAGTGTTATTATCTTGACTGTAGCACGGAGTCCGAAGTAGCAAGTATCTCCAACTGCTGGAGTTCGGGACAGTGCAGCCTAACCTGAACGGGTTAGAGGCATTATCGGCTGACGCTTGAGATACATCATATAAGCTGTACAATTAATTACCAGGCTCGAGTGCAATGAATGTTGTATATTATGGATTACTTAACATCCACAGAGTCCCTCCATTGCTCATAACCTTGGATGACATCCTCAGTAACTTGTCTTCTAACTTGTTTCAGAGCGTACTCAAAATGTCTCCAACAAACATCTTGTTCCTGACCACTCTCGTCCTCCTCGTCCAGCGCAGCGTCTCCAGCAGTCTCACAGATGCTCACTATCTCCGCACCCGTATATCCCTCGGTCATCATAGCCAGCTCCTCAACTTTCACTTCAGGATGAACTATTGATTTGCAGAACCAGATGTTTAGAATCTCCTTCCGTGCCTCAAAGTCGGGAGGCCCAATATATAGTATGTTGTCTAAACGCCCTGGACGCATCAAGGCCGGATCCAGTACCTCGGGTTTGTTTGTAGCAGCAACGACCAAAACGCTCTTAAGCTCCTCGATGCCGTCCATCTCGTTCAGCAGAGTTGTAAGCACATTTACGCCGCTTTGAGGTGAGCTTCCACGCTTCGAGGCGATGGCATCTATTTCATCAAAGAAAATGATGCTAGGCCTGGCAGAGCGTGCCTTTCTGAATACCTCGCGCAGAGCTCGTTCAGATTCGCCAACATACATGCTCAAGATCTCAGCACCCTTGACGGCCATGAAATTTAAGCCTGCCTCAGTAGCCAAAGCTTTCACTGTCAAAGTCTTGGAGCAACCCGGAGGCCCATAGAGAAGAATTCCCTTTTTGCTCTTTACATTCAGCCGTTTCATTCGTTCGGGAAACTGGCGTAGTCAGCACCATAAGCCGCATCTTGTCCTAGTCTGAGCACCTACCTTCAGTGGCCGTTCGACAGCCTTTTGAAGTCGTCTTTTGATGTCATGTTGACCACCGATGTCCGACCACCGCACTTTTGGAGTCTCCAAGAACACTTCTCTCATAGCAGTTGGTCTAGTCTCTTGTAGGGCCAAGAGAATGTCACCTTCCTCAATCTTCAGACCGACAGCCAGTTCTCCGTCTAGACGCAATGATTGGATACCCTCAGAAATTGTATCCGCAACTTCTGAACGATTTTCTCCATTGCTGATTTGTCTTTGTCGGGCTTTGCGGCATACGAGCTGCAGCAAAGCAAATATATCGGCTCCAACATAGCCATGCGTCTTCTCCGCTATGAGCTCGATCAAGTTTTTGCTCAAAATAGGAGAGGGCCCCCCACATATAGCCGCAACTATCTCGTATCGATCGTGTGCCGTTGGGATTTGTAGCTCAATTTCAGTTGCCAATCGGTGAGGAGTCCGCAAAGCATCATCAACGTCGTTTGGATGGCGAGTAGCGCCGACTACTAAAACACGAGCCGATTTTGCTGACTCTATACATTCACACAATACCGGCGCTAGGGAGTACGAGTCCATCGATTGCTTCTTGGGTGCAATGAAGTCAAGTTGATCTATTATCACAGCGCTGGGTTGGTAACGAACGGCCTCTTGGAATATATGGCGCAGCCTCTGGTCTCCATCCCCGGCGTTTCTACCGATTGACGAGGAGCTAATGTCAAACGTCCTTCGCCATCCGGCCTGCCTGATCTGGCCAAGAAGTGTTGTTTTGCCGGTTCCCTTGGGGCCATACAGAAGGATACCTCTACTATGTTCATAGAACGGCGGCATGACGAGTGTGTCTGAACCCGGCTGAAAATCGGCGAGGGCTTCATTAAGCATCTGGAGCTGGCGGCCCATTCCTCCGAGACCAAGCGGGATGACTTGGAGGTGATAGCTCATTTTCTCGTCGGTGTCATCCTGAGAGTCGTCAATCAAGATCTTAGATGTTTCAGTGAGTCGGAACAGAGTACTATCATGGTTTTGCGCCGCTCCCCGAATGCTAGCGATTCTGAAGCTCCTTCTTTGGCCTTTGAGTTCCAACTCAAACGCAAGACCAACAGCTAGAGCCTCGCATTTTGAGAGAGGAAATTCCAAAGCCCATGCCCAGTGATTCCTGTCTGAGATCGCGATTGGGCCATACCTTTCGGCTCTGTCAGGGTCCGAGCAGTCGATCAGGGAAATTGACCCGGCTTCTGCCAAAACCTCGTCCACCCTCACGATAGAGACTTGATCACCAAGCTTAAGACCATAGCAATCTTGCAAAGTTCTCGATGCCTGTATGACGGACTTTCCAATGCTCTCCGGCGAATTCCACGCTATGGCTTGCTTCGATGACCCGCGTGGAGTTAATATCCGACAGACATCCCCAGCCTTGAGCCTGAGGGTAGCCAAAGATGTTGTTGATAAATAAACTCGGAACGCATCACGGTGATCGTTTCTGATTTGTTTCGAAAGGGGCCGTAAGACAAAATCGCGATTCTCCGGCATGTTGCAAGTACGCGCAGGTGGCTGTCGGAAGAAGTAGGTAATTAAGCGCAAAATTTAGGGATTTTTGAAACAAAGCTTTCCCTTTGTTTTGTTGACCTGTATTCATGTCTTTAGAGATTGTTGCGCGGGGAGCCATAATATCTCCTTGAAGCTTTTCCCGTGATGACATCGTGGGCAACCATGATTCAAATACATACAAGTTGACAGAGTGAAGGGATATCTGGAAGTCTTTAAAGGACTTGCAACATGTAAGCTATATGTTGATCTGAAGCCGAATAGAGATGAACTCTTAGCTGACTTTTCTTTTGTTCAATACTTAGGCCTTCATCTTCGGCAAGACTCACGGCCTTCAAACAAGAAAAAAGAACGAACGCAACGGTCGGTGGAGAGGTGTTCTGCATAGTGGAGCATGTTCAAAATTCTAAGTACCACTTAAGCGGATATGCAGGAGCATACACCCACTAGTCTCGGATTGGCTAGCTTAAATCTATAAAATGGATTATCAGGGATACCAACCACAGAATAGCGGTCCGATACCCAATAGAGTCTGGAGCCTGCAAGATCTCTCACACTGCTCCTGCTAGATTCCTGTGACACTCCCACATTACGAGCTGTAAGAAGTGCTATGTAGAAATTGTTTGCCGTTCATACTTTAGCATTATTGTGGAAAGCGTGATGCCTCAAAAGTGCTCTTGACCACATGCCTAAAAGGGAAAAGGACGGAGCTCCTCGACCCGGACCCTAACCCTTCAGATTCACACGCACATTTTTAAATTAAGAAGTGTAAGGAGTCCCGGATATCTTGGTAAATCATACTAATAGTATGATAATACATCCAAGGGTAATGGTGGTGGCAGAAGAAGTGCTAGACTAGCACACAAATACGGCATCTCAACTGTAATTCATGATAGATCATTAACGCCACCACAAAGATCCTTAGAGAAAATGGTAATCCTCGAATGTTATGGACATAAACAAACAAAAGGTCCAAACGACAAAAAAAAGAGTGCAGGGCAACGCTGAGTAGATACACAGCAAGGCAAACGCCGTGACTCGCACGACTTGCCGAGCTTTGCGAAGCAGCCAGTTCAGAGCAGCCTGAAGGGGAAATAAGGACGGGTATGAAAAATAGCACATAATGTATTCAACAACACTTTCCTCCGGCATTACCGCTCAGCCCCGAGGCTTGATTGTCTATGCTGACTCCCTGGGAGCCTGTTTGTTCAGATTTCGAAGTGTCCATTCCCTTTTTGATATCGGATGCAAGATTGTAAAAGGCTTTCTCGATATTGATGTTGTTCTTCGCCGAGACTTCCAGGAAAGGTATTCCCAATTCGTCGGCCAGCTGCTGACCCTGCTCCGTTGTTACAGCTCTCTTCTCTTCCCAGTCGCATTTGTTCCCAATAAGAATCTTGTGGACACCCTCGCTAGCATGTTGTTCGACGTTCGAGAACCATGTTCGGATGTCTATGTAATTTGACTTGAGTTAGCGACCGATATACGGGAAAATATAGGATAGGGTGATTTTTACTCTGGAATGAACGTTCGTCGGTGACATCGTAAACAAGAAGAATACCCATCGCACCCCTGTAATAAGCCGTCGTGATTGTTCTGAATCGCTCCTGCCCAGCTGTGTCCCATATCTGAAGTTTTACCCGTTTACCATCTAGTTCAATAGTGCGGATCTTGAAGTCGATACCAATCGTCGTGATAAACGATGGTGTGAACGAAT
The DNA here is from genome assembly GCA_003574815.1 of Aspergillus spinulosporus. Taxonomy (NCBI): domain Eukaryota; kingdom Fungi; phylum Ascomycota; class Eurotiomycetes; order Eurotiales; family Aspergillaceae; genus Aspergillus; species Aspergillus spinulosporus. Next base: position 399,810 of record QPHH01000009.1, on the reverse strand, counting down.
CCTCGCTGAAGCGTAGAAGGCAGCACGACTTTCCAACACCAGAGTCTCCTATCAACAGCAATTTGATCTGTGGCAAAATAGTCTGAGCGCGGGCGACGATGTAATAAGTCATCTAGCAACACTTACCAGAAAATCATAGTTTCTAGTACCAGCCATTGTGAGCAATTCCTTTGCGATCTTAATGGGGAACGTAGAATTGTATCCGAACGTGTAGAGATTCTATAAGTGCTGACAGTGTGGCGGACTGGAACTGTGAAACTATTTCCCCCTCCTTTTCGCCTTGGATGTTCGTGTCCTGATCGATGTTTCGACTTTCTTGATTCGTGTGCACGGGAACTCGCTCTATAATCAGCCGACTAGTGGTTCGCGCATGGATGAGGAATCACTGCAACTTGCAGAAATGATGAAGTTGACCGGAAGTCTGGGGGATAACGAAAGCGCCAGTGAGCGCTACCAGGGTCAGATAGTAAGAGTCAAACGTAAGGACCAAGGTCGACCATTAACAAGAAAGTGAAGTAAAGAACAAAGGTAATCGCACTGTTCTGAAATCACAATAGGAAAGTGTTAGTTGAAGTTGAGGGCTCAAGAAAATGTATGGCGGATGGTTTGTGTTGGCCAAGTAGGGATGTAGCGCTACTCCGTAATACGTATCTACGACAACTCTAAATGGGGTATAGTCATTCGTTTAGCTACCTCTAGCTGATATCACCTCCAAAGAACTTTCAATATCGCGTTTGCTTACCACCCTCAGCTAATAATATCAGATAAAAATGAATGGCTTAAATTTAAAGGTCTCAAAATCATGGATGGGGAGATCTACTTGACCTTGAGGGTCCAACGCTAAATTTTCTGTACAGAGGCTCAATATTTTTATCGAAACCAGTTCCGGTACATTTGACAAGCTGATTTAGACTGTCCCTGAATGACAGTATAAAACTACTTGGCGTCCTGACAGAGTTTTTCGTTGGTCATTTCTCCATTTTTTAACCTCTTATAGTATTGCCGCAAATTATATTATCAGCAAGCTTGATTTTGTTCTAATGCTCTTTAAAAGCGCTTTGACCGTACTCATACTATGTACTTGGGAATGGGTTCATATCATCTTTCAGTAGAATCCGTATTCGAATTCTTGCAGATTGTAAGATTCGGAATCAATAGCGTTCAATGCACGGGTGAGACCGTAGCTCTATGTTATGATATGCGAGCAATGAAAGAGAGAACGCACTAGGACGACATCCCCAGCATCAAGTCCATTTCGAGTAAGTCCAGGCCATCCTCTGGACTATCTGAAGCTGCTTAGCAGCTTGATTTTCATTGATCAAATCGCTGGCATCCTCCTGAAATGAGCGGAGATCTTCTCCTTTGAGCATAGTCCGACCTTTCTTAAGGAGGATCTCAACATCACATATCAACAGACCTTGGTCCTTGCAACTGAGACGCCCCCCATCTGTAAGGCTAGATGTTGATAGTACTCGATGAATTTTCCTTAAACATGTTAGCTAAATCTGGCTCCCACGGCCGCAAAGCATTTTCCCTTACCGTAAAGCATATCGAAGGTCATCATGTCGCCTACCCATTCTGAAACCTCTTCGACTCCCGATAAGTCCAAGAAACCAGCGTACCGATGAGTAGGATATGAGAAGCCCTGGAGTCAGGCCAACAAAACTGCAGCGCATTAGTTTCCGGCATTATCGACTGAGGGTGGTGCATACCCGAAGACAAGCTCTTGACTCTTGAGTAAGGAGTCGATGCCACTCATTGCTAGTTCGACATCTACTTTGGTTTTCTGAATCTGGATCAAAAGGGCGCGGACCAGGTCACCCCGGACTGTGCCCATAAAAGGACTTCGTAGGTCTTTTTCGTAGGCTAGTAGTACAGGCGTCAGATCTCCCTCTCTGACTTTTTCTGCAATCATGTCAGTCGAAGAATGATGATTCTGCGCGCCGCGATCAAGCACAAAGTCAACAACCATCCTTTCAAGACTTGCTCGGTCGGTCTCTAGGCTATTCTTGCTCATCAGAGCAATCTCGCTTTTCTCGTCATGGCGTATGGTCCGGACAAGTTTCCGCATGGGGTCTACCACCCAGTTCTTCCAGAAGTCAACAACAGTGGCCCCTAAATCTGTAATTGATTCAGCGAGGACAGGACCAAGGTGTTTTGCGACATTGAATGATGTGGCTGCTGAAATCATGGCCAAAGAAAGAGGTAGCCAGTACCGCACTGCGGCTGAAGGGCGCCCAGCTTCAGCAATCCCTTTAGCTGTGACATGCTCGTATCGAGGAAGAACATCCGTAAGGATGTATATTAGTTCCTGAAGGATATCTTCAGGGTCACGAAGGTCGATTCCAGAGCTGTCTACTAGCGAGCGTGAGCCGTCACTGTTAATTCCAGCAAAGTTGCTTGCATGTTCAAGTACATCCGCCTCGTAGCCATTGCTTCGCAGAATCAACCTTAATAGACCAACACTGGCCCGTACCCGTCGACTCAAGTCACCATTGATTGACCTGCCATCAGCTGTCTGGAAGAGAGCTTCGAATGACAGACACTCTTCAAAGAGGAGGCCAACAGCGCTAGCATTGAAATCTCGCATGATTTTGAGCTTCTTCCTTCTCCGCTGTATCTCCAACTTCGACGCGCTCAAAGAAGGGAATAGCCCAACTTTATGGGAGCACAGGACTAGGTTAACACATTGCCGTGTCAAAGAGTGAATTCGCGACCACATAGTCGAATTGAATCTCTTTTTAGCAACGAGATCATTCGTGTCATGCCTGGATATAATGTCATTATTAGGACCATGACCAGACCGGGTGCATTGCTGCCATAGCCTTAACGGCGAAAATTGCACTGCATAAAGACCGATACCCCACTCGAGTTGTAGCACGTCTTCCCAGTATCGAATTTCCTCATTTATCGAAAGAACATTATTGGAGAAAACTTCAAGTGCCGCGGCAAGAATCTGTATGAACGCTTTCGTGCTTATCAGCCACGAAAGGTCAGTCAGGTTGTATGTCACATCGGATGTCAGATAAGAGTCAACAGCATGGCGAAGATCATCGCGAGACTTGCTGATAGCCTTAACTAGATTACTTGGGGGCTGAATGCTGGCGGTATGAATGTTCGTGGACAGTTGTCCGATAATTTGTCGAAGTTTTTCCAGGCGCTCAAAAGAGGAGTCGGTATGTCCGGTGCTGTCGCAGAACTCCAACTCAATCTTGTCATTGATTCGTTGATGATGCTCTGCCAGTTGCGTTTCAAGGCGGTAGAATTTTCTATGTACGAGTCAATCAGAGTTCAAGCACAGGGAGGACGCTTAACTTGCCTCTGAACCGCCGACATTGTCCTCGTGTAAGGAAGCTGACCTGTGCACGGCGTAGCTCCGTCAGGACAGCAGTTTTATTTGTAAAATCTTCTAGCGTCTCAATATGTTATTTAAGTAGCGTTCAGGGTAGCCTACATGTTCTCGACTTGCCCAAGACGTGGTACTGCAGCTGCTATGACATCACAGAGTACGGCGTACTTTTAGCAGCTAGGTATACTCAAATACTCTGTACATAGTGCGGCCCGGAGACTAGCTGGTTACTTAGAAGCGGCTTGCACAGTAGGAACCGCTCACAAATCATGATCATTGGTTCCTTGCCGAGTCTTGGGGCTGCTTCAACTGGCCTTTCTGCTCTCAGAGTAGGTCATTCCCAACTAATACAGTAGCTTACTTCCACTATTACATGGTCATTGTTTCCGTGTATTGACGTTATATCACAGCTGTGGCGTCCTGAGTATAGTACAAAAAAGGTATGAAGCATATATCGATGGTTGCTCTGAGAAGGAAACCACAAGGCTTATCTGATTGCTAGATTACAGGAGTGGTCAAGCGAAACGCCAGTTAAGTATACAACTCTGTCAGGAACAAATATTGTTTTAGGAGGTCCCGATTAATGCAACATACAATAGATCTATAAGCCTCAACAAGCCACGCATGTTACTTTCATTTTCATAATGGTAGAGCTGCGTACAAACATAAGGAATACCTACTCATGTGGTAATATTAATACCAGACGTCGGGTTGGCCAAGGTCATTAACTCTCAAGAGTAAGCAAGAGATCTAGCCGAGGTATCTCCAGTTATTCCTATCACAGACTGCTCAGACTGTCTGGTAGTAAAGCAGTGGTAAAACTACTTTGTAAAAGGCTCAAAGGATAGTCTGAAGTCTCCTGCGAAAATGCTGTACTGAAACTGGAGCACGGGCAGATCCCTTCCTCAACAGATCCTATAGCAGCCACATACTGACATTCGATAACACACAGGCCCCAGCATTTTTCTAAAGCAGTATAGGAAGAGTTCGTCAGAGTACTCCATTTGCAATTATTACCAGGGGGCTAGCCTCTAAATTTTCGAAATTCGTACTATTTCATTACTCCATACCATCATAGAATAATTACTAGAAGTTGTCCCAGATCCTTCATGGGGGTAGCTGCAGGCCAAGTGGGGCAAAGAACCATCAGCCATTCAAAGTCTTGGTCCTGCTGGCTCAGCAATTTAGCCAGGGGGTTAAGTCAAGTTGTTCAGGCCGGGCCTGGGTGCCTGGTGGTCGCGCCACCCGGAACCCAGTCGCAAAAATCACGCGGTCCCAGGGAAATTATTTGTTGAGATTCCTGAAATACCAACCTCATCCCTCTCTCCCTTCAACCGCCGATTACTCCTCCTGGAAAATATACAATTTCACTTATACTGAGCCATAACGGCAAGGTCTTCACCATGAACTTCATGTAAGTGACATACGGCGTAGCAAGCCTTCGCGCTTCCTTAAACTATGTGGCAAAATACTGATCAGAAGTTAGGAATTCGACCTTCTCGTCCACTACTCCTGAAACCTACTGGGATCATTATAATGACATCTCCACCCATAGCTCACACCTAAACGTTGCCGAGCGTTTGTGGGCAGCTTGGTATGCGTGGATGCAAAATGATGTCCTAGCGACAGGTATCATGTCCTTCGTTATGCACGAGCTAGTGTATTTCGGGCGGTCTTTGCCATGGATCCTCATCGATACGCTTGGTTTTTTCAAAAATTATAAGATTCAAAGCGTAAGAATATGTCTTCTCCGCACCAATGTTCAGTTCTTCGACTAATTCAGCCAGAGTAAAATTCCGTCTCTACGAGAGCAATGGGATTGCGCCAAATTTGTCCTTTTGAGCCATTTCACGGTTGAGTTACCGCAGATATGGTTAGTCATGCATGCAACACCAGTCATAAAGCGGCTTATTCTAACCTCGCTGTTCTGAAGGCTTTTCCATCCAATGGCTCAATTTTTCGGTCTCTCTACATCTGTGCCGTTTCCTTCTTTTTGGACAATGGCCTACCAAATCGCAATCTTCTTTGTAATGGAAGATACATGGCATTATTTTTCCCATCGTGCTCTCCACTGGGGTCCTCTCTACAAGGCCATTCATAAGATTCATCATCAATATTCAGCTCCATTCGGTATGGCTGCTGAATATGCGTCACCAATTGAGGTCATGATTCTGGGATTTGGTACTGTTGGATGCCCAATTGTATGGTGCGCGGCAACTGGGGATCTGCACATCTTTACGATGTATGTTTGGATTGTGCTTCGGTTGTTCCAGGCCATTGATGCACACAGTGGATATGAGTTTCCATGGAGTCTACACCACTTTCTTCCTTTTTGGGCTGGGGCAGATCATCACGACCTTCACCACGAGAAGTTCGTTGGCAACTACTCTAGCAGTTTCAGGTGGTGGGATTATGTTTTGGACACAGAATACAGTCCCGAGGCGATCAGGCGGAGGCGGGAAAACAAGGCGGTCGGCGGTTCAAAGAAAGCCCAATAATTCTATTGTACTCGAGGTCTCTTGGGTACTTTTATTTCTGCGCTACTGTGATTCTTAGAATGGCATTAATATGAGCATAGTCACTTCGCTTGCCAGGAGTATCTCCAGACATGCAGGGATATCCCGTCATATTGATAGTTGGGCGGCTCTTCGTATAATGAGATAGATTTTAATGATCAATAAGGAGTCAAAATTCAAGCATTCTCGAGATGCTGTAAGGCAGGAATGCGGATGTTAGTATCGGGGGACCATATGCTTGTTCTAGGCTATATCCTGCTGTATGTACAAAAATGGTTTGTTGAGGAAGAGGAAGATGTATTGTTGCAATGAGCAAGGTTTGGTTGATGTATGAAGTATGATTGATTGTTGTTCTCTAAAGCTATGCTAATAATATTATTTAATATTCTGCCCATCAGCAGACTGCCTAGGTGTCATGATTACAGAGGATGGAGGATTAATTAGGTATATGTCAGATTGGCAAAGGACCTGACAGCCAATCAACCTGTTGTACTACAAGTGACGTGTGATGACTATGGAGAAATAACAGACTAATCATATCTAGTAGTATAATAACTAGACTAAAAAAAAAGAGTATTATATTACCCAGTTTAAGAATTATAGCAACTGCTTTGCTAGGTTATACTAAGTAATATAATATACTATAACAAAAAATATAGGATAGTATAATAGAATTTAACTATTATAAATATTTAAAAATACTTATTTACTATATAGTTAGTTTTGCCTTTTATATTTTATTTTTAGAATTAGCAAGATAGCCAATATTATTAATAACTATATTTATTCTCTGCCCTTGAGAACTCTCCTTACTTTGATTTGAGAACAATCCTTGGGCCTTCGAGCTTCGCCTAAGAAAGACTTGTTCGGCCTTATCTGACAACTACTATAAACTAGAAATTATTACCCTGCTTAAAAACAATAATATTAGGCAAGAATATAAGTGTTAAGGATCTACTTTGTCAGGATAGATCAGCCTGTTAACCAGGTAAGGATTCCGATACCATGTAGGCTCAATAGGAAGGAGAACGAATAGTTCATGTAGTCAAGACTAAACCTTGGGGATCCCCCAGTCCTGGGGATCCCCTTCGGTCCTAAAATACATCTATGGAGTTGCACGCATGTAACCTCATAGCGATGTCATGACAAAGCCCTGTCTGAAAACGGCGGACAATCCCGACGGTTCCGCCAGCGTAACATTTTCCAAAGAAGGGCCCAAGATCTCGATTATGTCCGAAGTCTGCCTAAGGCACCCGAACCTTGATATCGAACCTCTGCGGAATCCGTAACAATAAGAAAAACAAGGTAAGCAGTTACAGGCCATCATAACAATAATAATATATATTATACAGGATTGTAATACTTATAGGAGAATACCTAGAATAAATACCCAAGTCCTAATATATTGAAGCAAGATTAAGAAATTAATAAAATATACTAAATATTTTTTAAAGTTCTTGTCAAAAGCAACAGGAATATAAAAAAAATTAAATAACTAGAATAATATATCCAGAAACTTAAAAATATATATATAAAATAAGAGCTATATACATGCAAATACCAGCATAATAATATTAAATTTAAAAAAAAAAATAATAAAAAATAAAAATAAAAATATTATTTAATCTTAATTATTTCTAGAAATAAAATAATTTTTTTTGTAAACATGCCAGCAACTTTATTATCTATAATATAAAAAAAATTAATAAAACTTAAAACTTTAGAAAAATAAAAAAAAGAGCAGGCTTGCATATACAAGAAAAAAAAAACAGGTAAAAACTAATTAAACTACTTGGTCTTTTTTTTTATACTAATAATAAATAACTAGCAGCTACTTTTCCTTATTTTTCTGCTTTATTAGCTAATTCTTTTTTATAGGCTGGCTTGGATCCTTTTATTAGCAAAATTTTTTAATTTTTTTAGGGCAATTTAAACATTTAACAGGTTCCCAAGTATTATTTTTTTATAAGTATTTTTTCTACTTAACTAAGTACTAGATCTAACCTTGTTTTATTTATTAGTTTAAGATTTTCTTAATTTTATATTCTGTATTATCTGCTTTATTTTTAAAGTTCTTAGGGTTTTTTATTAGTTTTAAAAGCAAGATATAAAAAACAGGATATATTTTTATTTTTTTTTAGTAGTTTTAACTAGTAGTTATTATTTACTAGCTTTTTTATAATTTTAAATAGTTTATATTTTATAATATTAAGTTTATTGCTGGATTACTTGCTTTAAATATTAAAATTTTTTTATTTTATACTTTTTTATAGCAGGTAAACTTTATTTTTTTTTTTTAATTATAGGCATGTTTTTATATTTTAGGTTTATAATAAAAAGCTATTTTTTTTAGCCTATTTAATATTTTTAGTAATAGCTAAATATAATATTTTTAGTTTTTTAGCTTGTATAACTACTAAGATTTTTTTTTTAATAAATAATAATTTCTAGTTTAGCCATAGTTTTTTTTTTAGATACTATAATATACAGCACTTTTTTTATAGTTATATTTTTTATATTATTTAATATAAATTATACAAGTAATAGTAGCTCTACCTAATTTACCTAATTTTAATCCAGGTAATACTATAAGTACTATTTTATAATTTATATTATTTATTTTAATTATTTATTTACTTATTAATAATTTAAAATTATTATTTTCTGTTTAATCCTACAAGCTTTTATAAAAATTTTTTAAAATTTTAAAATAAATAGCTTGTCTTAATTTAAGATAATATATTAAAATAGTCTTGTTTATAAAAAGATTTTTTATAGTATAATTAATACTAACTTAGAAATAATAGTTTTTTTTAATAATAGGCTTTAGTAATATATATTTTATTAACTTATTATTATTAAGATATTTATATAAAGGATTTTTGTTACTAGGTTTTTTAATATTAATAATTTTTAAATAAAATCTACTATAATATAGCTCCAGGGTTTTTTTAGTATTTTATTTTTTTATAGGATTAGTATTATAATATCTTGTTTTAGTTATACTTTTTATATTTATTAATATACTTTGTAATTTTTTAGTATATTTATAAAAAAATAGTTTTGCTAGATTTTTTTAATTATTTTAATAATTTTAAAATATTTTTTAGCAGGTTATAATACTTGTAAATAATTTCTAGTATTATTATTTAAGGTATTATAATTACTTTTTTCTAAATAATTAATTTTTATTACTTTAAAACTAACTCAATTTTTTTTATTACTAGATATACTTATCCTTTTTTATTACTTATTATATCTATTTTAGAAAATTACTATTTTTTATAATAATAATAGCAGCTAGGATAGTATCCTAGTTATATTAAATTATATTATTTTTTTTTAACAAGTTTAACTTAGGTAACCTAATTTTAATAGCATAATCTAGTTAATAGCTTAGGATATTAATAGTAATATTTTTTTTTTTAATATACTTAATATAAAAGTTAAACTTGGAAGTTTTTTATATTATTTAATTTATTATCCTGTATTTTTATTATTATAAAATATTTTAGGTTTTAATAATTATTTTAAACTAATATCTAATACTTGGCTTCTTGCAAGTAATATTTTTATTTTTAAAAATTTTTTATAATTACAAGTAATTTATAATTATATATATTATAATTTTACTTAGCCTGGGTTAACTTTCTTAAATAAAATATAACTAGTTAAAAGTTTTTTTTTTTATTTAGCTATTTTAAAACAAGTTTAATAGCTTTTTCTAGAATATTAGTTTTAATTATATTTAGTTTTTTTTAAATTATATATTTATATAATTAGCTATTTTATTACTAATTTTTTAAGCTTAATAAATACTTGTTACTACTTTGTCCCTTATTTAAATATTTTATTTTTTTATAATAGCCTTGTTAATAGCTTAGCAAGCTTTAAATTTTTTTTAAAAAATTATTAAATATATCTAGTTATTTTTAAAAATTTCTAAATATTTTAATATTAGTTAGTATTAGCTAGTCTAAGATTATAATAATTTTTTTTTTTAATTTTTAATTTAGAGTAAAAATTATTTCTAGGTATTTTATTTTTATTATATTAAACTAATATTTACTAATATTAATACTTAATCCTGCTTTTTATAGTTTATTTAAAATAATTTAAACATGCTTACCATGCTTGGCAGGGTTCTTAAAATAAATAATAATATTAAAATATATTATAATAAACTTGTTTAAATATTTTTAAAAAATATAAATTATATACCAGGTAAATTTAGCAGGTAATTATTTTAGTTTTATTAATATAATAATTTATTTATATAACCCTAGATCTGTAAAAAATCCTGTTTTTAAAATATTTTTTTTAATTATTAGCAGGTTATAGTACCCTTATTTAAAATTAAAAATTATTAAGATTTTTACTCCAAGTATTAAATCTTGCTTTTATTTTATATACAGGGCTTTATTAGTATTATTAATAATAATCTAGTTAATTAATTAGTAGTTAATAACTATTCTTATTTATTTTTTTTAGTATATATAAAAGTTAATATAAGATTTATTTTTCTTAAATAAATCCTGCTTCTAGAAATTTTTTTATAAATTTAGTTTTAAGTTATAACTTATAACTTTTATTATTATTATATTTATAATAGCACTGCTCCAGGTTTTAATAATATTTATACTTAATATTTATTAAAATATTAAATAACTTTTATTTTTTTTTATAAATAATTTTAAATATTAATAATATTTTATTAGTAGTTTATTTTTTATTTTAGCGATATATTTTTTATATTTTTATAATACTTGCTTTTTTTTAAACTTATAAATTATTTTAAGCATTAAACTAGTATAATTAATTTTTATTTTTTTAAGTCTGCAGGGCCTTTTTTTTTTTATAATTTAGCCTGTATTTTATTTAATTAAGAGGTTTTTTTATTATAATTATTTATATTTTAAAATTATATTATACAGCTTTTTTTATATCAGGGCTTGGTAAAAACTTATAATAATTATATAGTTACCTATTATAAAACTTATTAAATATAATATACTAGTTTTTAATATTTTTTTATTAATATTTTTAATTATATTAACTATTCTAGTAGTCTTGGTTAGGATTTTATATTATTTTAAAAATATTTTTTTAATAAAGTTTTTTAAAGCTCCTAAATTTAATAATAATTATATATTTTGTCTAGCTAGCTTGCCTAGAATTATAATTAATACTAGTCTTATTACTACTACAAGGTAAACTTTTTTTTTAATATTTATAATATTTTTATTTTAGAAAATATTCTTGCTAATAGTCTGGTTTTAATAATATAAATTTTTTTTATAAATTAGGCAGTTTTTTATCTGGCAGTTTTTATTTTTAAAGTTAATATAGTACAGGTAATAATAATTATTATAAGTATACTTATATTTTTTTTCCTGTTAAGTACTTATATCTGGGTTTAAGTAAAATAATTAAGATTTTTAAATACTAGTTATATTCTTGCTTGGGCTTGTAATATTTTTTATATTTTATATTATAATAAAAAGTTTAATATAAAACTTTATATTAAATATTACTAAGTACTAGGTAGTAATAATATAAATAGTTTTTTATATAATTTATTATTTTATTATAAAATTATATTTTTTTTAATTTTAATACTTATTTATATTTTTTAGCAAGTAACAGGTTTTTTTTATTTATATAAAGTATATTTATTTTACTTATATTATTTATATTAGTTAATATACTTTTACTATATTTAATATAACTATTTTTAATAAATTATTCTAGCAAGTATATAATTATAAGTTTTTTTCTTTAGCTATATTTTTTTTAAATATAACTTTTTAGTTTTGCTTAATATTAAATGGTTTTTTTATTTATATAGTTTTACTAGCTATTATAGCAAGTTATAATTCATAATTTTTTTTTCTAAGCTATTTTTAGTAATTTATTTAAGCTTAATTTAATTATTTTATTTCTAACTTAATTTTTTAACAGGATTTATAAAGTATTTTTTATATTATTTAGGTATATTATTTTTTTTAAAATTTTTTATAGTATTTAAATATTTTAATATAATTCCCAAGCCTTGGTAGCTTTTATCTAGATTTTCTTTTATAAATCTTAACTTGGCTTTTATTAGTAGTATATTTATTAAGCTTATTTTAGATATCTTTTCCTAATTTATTATATATTTAATAATTTTTTTTGCTATAACTTAGTTTTTAATTAATATTAATAATTACCTATTTTACCAAGATAACTAGTATAGGTTTTTTAATTAAAATAATTATTATAATTTATAAATTCTAAATAGCTAGCCTGGTTTTTTTTATTAATATTATTTTATAATATATCCTAATTTTTTATATTTAAAATATTTGCCTTTAAATTTCTTAGTTTTAAATATTTTTTTGCTTTTTATAATTACTAATTATATTTTTATATTATTATTCTTGTCTTATTATTGCCCTTAGTTTTTTTAATTTTTTCTAATTTATTAGTTATTATATTACTATTTAAACTAATACTTATTATATTTTAATTTAAAAAGTTATCTTAATAAGCTTGTTAAGTATATCTAGTTAGTTATTAATAAGGGCAAGTTAATTTTTAGTTTTATTTTATAATTTTTTATAAAACTTGGCTATTAATACAGGTTTATTCCAGGTTAGGTAAAAAATTAACTAGTAAAATTTTATAATATATTTTTTAATTATTATTTTTTTACTATAATATTTTAATTTTTTTACTGCTTTGCAGCATTATTTTAATAATTATATATATATAGTTAAACTAATTAAAAGCTGGGCCCTTAAGATAGGTTTTAGTAAATATAACCTTATTTAATTTTAATATATTTAATAGTCTGTTAATCCAGATTTATATATTTATTATTATAAAATAAACCTGTAAAGTTATTTTATTTTTTTTTAAAAAATTTAGCAGGGTTAACCTTAATATTTTTAAAGCTTTTTAAATTATTAATTTTTTATATTAGCATAGCAACCATGCCTTTAAAGTACTTAGTTTTATTAGCAGGTTTAGGCAGAGTTATAGTAAACTTTTAGGTAGTAAAACTTGTTTTAATATATATTTCTTGTTCTTGTTTTAAAATAAGGGTATTTTATTATTAGATAAGGCTAAATAAGTTCTTTTTAGGCAAAGCTTAAAGGCCTAAGAATTATTTTTAAATTAAAATAAAAAAAGTTTTTAAAAGCAGAAAATAAATACTAATAATATTAGCTATTTTATTAATTTTAAAAATAAAATATAAAAGGCAGAACTAATTATATAGTAAATAAATATTTTTAAATACCTGTAATAGTTAAATCCTATCCTATTATTTAATACCTTTTATCATATTATATTAGATTGCTTAGTATAATCTAGCAAAGCGGCTACTATAATTCTTAAACCAGGCAATATAATTAACTTTTCCCCTTTTAGTATAATTATTATATTACTGGATATAATTAGTCTGTTATTTCTCTGTAGTCGTCACATGTCACTTGTAGTACAATGGGTTAATTGGCTGTCAGGTCCTTTGTCAATCTGACAATTTTATTATTAAATAAGGCTGTCAGATAAGGCCAAAAGGGTCCTTCTTAGGAGTCGGGCTTAACAGGTCCTAAGGATATTCTGAGATCAGACAAGATATGGTAAAATGTAGTAACTTAATGTTGTTAACAATCTTGGCTATCTTGGTTATTCTGAAAATAAGACACAAAGTACAAAACTAATTACATGGTAATAAGTATCCTTAAATACCTTGCTCTATTATATCCCTAATATGCTGGTATTATATTTTTAATATGTTCTGATTATACTTTTAGTATGCTTTTTTATATTACAGATATGCTCCTATCCTGTTTTGGTCTTAGCTTTATATTACCAGTATAACAGTTTTGGGCTGTTTTTTTTTTTATTATTATTACATGCTAGCTGCGGCACAGCTTGGTTAATTAGCTAATATTATCTAGTTATTCTAATAATCCCCTCCTCCTTAGGTTGTTGATCGTAATACTATATAAGTAGTAATATTTTCCTACTTATAGTAAGATTTGTTTTCTTGTTATTAGCCTAATATTATTTTAATACTAACTTAGCCATGTTATTAAACTCTAGTATTATTAAATAATTTTTTTATTATAAAATTAAAAATAACAGCTTTAAGATAGTATTTCCTTGTAAACAGTATTCTTGTTTTTAAAAATTATATATTAAATTAAATAGTTCTGGTTATTATAATAAATATATTAAAGCTAGTAACTACAAGTATATTAATTTAAAAATATTATTTTTGGATAATAAATAGCAGCAGCTTGTTAATACCTAAAATAAAATTAAAAAAAATAAGAAATGCTTGCTTTAGAAACTTTTTTATTTTTAAAAATAAAAATAATTATTATATTAACATGCACGCAACTTTATTACTTATAACTATAAAAAAATTAAAAAACTTAAGGCTTTTAAGCGGCAGGAAAAAAAAACATACTTGGATATAAAAAAAAAAAAAAGGCAAAGATTAATTAAATTACTAGGTTTTTTTTTAAGTAATAAAAATTAGCTTGCTACTACTTTTTTCTATTTTATAGCTTTTTTATTAGTTAATCCTTTCTTACTAGCAGATTTTGGCCAGTTTGTTAATTATATTTCTTAATTTTTTTTGGGTAATTTAAATACCTAACAGGTTCCGAAGTATTTTTTTTAGGTAGGTAATTCTTTTATAAAATAATAAATCTAACCTTAGTTTTCTAGTTTATAATTTTTTTTTATTCTATATTTTTTAGTATCTGCTTTGTTTTTATTATTTTTAGGATTCTTGATTAGTTCTAGCAGTAATATATAAAATATTAAATATATTTATATTTTTTTAATTTTAATAGTTATTATTAGCAAGCTTTTTAATAATCTAAAATAATTTATATTTTATAGTATTAAGTTTATTGCTTGGGTATTTACTATAAATATTAAATTTTTTATATTTTATTATTTATTATAGCAGGTAAACTTGGTCCCCTTTTTTAAAAATAGGTATATTTTTATACTTTTTATTATAATAAAACTTTATTTTTTTTTTACCTATCTAATATCTCTTATAATAATATATAATATTTTTAAATTTTTTACTTGGATAATAGCAGGTTCTAATTTTTATTTTTTAATTAGTAGATTTATTTAATATATTCTTGGTTATTGTTCTATGTTTATAATATAAAATATTATATTATTATATTTTTTATATTATTTAAGATAAATTATGCTATTAGTAATAATTTTACCTAGTTATTTTAATTTTAATTTAGATAATATTACAAGTATTGCTTAATTAATTAAATTATTTTTTTAATTATTTATTTATTTACTAGTAGTTAGCTATAACTTTTACTTAATTCTATAGGCTTTTATAATTATTTTCTAGTATTTTAATATAACTTGTTTTGGTTTATTATAATATATTTTAGTAATCTAGTCCAAATAAAAATTTTTTATAATATTAGTAATACTAGCTTTTATATTATTTTTTTTATACTAGTTTTAATATTATATATTTTATAAGCTTGTATACTATAATTATTATATTTATATATATAATTTTTATTATAAAATCTTTTAATAGTGGTAAATTTTAAATAAAGTTAATAATAATATAGTTTTATATTTTTTTAATATTTTATTAGTTTATATTTTTTTATATAGCTAATAATTTAGTAGCTTATTTTAATTATATTTTTTATATTTACTAATATAGTTTCTAACCTTTTATTATATTTTTTAAAAAAAGTAGTTTTATTAAATTTTTTTAATAATTTATCTAATTTCTTGGTATTCTTTAGTTAGTGGGTTATAATATAAATAAATTATTTTTATTACTATATTCTAAGGTACTATAATTAATCTATTCTAGAAAATTAACCCTTGTTTTTTTATAAACTTAGTTATATTTTTTTTATTATTTTATATATTTATTTATTTTTATAGCTTTTTATAGCCTTTCTAGAAAATTCTTGTTTTTTATAATAATTATAGCAGCTAATATAGCCTTCTAGTTATACTAAATTATATTATTTTTATTTTACTATAACAGATTTAATTTAGATTATTTAACTTTAACTATATAGTTAGGTTATTAGCTTAAAATATTTATAATAATATTTTATTTTTTTTAATATATTTAATCCTAAAATTAAACTTTAATAATTTTTTATATTATTAAACTTGTTATATTGTAAGTTTTTTAGTTATTATAAAATATTTTAGATTTTTATAATTATTTTATATAAATATTTAGTACTTTGCTTCTTGCAGGTAATATTTTTATTTTTAAAATTTTTTTATAATAGCAAGTAATTTATAATTATATATATTATAATTTTATTTAGTACTAGTAAATTTTTTTAAATAAAAAATAATAAGTTTTAGTTTCTTAATATTATTAGGTTATTTTAATACTAGTTTAAGTATATTTTTTAAAAAATTTATTTTTAGAATATTTTTTTTTCTAGGTTATATATATAATTAGCCCTTCCTGTACTAGCTTTTTTAACTTATTAAATATTTTTTATTATATTTTTTTATATAAAAGGTTTGTTTTTTTGCAGTAACTTTATTAATAATATAATAATTTTAAAATATTTTTTAAAAAATTATTAAATATATCTAGTAATACCTAAAAATTTTTTAATTTTTTTTATGCTTGTAAACTCTGGCTATTTTAATATAATATTAATTTTTTTTAGCAGGATTTTAAGTTTTTTAAAATAAATACTAGTCCCAAGTATTTAACTTTAGTAATATTAAACTTATATTTATTAATATTTAAGCTTAGTCCTGTATTATATAGCTTTTTTATAATTTTTTTAATATATTTTATATGTTTTAACAGGTTTTTAAAAAATATAATTATATTATTAAAATAAATAGTAATAAATTTATTTAGATATTTTTAAAAATAACTATTTATAAAGTCCTATATTTATAAAAAATCTAGTTTTTTTAATATTTTTTTAGTTATAAGGAGGTTAAAGTAACCCTATTTAAAGTTAAAAATTATAATAATTTTTATTTTTAATGGCAGGTTTTGTTTCTGTTTTATATATAATATTTTATTAGTATTATTTATAATAATCTAGTTAATTAGTTTATAATTAATAACTATTTATATTTTTCTGTTTTTTTAAAATATATATTATTTAATATAATACTTATTCTTGTTTTTTTTAAATAAATCTAGCTTTTAGAAATTTTTATATAAATTTTATATTTAATTTTAGTTTATTTTTTAATTTTTATTATTACTTAACTTGCAGTAATTTTTTTACCTGGTATTAATAATATTTTTATTTAATATTTATTAAAATAGTTTGTTTTTTTTTTTTATAAATAATTTTATAAATTTATAATATTTTTTTAATAATTTTTTTAAACTTTATGCTTTTTATTTAGGTATTTTTATAAAAAATTTTTTTTAACTTGGTAAACTTTATACTTATTTAGTAATTTATTAAATTATTTTATTATTTTTAGCTTTATAAATATAGTCAAGTTTATTTTTATAGTTTTTTATAATTATAATTTATAGCTATTTTTATTAAGATATTATATATTTTATATTTTAATATATTTATAAGTTATTACTTTTTAACTATTTAAGTCCCAAAATTATATTATAAATTTTTTTTATAGTAGGGCTTTTTTAAAGCTTATTTTTTTTTTATAGCTTTTTAATTTTAATAAAATTAGCTTAGTTTTTTATACTAGTTCTTAATAAAAAATATTATTATTAATTTTTTGTACCATGCTAACTTGTCTAATAATATTAGTTTTAATTTTATGCTAGGTTAGAAATACTTTTTTAATAAAATTTTTTAAAATTTTTTAGTAAAATTTTTGCTATTTTTTTAATTTTTCTAGTATTATAATAACTACAGGTTTATTTATTATAGCAAGTTATACCTTTTTTTAATATTATTTATAGTAAGCCTATTATTCTGTAAAATAATTATACTAATTAAATATTATAAGGGTAAATATTTTTTTATAAATTTAATATTCTAGTATCTTGTATTTTTTTTTCCTATAAAAAAGTAGTATAGGTAATAATAATTATAAATATATTTATATTTTTTTTTTTAAATATTTATAAATTAATTATGCTAATATTTATAGCTTTTATAAAAACTAATTATTTTTATTTTTTATTTAATAGTATTGTATATAACTATTATTATAATATAATATTTAATTAAATATACTATATTATGGGTTGCTTATTATAAAATAATAATAATAAATATATTTTTTTTATATAATTAAATACTTTATTATAAAAGCTTGTTTTTTTTAATTTTAATATTTATTTATATTTTTTAGCCAAGAGCAGGTTTACTTTTTTATATATATTATATTAATAAAATATCCATATTTAATATTTTTTATATTAGTTAATATAGTTTTATTAAGTTTAATAAAACTATTTTTAGCAGGTTATTTTTATAGGTATATAATTATATATTTTATTTTTTAGCTTATTTTTTTATTATTATTTTAATTATACCAGGTATCTAGTTTTTAATTTAATTTATTAGTTATTATTTTTTTATTATTATCTTGGAATACTAGCTTTTTACAAGTTATAGTAACTAAAAAAAAAATTTTATTATTTTATTTTTCTAGCTCTGGGTAATTTTTCTTATTTTTAAAAAACTTTTTATTTTATATAATATTATTATTATTCTTAATCCTTTTTTTAATAAATTTATAAAGTATTTTTTATATTATTTAAAAATATTATATTTTATAGATATTTTTTTTAATTTTATTAATATTTTGTTACATGTCCCATGCCTTAATAATATTTATCTAGATTTTAATATATATTTTATCTTAAGTTATTATTTCTTAGTACTAATTATATTTTTTTAAAAAATTATATCCAGAATTTTATTATATATCTTCTAGGTTTTTTTATTATATATTATTTTAAAATATATATTTATACTAACTTATTTTACAAGGGCTTGGAGTATCCAGGTTTTAATTATAATTATAATTATAATTTAGAAATCTTAGGTAGCTAGTTTATTTTTTTTTTATTAATAATATTTTATAATATATCCTGGTTTATTATATTTAAAATATTTCTAAAATTTTTTTTATTTTTTAAGTTTTTTACTTTACATAGCTGCTAACTATATTTTTATATTATTATTTTAGTTTTAATAGTTTTTATTTAATTATTTTTAGATTTTAATTATTTTTTGTTTACTATTTTACTATTTTTTAAATTATTTTTTATTTTAACAGGTTTTGATCTGTAATACTATTTTAATTAATTTATTAAGTATTTTAGGCTAGTTATTAATTAAAGCAAGTTAATTCTTAGTCTTGTTTTTTAATTCTTGGTAAAATTATAATATAAGTACTAACTTGTTCCAGGTAAAATAAAATACTAGTTAGTAACATTTTATAATATATTTATTAATAATTATTTTTTTTAATATAATACTTTAATCTTGCCTTGTATTATTTTTTTAAAACTAGGATTTTTAAATATTTTAAAAATTTGCTTTTTAAACTTTTTATAATTATTAAAAATTTTTTTAGTTATTTTCTTGTACTTGTTTAGCTAATTATTTTAAAAATTTTATATATATAGCTTAAACTAATTAAATACAGGTTTTTTTAAAATAGGTCCTGGTAAATATAATCTTGTTATATTTATTTATAGTACTTAAGTTATTAATATAAATTTATATATTTATAAAGGTTAAATAATTTTATAAAGTAAACTTTTTATTTTTAAAAAGCTTAGCCTTGTTTACCTTAATATTATTAAAGCTTTTTAAGCCACTTATTTTATAAATAAGAGCAGTAATAACCCCTTTTATATACTTAATCTTCTTAGTAGTAGTAAAAGTTTTGGCTATAATAGCAGGCTTTGCAGGTTAACTAGCAAAACTTATATTAATAATAATAATATACCTTTACTTGTTCTAAACTAAGGGTATCTTATTATTAGATAAGGCCAAAAAAGTCCTAAGGATACTCTAAGATTAGACAAGAAAAATATAGTAAAATATAGTAATTTAATATTATTAATAATATTAGCTATCTTGGTTATTCTAAAAATAAGATACAAAGTACAAAACTAATTACATGGTAGTAAATATCCCTTAAATACTCCATATTATCCTATCCATCATATCCTTCAGCTATGCTGACTCTGTCCTGTATCAGAGCTATCATAGTCAAGGGCCCGGATGGCTATGCCCATATCTCTTGGCATCATAGTCCTGGCTATGACCGGCTCGGACCGTCATTCTTCCGTGCTTTGTCACACGCTAGCTGCGGCGCGGCTTGGTTGATTGGCTGACATCATTTGGTCTTTCTGACAAAAGCTTGCCTGTTAACAGTTATAATTTAATAAGTTAGTTATTTTTATTATTAGTTTTAGAATTAAAGTTTAAGACTTTAACTTGTTATAATTTTTTTTTATTTTGGATATATTTTGCTAGACTAGTTTATATATTAATTATCCTGTTCTTGTTTGTTTTTAAATATTTTAATTTTCTAAGTTTTAATAGGAGAGTTTTAAATATTATTTTAAAAAATAAAATTAAAGTTATTATATTACTTAGGCTTTGGATATATATTTACAAGATAAAAAATAATTTTATAATTATAATAATATAAAAATTTACTGTCAGGTCTAGTTAGGTTTATTATTTTTTTATTATTATTTTTTTTTTAAGTCTTGGGCTGGTATCAAGTAAATAGTTTTTATAATATTTTAAAAGTATATTTCTAATTTAGCCTTAAAATTTTTGTATATAATCTTTTCTACAGGGGCTTGTTTTAAATTTATAATTATTTTTTATTAAATTATTTTATGCAGAAGTAATCCTTGGTAGATTTTAATATATTTAACTCTAATACTAAAAAGTTATGGCTACTAATTAATTTTAAGTTATAAAAAAATTCC
Organism: Aspergillus spinulosporus; assembly: GCA_003574815.1. Lineage (NCBI taxonomy): Eukaryota > Fungi > Ascomycota > Eurotiomycetes > Eurotiales > Aspergillaceae > Aspergillus > Aspergillus spinulosporus. Next base: position 378,995 of record QPHH01000009.1, on the reverse strand, counting down.
TAAAATTATAGTTATAAATCTTATTATCTAATACTAATTATAATTTTATAAAATAATCTTGTTTATATTCCAGCTTTTTATTAAAATATTGCTTTAAAAAATTAAAATATATATTAAAATCTTGGGGATCCTTATTAATTTCTTAATAAGTATAATCTAATTAAACTATTATTATTATAAAAAAGGTTATAGAGCTTTATAAAATTTTATAAGTTTATTTTTTAAAATAAGGCTATAATTAGGTATTGTTTTGGCAGTTATTATTTATTAGTTTTTAAATATACTGGTCCTATTAGTCCCTGCAAGTTTAGTTTACATAAATTAAAATATAGACTTGTTCAACCCAACCCACGAAACCCGACCTAACCCGACCCAACCCGCCAAGAAATGGGTTGGGTTGGACCCTCTAATAATCCATTGGGTTTTGGATATTTTCGGCTGACCCAAACCCCGGCGGGGCAACCCGCTGGGTTGCCAAGATATATTAATAAGAATAGTACTGTATTTACAGTACATATATCTACTAAATAAGATATAATACT
>QPHH01000009.1:365750-378192 GCA_003574815.1 Aspergillus spinulosporus | reverse complement strand
GGGTTATTTGGGTTATCTGGGTTGGGTTAAGATTATTTGCTTAACCCATGGGCGGTTTACTGTCTAGGTAACCCACCCTAAAACCCGCGCGGGCAGATTAGCTAGCCCTGAAAGCCTGCCCCAACCCGTGGTTTAACAAGTCTAATATATTATAAAAATCTAATTAATAATAATAATATAAAAAAATTAACTAGCTTGTTCTAAGCCTTTTCCTGCCTGGGATACTCTTTATATAATTAGTTAATTTTAACTAAGATAGCTTATATAATAAAAACTTTTCTTTATTTTATACAAGCTCTACCTTTATAACAGCAGTTTCTAATAAGACCCTATTTATTTTCTGGGTATAAATTTTATTAATTATTACTTTTTAACAGCTAAAAAGAACATAATTTTTAGTATCTAGGTACCAGGCTGCACCGTACAAGCTTTTAAAAAATTAAATAAATAGCTGGTTATTAAACCCAGAGGTTTATTCCCTCTACAGCTCTGGCACAGTCTAAATTATACAAGAAAGCTGGTAGACAGGCAAAGCTATACTAGAGGCTAAAAAAAAGAAGGAGAAAAAAACACAAGCCTGACTAGAAAAGCTATAGGTAAAAGCTGTAATAATAAGAAAAAAGTCTGCTAGAGCTAGGGGTTAAGATTATAGCCTTGGTTAGCCTCTGCAGATTAGCATTTTTTATATACAGGTTATTTTTATTAGCAAGATAGTTAGCTAGAAAGCTTGTATAATAAAAGCTACTTGGCCAGAAAAAAGATTTTTAAATTAAAAATTAATTTTATAAAGATTGTCCTGGGCTTGCTGGCTATAGTAAAAAATAGCCTGGTTTAGATTCTTTTAGATAATACCTAGTTAATTTATAATAATAGGCATACTCTGCTATAGCTAAATTTCCTAAGGGGTTTTTATATAAAATAGTAAAATTTTAAGCTGCCTGGTAAATTCTTAATAGATTTTTTGTACAAAAATAGGGTCCTTGTATATTAGATAGTCTAGAAATAGTTATTAAAAAATAACTAAAACCTGCAAAAAAATAACATGCAGTTATTTTAAAAGCCTAAAAAAATTTTAAACAGCTATATTATCCCAATTTTTATATTTTATTTTTTTATTAGGCCTGGTAAACTACTATAATTTTTTATATAAAACCAGGCTAGCTATTAAGTAACCCACGGCTAGAGGGCTTTCCTAAAAGATTTTAGAGGTAAGATTTTTGCTTGGAAAAAATAGTAGTTTCTAGTAGCTTTAAGTAAAAACCCTGCTATTATATAAAAAATTTTTTAAAATAAATAAAATAAATAGCAGTTAGTTAGAATATCCTAATTTTAGTAACTAGCCTGCCTTATCTAGGCCTTTTTAACCTTTTTTATCTTAGCCTGCTTTGCTTTTTAAGATTATCTAAGATAGGTTTTCTTGTAGAAAAACAGGCTAATAAACTTAAAAATTTTATTAGTTTATTTTAGCTAGATCTTATACAAAAGGGCTTTTTTATATTTTTTTTTAAACAGGTAAAGGTTATACCAGTACTGGTAGTTTTAAAATTAAAAAACAGGCTTTTATATAATCTACCAGTCAGTAAAAAAAAAAAAAAAATAATCTGGCTTATTATATAAAAAAAAAATCCTGATAATATATTACTCCTATATATTTTAAGCAGCCAAATATTACGATCATATTATAATCCTGTATAATGTTATGGCTATGATCCTGTATAATATATGGTTATGACAGCCTGCAACTGCTTCTTTTGTCTTGTGTTGTGTTCTTGCCTAATATTGCCGCCTTTGAGCAGGGTAATAATCCCTAGTTCCTGGTGGCCTAACCACCAACAAGAATCATTACTTCATAAGAGCAATCAAATCATATTTTGTTTTACACCAAATTAGTTGATTTTTTTATTATTTATAATTATAATTATTAGCCAGCAGGGTATTAGCCCTTTATTTAATAAAAAAATAGTAAGAAAATTAGATATTTTAAATAGCCAGCATAATTTTTTATAAAAAAAATATATTATAGCTAAAAAAAAGTTTATTATTATATAAAAACAGCTTTTCTAGGCTTTTAGCTTTTAAAACTTGGTATTTTTAGCCCTTTATCCTTGCCAGCGGTATTATATAAATTTTTTAATTTTATTCTTTAAATAGCTATCCTGGAATATACTAGCTATATAATTAAAATACTTTATATATTTATATTTATTTTCCTGCCTAAGCTAACCTTCTAGTAAAGTAAAAGTTATATTCTAAAAATTTTTAAAGCTATTAATACCAAGAGTTTTCTAAAATAACTAGAAATTAGTATTAATATACTGCTAGATATTTATATAATTAATTTATTACTTGGTATTATATAATTCTTGCAATATTAGAATATTAAAAAAATTAGATAGTATAAGACCTTTTTTTTTAAAAAATATAACAAGCTTTTTTTCTGTAACCAGGGCTTTATTAGGAAATAAGTATTCCTGGCAAAAATCCTGTATATAATTAGCTTTATATAAAAAAGGCAAAAAAAAGTAGAGGGAGAAGAAAGAGAAGATAAAAAAAAAAAATAGATATATATATAATTAAATATTATATTTTTTACTAACCTTTTATTCCTGCTACTTTCTAGTATATGCCTTTCTAGTATTCTGCAGCTACTAGATTTGTATATACTAAAAGGCCTTGCAGCTATAAAAATTAAGCTAGTTTTATAGCTTAATCTGCTGCAGCTCCTTTTTTTTATTTAATAAAAATAAATATATATATTAGTAAATAAAAACTAGTTACTAGTTTATAAAAAATATATATATATATATATACTATATATATTATACATATTTATATATATTATAAAAAAAATTTTCTTTGTAACTACTATAGCTATTACCTAGCAGATCTGGCTAAGCTGCTATATTTTTAAGGGGGGGTGGTTCTTGTTACAGCTTGTACAAATAATACTATGGTTAGGAATTACTGCCAAGATTTTGTAGTCTTTTTGTTATTAGATATATAGAATATTTCAGGGTCAAATTTGGTGGTACAGATATTCCGCGGGTGGCCAAGATTTCGCGCGAAATTTCGTGGGGTTTGATACATTAAAATACTTGGATAAGCTTTTTAAAATTAATTAAAATTTTTTTAAAATAAATTATTTTCAATAATATTAGTTTTTTAGACTTAATAATTAAATAAAATTTAATTTTTAATAAAGTCATGCTATATATCTATAATATTATAATTATTATACTTAGTATCTAGTTAGATTTTATATTTAAATTAGTATAAATTATAATATAATTTAAAATATTTAAAATATTATATACTTTGCATTTTAATATAAAATCTTTAATTATAAAAATTTTACTTATAATATCTTACTATATTAGTACTGGAAGATTTTTTAAAATATAAATAAAATTTTTTTAGTATAAATATAAAAGTATATCTGCCAGATTAAATTTTTTTAGAATAGTAAAAAATAATATAATTATAAAATATTAAATTTATATATCAGCTAATATTTTTAATTTATAAAAAATAAAAATTAGCATGGTCGAATTATACTATTATTTAGTATAAAATTGTTTTAAAATATTATTTTTAAAAATATTCAGAAAAAAATTATTAATAATTTTTTAAAATTAACTAATTTAGTTCTGCTCCAGAAAATTTATAACTAAAATATAAAAATTTTTTTTAATATCTTGCTAAAAATGAATACTAAGTTATTTTTTTTATATATTAATTTTAGCTTGACCTTTTTTCTAGGAATTCAAGTATTATAATAAAAATACTTTGTTAAATATTTTTAAAAAATATAAAATATTATTATTATTTAGGTTTAAGGGTCTAATTTTTTTAGGTTATTTTTTTATTAAATTTATTAATAGTAATACAATTCTAAAAATTTTAAAAAACTAATAAAAATTTAAAAAATTAAGAAAAAATTATAAAGCTTTATAAATATATAATTTTTTTTAAAATATTATTAAATTTTATATAATTTATATTTATTTAAATACTATTTTAGTTTATTATAAATTTTAACAATTTAACCTTATTCTGGTAAAATATTTAAACTTATAATTTCTGCTTTTTATAACTAATCTAAAACTTGTTTAATATAAAAGGTGTAAAAGTTAGAGTTATTAAAAAAATTAAAATATTATTAAAATAAATAATATAAATAATATAAAAATAACTAAAAATATTATATAATGCAGAATAAATATATATATAACTTTAAAATATTATAAAAATATTAATTAAACTAAAAAATATTACTATATACTTAAAATATATATAATAAAGATAAAAGGTAATAATGTAAAGAATGTATTAAAATATAATTTTTTACTAATTTTTTTTCTTGAATTTAATAGCAAATATTTTTAAATTAATGTTTAAAAAATAGTTGCTACCAAAAGCTAATCTAGAATTTTTAATATAAAAAATAAAAGGTACTAATTTTTTACTATTATTTTATTACATTAATAGTAGTTTATGTATGATTATAAATTATTATTTTTTATAAAAATAAAAAAAAGGAGCTCTAGCAGGGCTTTATAAAAATTAAATTTATATATATTTTAGATTTTTATTAATATATTAATATAATATTATTTAATTTAGCAGGAGAAAAAAAATTTATAAAAAAATTTATTAATAGTTATAATTCTATTAGTTTATTATTTTTAAAAAAAAAATTCTAAAATATTTCTAATTTAAAAAATGAATTATTTTTTAATTTTTACTTTTGGCCTTATAAATATTATATTTTTTTAAAAATTTTAATAATTATAAATATATAAGCATGGTTTTAGCAGGCTTTTATAAATTAAAATTAATTTTAGATAATATATTTAATATTTTAAAACTAATACTAATTTTTGCTAGAGTTAATATTAGCAAATAATATCTTTAAAGTAGTTTAAAATAAAAATTAGGCTTTTTAATAAATTTTTATTTTAAAGAACTGCCATGCAGGGTTTTTTGTATATTTTTATATATTTTTTTTAAATTAGTAATCTTTAAAGATATTCTTTAAATTATAGTAATTATATTAGTTTATTTATTATAAATTTATATAATAGGGCATGTTATTATAGCTTAATCTAGTTTAGTTTTTTAATAAATTTAATACTTATAATATCTAAGTACTAGTATCTAGATTTATATTAGTTTTAATTTTATTTAAGTTTATTTTTATAATAACAGGAGTATATAATTAGTTATTTTTATTATTAAATTTAAAATTTAAAATTTTATTTTAATTTCTTATAATTTTTTTTCCTGTTTTAGATATATTTTACTAGACTAATTTATATATTAGTTATTTTATTTTTATTTTTTTAATATTTTAATTTCTTAAGTTTTAGCAGGAAAGGTTTAGATATTATTTTAAAAATAATAATAAAATTATTATTTAAGCTTTGGATATATCTTTACAAGATAAAAAATTAATAATTGTAATAATATAAAAATTTATTATTAGGCCTAGTTAGATTTACTATTTTTTATAATTATTTTTATATGGTTTTAAACTAATATTAGATAAATAATTTTTTGTAATATTTTAAAAATATATTTTTAACTTAGCCTTTAAATTTTTATATATAATATTTTTAATAAAGGCTTTTTTAAACTTAAAAGTTATTTTTAATTTTTATTAAGTTATTTTATAAAATAGTAATTCTTGGTAGATTTTAATATATTTAATTTAGTACTAAAAAGTTATGGCTACTAATTAATTTTAAGTTATAAAAAATTTTTAAAATTATAGTTATTGATTTTATTATATAATATTATAACTTTATAGAATAAATTTTAACTTGTTTATATTCTAGCTCCCTATTAAAATATTATTTTAAAAAAAATAAAATATATATTATAATTACAAAAATTTTAATTAATTTTTTAATAAACCTGATCTAGTTAAATTATTATTATTATAAAAAAAATATAAAGCTTTATAAAATTGTCACGGTCTTATAGGATGGAGGATTAATTAGGTACAGTAAAGAATTACCAAGGAATCATGGGTTAATAATAAACTAAAGTTATTATTTTTTTAGAAAACTAATTTTTAGCTATCCTTTTACAAGGTCGGCTAATATATTATATATATAATATTAGAAGTCGTGATATTATTCTGCTTTAACAAATTAATAATATAGTAACTATTTAGTTCCAGGTTTAATCCTATATGAGGGCTAAACTATATAATAATTTAGCTTTTCTCTACTAAAATTAACCTTGATCTTGGATAGCTTTATTATTAATTATTTAGTAGTTTTTTATAGGTAAATTAGTAGGGACTCAGGGCCTTTTCCAGCTTTATAATATAAAATAAACAGTATTTATATTTTGTAGATTTTATTAATATCTTTATTTTAATATTTGTACTAGAAATAAGTATTAACCTGGGGTAAGCAGATTATTTTAGCTATTAAAAAGTAAATAAATAACAGGTTTTTATTATTTTTTTAAATTTTGTTCTTATAATTTTTTATTTTTTAATTATATATTATCTTGTTTTTATGCTAATATACTAAATTATAAATATTATAAAACTGTTTTATTACCTGTTAATCTTTTAGTATATTTTTATTTATACTATGTTTATACTAAACTTAAAAAATTTATTATTACTAATTTTATACCTTTTATTATTAAATATATTTAGAATATAGTAGCTTTTATATTTTATTAGTAGTATTAAAAAGTATAATATTACTTATTTTTTTTTATAATAATTTTATTATTAATTTATTTTCAGAAGACAGCAGCAGGTATAATTAATAATACTAAAAATCTGGTAGTAATTTTAAATAATATATCAAGTTTTTTATTCTTGACTTTCTACAAGGCAATTAATATTTATTTATCTAGTTTATTAAAATAAAAAAAAATATTAATATTACTATTATTAGCTTGGTAGCCAGGTTTTTATTACTAAAAAAAATATATTATAAAGCCTATAGGATTATAGCTACTATAAAAAAAATAATTATTAAAAAATTAATATTATACTACAAGTATATTTATTTAAAAAAAATTAGAATTTTATTAGGTAAGAATGCCAGGGCTAACTAATAAAAAAGTTATATAAAAAAAATAGTAGTTTAAATATATACCTTGTTTTTTTACTTAAAAATAATTTTTTTTAAATAAAAATACCTGCAGTATCTAAGTAAAAAAAATAAAATAAAAAATTATAACAAGCACCAAATCCCTATAACCTTTATACTAAAATAAAAAGTCAAGCTAAATATAAAAAATTTAAAGTTTAAAATATTAGCTAAACTAAAATCTTGATTTATTAAACTAATTTAGGTTATAAGCCATGTTAGATTAAATACTTATTATTTATAACTACTAGATAAATATAATTAAATTTATAATAATTTTTATATTTCTTTGCTAGAGCCTTGGCAAGAATATATTAATATTAATTAACTACTAGATCTTAAGAAAAATAAAGAATAGGAAATTAATATTATTAATAACAAAAAATTTTACCTAGTTAGATAAAAAAACTGGCTATTAAAATATAACTAGTAAGTTTTTATTAAAAATATACATGCCCTAATTATAAAAAAATTTAAAAAATAATAATAAAAATACTAAGATTACTATATATTATTTTATATATTATAAAATATTAGAAAAATTAAAACAGAAATAATAATAACACCCTATAATTTAAATAATAAAAATATAGAAAAAGCTTTTAATTTTTATAATTTTTTTTATTAAAATCTATATTATTAATATACTAGTTATAAATAGCTTCTAAATAAGTATTAAAAAACTACTATTTAGCAAGTAATTAAAGAAATTTTTTTTCTAGCTGTATATAAAATTCTGGATCTTGGCTAATTATAATATAATTTAATAATATTTTTATAGTAGAATTTTATATATTATTATACATAAATTATACCATGTTAAGCAGGTTTAGCCAGACTAGTTTATTATTTATAATAAAATATAAATATTTTTCTAAAATTTAGTTTATATATGTGGTTTAGCTATCTGTTTATAAAATATAGTTAAAAAATAAATACAGGTTTAATAATAATATTATAACTTTTTCTAATATTTGCTGATAAATAAATCTTAATTTAATATAATATTTTAAGGTAATCCCTATTTTAGACTTTATTTATAATAAAAAATTATAGCAAGTTTAGACATAAATAAATATTAAAACAAGAATAAATTAGTACTATTTTAAAAATTTATTAACTATAATAAATATAGTATTAAGTTGTTTCTTGCAGAAAATTATTATAAATAATCTAGTAATAAAGTTTATAGTAATTTTTTTAAAAGATTTAGTTGGGCAAAAAAAGGTTCTATTTAATTATAGGTTTAATATTTAGCGGTAATAGTATATTAGTAAACTAGACAGGTATAAAGATATTTTTTAATAAAAGTATATTAGGCCAGAAAAACTTTTATTTTACTAAATTTTTAATATATTTAGCAGCAAAATATCCTGTAAGAAGATTATTATAATATACTTGTATAATTTTAGTTTTTAAGATATAATTAATTTATTAGAATATATAATTAATTTTTAAATATTAAAAAATTATTACCACTAATATACTAGTTTTTAAAAATTAAAAACCTTATTTTTATAATACTAATTTGGCCTTAATTTATTTATAAATTAAGATATTTAAATAAGCTTTTTAAGATTAGTTAAAATTTTTTTAAAAATATTTTTAATAATATTAGTTTGTTAGACTTATTAAATAAGACCTAATTTTTATCAAGATTATACTATATATTTATAATATTGTAGTTATTTTATTTAAAATCTAGTTAGGTTTTATTAAATTAATAAAAATCTTGATTTAATTTAAAATATCTAAAATATTATATGCTTTGTACTTTAATATAAGGCTTTTAATTAGTATTAAGTTCTATGCCTTAAACAAAATCTTAAATTATAAAAATTTTACCTATAATATACTGCTGTATAGGTGCCAGCAGATTTTTTTTTAGAATATAATAAAAAAATTTTTAGTATAAATATAAGAATATATCTGCTAGATTAGATTTTCCAGCATAATAAAAAATAATAAAGTTATAAAATATTAAATTTATATATTATCTTGCTTGTTAGCTATTATATTTTTATTAGTTTATAAAAAAATAAAGATTAGTATAATCCAATTATATTATTATCTAGTATAAAGCTTTTTTAAGATATTATTTTTAATATTTTAAATAACAGCAAATAATTTTTTATTAAGAATTAATTAATTTAGTTCTGCTCTGGAAAATTTATATAACTAGAATATAACAGGGTACTATTTTTTTTAATTATTTTGCTAAAAATAAATACTAGCTACTTTTTTCTTGCATGTATTAATTTTAACTTTTTTTTTAGGGGTTAAAGTATTATAACAAAGGTGCTTTTTTAAATATTTTAAAAAAATTATAAAATACTATTTTTTATTATTATTTAGCCTTAAAAGTCTAACTTTTTTTAAGTTATTTTTTAAATTTGTTAATAGTAATACAATTCAAAGTTTTAGATAAAGTATTAATAAAAGTTTATAAAACTAAAAAAAATTATAAAGTTTTATAGGTATAAAGTTTTTTCCAAAATATTATAAATTTTATATAATTTATATTTATTTGGATACTGTTTTAGTTTATTATAAATCCTAAGAATTTAACCTTATCCTAATAAAATAAATATTTTTTAAATTTGTAAATAATTCTGCTTTTTGTAACTAATCTAAGACTTGTTTAATATAAGGTGTAAGATTTAGAGTTGTTTAAAAAAATAAAATATTATTAAGGTTTATAAAAAAAAAGCTGTCAGATAAGGCCGAAAGAGTCCTAAGGATATTCTGAGATCAGACAAGGAAGATATGGTAAAATATAGTAACTTAATATTGTTAATAATATTAGCTATCTTGGTTATTCTAAAAATAAAACACAAAGTACAAAACTAATTACATGGTAGTAAATATCCCTTAAATACTCCATATTATCCTATCCATCATATCCTTCAGCTATGCTGACTCTGTCCTGTATCAGAGCTATCATAGTCAAGGGCCCGGATGGCTATGCCCATATCTCTTGGCATCATAGTCCTGGCTATGACCGGCTCGGACCGTCATTCTTCCGTGCTTTGTCACACGCTAGCTGCGGCGCGGCTTGGTTGATTGGCTGACATCATTTGGTCTTTCTGACAAAGGCCAAACAAGTCTTTTTTAGGCAAAACTTGAAGGCCTAAAAATTATTTTTAAATTAAAGTAAAAAAAGTTTTTAAGGGCAAAAAATTAATATAATTACTAATTAATAATATTAGCTATCTTGCTAATTCTAAAAATAAAATATAAAAGGCAAAACTAGCTATATAATAAACAAGTATTTTTAAATACCTGTAATAATTAAATCTTATTATACTATCTAATACTTTTTATTATAGCATATTATATTACTTAATATAATCTAGCAAAATAGCTGCTATGATTCTTAAACTAGGTAATATAATATTTTTTTTTTAGTATAGTTATTATATTACTAAATATAATCAGTTTATTATTTCTCTGTAGTTGTTACACGTCACTTGTAGTACAACAGGTTAATTGGCTGTAAGGTCCTTTGTCAATCTGACAGGTTGTTAGGCGACCAGGAACTAGAGATTATTACCCTGCTTGAAGGCAGTGATATTATGCAGAATACAGAATTAGGCAGCAACAACATGAGAGGCAACGACAGAAGGCAATGTCATACAGAATATTATAAAAGCTTATTTAATAAATAAAATATTATATAATTAGTATTATTTTTTATCCAAACTTAACTATTTGCTTATCTAGAATATAATTGATCTTATACTTATTATTATTATTTTAAAATTACTTGTTAATTATTACAGGCAGCTTAAAAAGTTTTTGGCTAAATATATTATAGCCTGCTAGTTTAAGTTAAGCTATAAAAATAACAGGGAATCTAATATATTCTAGTATTTTAAAAAGGCTGGCATATTATTATATAATTTTTAGTTATTTAGCTACTAGTAGGTAATATTTTTTGTATAATTATATATAAATATAGTTACTTATATTAAACTTAATAAGCTTGTATATATAATTATATAATAGCTTTATATATATAGCTGCATAATTTAATACTTTTTTTATATTTAGGCAGCAGCTAAAATCCTGTTTAAAAATTTCTTATATTAGGTTTTAAGGTTATTATGTAAAACGAAATATTATTTGATTGTTCTCATGAAGTGATCCCTGTTGTTGGTAGTTAGGCTACCAGAAACTAGAAATTATTACCCTGCTTAAGGGCAGCAATATTAGGCAAGAACACAACACAGGACAGGCAGTTGCAGACCATCATAACCATAACATCATGCACTGTACAGGATCATAAGCATAACATTATGTATGCATTGTAATATATTAAAGCTATATACTAAATAAAAGCTTATAATAAATTTTTTTTAATATTTTTAATAAAATATTTATTAAGATAATTATAGTAGTTTTTTATACTAGTTATTAATACTAAGTATATATGCATGGCAGATTATAATCTTAATAATTTATATTATATATTTAAATTATTTATTAATTTATAAATAAAAGGCAGTACTATAATACCAGGTTATTTTTATTATATATATTATTTTTTTTTTAAACCTGCTAAGAAAACATGGATCTTTATTAAAAATAAAAAATTTTAGATATTTTTAATTATATTTTTTAAAATATTTAACTAAGATTTTCTTTTATTATTTAGCAGTCTACTTTTAAAAACCAGGAATTAAACTAATATACTTAAAAAATTTATTAACTATTTATTACTAGTAAAAACTTATGCTTATTTTATACTAGTAATATTAAAATAAAATTTATAATAATATAGTTTGTTAAGGTTATATATAAAATATTATTAAATATACTTCTAGAGCAGTTAACAGCCTTAATAAATAATAATTTTATATAAAACATGTAAATATTTATTAATATTTTAATATTTTTATTATTATAAATAAGGCAGAAGACTTTAGCAGTTATAAATTAAAATAAATATAATTATAATTTTTTTAAGCATGTTACTATTAGTATTAATATTTTATTTAGTTATATAAAAAATATTATTTTAAAGGCTATAAAAAAGCCTGGTATTAGGATTTTTTTATTAATATTTATATAATAAACTTTGCTTAATAGTTTTTATTATAATCCTATTTAATATATTTTTTAAATTTAAAAACTTAATTATTAAGATAGTAGTTGCAGGCTTTATAAAATTATTTATTATAAAAAAAAACTAAAAAAAAATTAAATTAAACATAATTTTATTAAAGATTAGACTTGTTAAACCACGGGTTGGGGCGGGTTTTCAGGGCTAGCTGATCCGCCCGCGCGGGTTTTGGGGTGGGTTACCTAGACAGTAAACC
>QPHH01000009.1:331266-365313 GCA_003574815.1 Aspergillus spinulosporus | reverse complement strand
CAATGGATTATTAGAGGGTCCAACCCAACCCATTTCTTGGCGGGTTGGGTCGGGTTGGGTCGGGTTTCGTGGGTTGGGTTGAACAAGTCTAAAAGATGCTACCTTGGCAAGCTAATTAAAAAAAATATTAATAATTATATTTCCTGGTTAATAGTAAATAAAAAATTAAAATTATTATATATATTAACTGGCTTATACAAGCTATAACTTTAATTATTTTAAAATAATTATATTAAAAAATAACTGCTTGGCTATACTAATTATAAATAAATAATTAATATATATTATAGGTAGTATTTTAATAGCTTTTATTAAATATTTAATTTTTTATAATATTTATACTAAACAAGCTACTTTAAGCTTAGTTAGCTAATATTTAGTTTTAAAAAATTTAAACAACCAGGATAAAAAAAAACTAGCTGTATATTTATAATAAAAATATAACCAGGTAAGTATAATTATATTTATTAGTTAAATAATATACTATAACTCCCATACCTAGGTATAATATATTAAGATTAGTATATAGTTATTTTAACCTATTAAAGTATACCAAGAACTATAGGTTTTTAAATTTAGATTATATATTATTAAACACAGCTAGTTTTTTAGTTATAGGGTTAGTTATGTTAGTAATTCTAGTATACTTTTTTTATATAAAACCTTTTTTCAAGGTACTTTAAAGCAGACTATTTTTTTATAATTAAAATAATTTAACCTGGATAGTATATTCTCAATATAATACTAGAATTATAATATTAGTCTAAAATAAGTTTCCAGGTCCTGGAAAGTTTATAAAAATTTAAATACTAGAATTATTTTAAGCTTTTTTACCAGGGTAGTTAGACCTAATATATTAATATACTATTCTAAAAGTTTTACTAAAAAAAACCAAGAAATATTTTTGCAGGATTAATTTTAATATTTAAGCTTTCTAGATATTTAAATACTAAAAATAGGTATTTAATATACTTGTTTAAAGTCTGCAATACTATTATTATATTATTAATATATATATGGCAGAATTTTTAAAACTTTTTTAGGCTTATATTTATCTAGTACTATACAAAAAAAAAAATTAATAAAGCCTATTATTACTATATTAAAATTTTTTTTAATCCTGGTAAGAAACTATAGCAAGCTAGTTCTAATAGTTTTATTTAAACAGGCTATTAGTAAAAAAAATAGTATATATTAATTACTAAAATATAAAAGTAGTATTATATAAGGGCAAGTATATTTTCTTAAAAAGTATAAAGTATTAGTTAGGCTTGGTTTTATAATTAACTTTTTAGAAATTAATAATTATATATTTTTTTTTAGTAGTTTCCTGCTTCTGGGAATCCTATACTATTTTTTATATTATAAAAACTAGGTATTTTAACAGGGTATAGCTAATAGCTGGTTTAAGCTTGCCTTGTTTTACTAACAGGTTAAATATTTTATTAATAATCTTATAATTACAGGAGCTAGCTTTGTAAATTTTTAAGCAAGAAATTTATTTTTCCTAGCTATTTTTTAATAGGATTTTTAATTATTAGTTCTTAGGTATATTAACTATGCTAATAGTTTTAGGTATATTCTAAATATTATACTAATTAACAAGTTATTAGTAGTATTATATTATTTTTAGGTTCTTGTTTTTAGTATAAACTATAACCATATTAGGGAAAATTACTATTTTTTTTAAATAATACTTTTTATTTAATAATTTTAAAAGTTCCAAGCAAATCTTTGTTTATATAATACTAGGCATGTATTAATCTTTCCTAACAGCTAGATACCAGGTATTAGTTATAGTTTACTTTATATACTTCTAGTACTAATAATTAGACCCTTGCTTTAATTCCTGCCTTATAAAATTTAGGTTAGTTTGCAGGGCTAATTTATTATGGGAATTTTAAATATCTTGTTTTCTAGAAGCAAGCTTAGCTACTAATTTATTAATAATATATATAATAAGGTATTTTAAATTAGCAAGAATTCCTAAACAGGCATGCTAGCTAATAGTAACTAGCTTATTAAATCTATTTATTATTTTAATAAAACCTTATAATTAACTAAATAAACATAAATAGTAAAATTACCTTTATTTTTAGGGTTTTTAGCTATATAGTTACTTAGTTTAAATATAAAATTATAGTTTTTTTAAAAAGCAGCTTTAACTTTAACTAGTATTTAGTCCTTGGTATAGGGACCTAGAATAATAGCTTTAGTAGTATATACCAGAGTTTTTTTAAGATAGTAAGGCTTGGCTTGGGCTATAATAAAAATAATTAAACTATTATATAATTTAAAACTAGCTATTAAAATAACAAAAACCAGGCCGCTATTTTTTTAGATTATTATATTTATTTTAATTAAAATATTTAGCTATATTTTTTTAACTATTATTACTTAAACTTAGATCTTGCCAAAAACAGGCTTTATATTACTAGTATTATTACTTTAAAAAGAAAAATATATTAAAAATATTATATATTACTTAGTTTTCTGTTTTCCTAGAATTCCTGTAATAGTAATAAAGTTCTTGGTTATTTTAATTAAATACCTGGGGTTTTTTATAAGAACTTTGTATTTTCTACTAATTATAAATAACTAGAATTAAGGCAGACCTTATAATATTTTTTAATAATATTTAGTCCTACTAGTACCATAGTACTTTGGAAAGATTATAGTATTATAATATTAGGGTTATTTATAATATTTAATAATTTTTGCCTCTAGTATTAATACTATAAAAATAATATTATATAATAAGGCTTGTAGATATTTATTTTTAAAACTATTCTTTAATATTAGCTTATATAAGGCAAGATATTAGTATAGTTTATGTTAAAAAAAAATCCTGTAAAATAGTTACAGCAGGAAATAATATACCATGGTTTTATTAAAATTTTTATTAGCTATAATCTTGGCTGTTAGGATATCTAGTATTAAAACTTTGGCTAATCTAGCAAAGGCTTGGGTATAATTACCCTGGATATTTTTTAATTTATTATAAATTATTTTAGTATGCCTAATAGGGGGGTTACTATAAAATATTATTAAATTATTAATTAGATTAGTAATATAGGCTTTTTTTAATAAACCTATAACCAGGATTAAAAAGGTTAACCTGGTATATAGTCTGCTTTATTTATTCTGCTAATATAAGGTAGCTATTATCTGCTAAATTAGCTATTATTAACTAGCTTGGGATTTTAGTACTGTTTATATTATTTATATTAATAATATAAGCTTAAATACCTAGATTTTTATAAATATTTATATATAATATTACCTGGTACAAACCTTGTTAACTAAATTATAAAAATTTTTTTAGGTTCTTGCAAAAATTTAATAAAATTAATAAAATTAAAAATAATATAATAATTAAAATTAGCAAAAAAAATAAAAATTATATATCTAAATATTAATATAACAGGTAAATTTAATTAATTTTTTATTAATATTTTTTTATATTAATTAGCTTGTTAAAATAACTAATAATAAATAAAATTATAAACCTGGAGGTTTTTTAAATAATTTAATTAAATTAATTACCAGATTAAAAAAATATAACTAGTATTAGTTCTTGTTTACCTAGTAAAAAAACTATAATTATTAAAAATATATTAGTTCTTAGCTAAGTATAAAAATTTAGAAATAGTATAATTTAAATCTAATTTTTAAATATTTTAATTAGGCAGGTATCTAATATTTTTAATTAATAAAAAAAAAGTTAGGTTTTTACTAGATATTTAATAAGCTGTACTATTTAATTATTAAAATATTATATAAAAGGGCTTGAAAATTATACTTAAAATTATAATAGTTAATAAGCTAGTTTTTTAAAATATAATTTAAAACAAGCTAATATTATATAATAGCTATTTAATTTGCTGGAAATATTAACTAAAGATCCTAGCTAGGTAAAAAACAGATTAATATTTTTAGTAAGAAAATCTAACCATAAATAATAATTATTAATAATAATAATAAAATAAAACTTGTAAAATAATAATAATAATAATTTAGCTAAGCCCTGGTCAGCCCTAGAACATGCTACTAAATATTATAATCTTATAATAAAATTGTTTAGAAAAATAAAAATAATTTTTTATTAATATTAGGTAGGGAGCTTTTAACTCTGCTTAGCTAACTAAGGCTATTATATAACTATACCAAGCCTTCTATAATCATACAGCAGAAACAGACAATAAGATATATATATATTGTTGCTTATCCTAAGCACGGTGCTTAGGATAGGGGTGGGAGCAAGACACATAACACTAGTACTATATATTTTAGTTTTTATATATCTTTAATATTCCTGGCTAGTTTTAAATAATAATATTTCTATAGTACTATATTTTAATTATTATATATGAATTAAGCTATTAGTAACTATTTATTTTAATTATTTTATATATAGTTAATAGAGTATCCTAAATATTACTTAATAAACTAGTTAGCTTTTTTTATATATTTATTTAATTATAGTTTGTAAGTAGTAGTTATTTTTAATTTAATTTTTAATTTATAACTAATTACCAGAACTTTAATATAAATAACTTGTTTTTATTTAATATTATATATTTTAGTAGTTTATAGTTTACAATAATATTTTTAATGAATAAATCTGCTATATTTTTTGCTATAATTATTAATTTTATTGGTACCAAGTATATATACTTTATTATTTAATCTAGTATAATTACAAAATAGTTATTCTTATTTTTTATTTTTAGTAGTAGTTGAATAAAATCTATTATAATCTATTTTTATAAATATTCTAGTATTTTAGAATTTTATAGTTTCCTGTATAATATATATCTTACTAGCTTGTTCCTGGTATATAATTTATAGTTATTAATATATTTTTTAACCTTTTTTTATATTTAAAAAAAATTCCAGGATATTTTTTTATATATTTTATTAGAACTAAAATATCCTTTTACAGGTATATTATTATATATTTTAATAACTTTTTTTTTTCTAGTAATACTAGAATATATAGAAGTTTTTTAATTTATATTATCCTGTCTACGTTCTTGATTTTTTTATTAGTAGTTTCTAGTATTTTTTTTATTATATTATTATATTTAAGTATTTTTTTTAATTTTTTTTATTATATTAGTTTCTTGCAGCTTAATTATTACTGCTAATATTATTAGATTATTTTTAAAAATTTTATTCTTGTTTTTTTTTTTAAAAAAAAATAGCTGGTCTTAGTTATTAGTTTTTTTTTATAGTCTGGCCTCTAGCTTAATATATTTATTTATATATTTTCTTTTTTTATAGTATATAATCTTGTAATTATATTAAAATAAAAGCTCTGCCTATTGCTTGTTTTTCTATTAGTTTTTTGGTTGTAATAAAATAGGTTAAATTTTTATAATTAAACTTAATTATTATTATATATCTAGTTTTTTCTAGATAAATTGTTTAATACTTAAATATTAATACTATAGCTAATAGTTTTTTTATTATAAATATTATTATTAATTTCTGGCCTAGTAAGCTTTCTTAAATAAAAAACTATTAGTTTTTATTTTTTATTTAGCTTAACCTGGGTTATCTGTATGCCTAGTATATAGTTTAATATATTTATTTCTACTACTATTAGTAGTTCTAGGTTAAATTATCTAAGTATTAGTACTATTATAAGTATTTTTTTATTTTATTAAAAATTTCTTGCTATTTTTTTTATTTATATAAACTTTTTTCTTAAGTAGCTTAAAAAGGGGTATTATTTTAAAATTATATTTATTAATATAATATTAGTAATAATTAAGTAATCTAATAAATTACTATAATTTTTTAAGATTTTTTAAGATTAGTTATTTCTAGATTATAATTATTTTAAACTATTTTACTTAAATATTTTATTTAGTAATCCTGTATTCCATGAATTTAGTTTTTTTAATATAAACTTGTATTTTAATATTTTATATCTAAGTTATATTTTTTGCAGCTTTTATAATATCTTGCTAATAATATTATATATACTTTTCTAGTATTTCTAAAAATACTAGAATATTATTAATATAGATAATAACAAATTTGTATAAATATTTTTTAAATACTTTGTTAATAAACTACTGGAATAATGCCAGTATATTAGTTAATTTAAAAATATTACTAAGTATTTGTAAAGTCTAAATATAGTTGAAAACATGGTTTTTTATTTTTTGCTTTTTATAATTCTTAGTTGGTAATAGGCCTTTTTAATATTTAACTTAGTAAATTATTTAGCTTTTCTAATAATATCCTAAATTTCCTGTATTAGAGGTAAAAAATATTAATTTTTAATAGTAGCTTTATTTAGCAGCTATTAATTTATATATAATTAATTACTACTATCTTTTTTTAGTATAATAAGACTTTGTGTTTTATTAATAATTTTAATACTTTGATATTGCCCTGTTTAAGCTAATTTTTAATATATTTTTTTTTAGCTTTCTGGTTTTTTTATTATTTATTAAAATTAATTACTAATAGTCCAACTTCTTCTTTTCCTAAATAAAAATAGTATAGTTATAAGAGCTATAAAATTGTAGTTCTGGTATTTTAAATATTTAGAATACTTTTCTAAATTAATTATACTTTTTAGGTAGTGCATTTAATATTTTAGTTTATAAATTTATAGCTATAAATATTTAAAATTTTTCTAGCTTGTTTTTTTGCTGTTATTATTTGTTTTATAATATTTTTTTTTATTTTACAGGTTACTTATTTTATTAATTTTATTAGCTATATTCTAGCTAATAGTTTTAAAATTACCGTAATAATTTTTATAACTAGATTTTTTAAAAAAATATATAACTAATTTTGGAATTTAACTACCTAGTAGGTTATAGCCCTTCTTAATTCCTGTTTTTATTATAAATATTTTTATTTTTTATTGCAAGCTTTTTGTCTTCTAATTAATGTTTTAGTTGTAGTTCTCAAGTTATAAAATTTCTAATATTATATTACCCTAAAAAAATTATATTAAAACTTTGTTTAAAATTTTTTTTTTTACTACTACAGGTAACAATCCTAATTTAACTAATAAGTCCCCAGGTTTTTATTATTTAGTTTTTTTACTAGTTCTGGCCTTGCCTTTGCCTTCCTAGTAATTCCAAGCTAATTTATATATTTAGGGTATATAAAATTTCTAGTTACCCTTAAGTTAATTATTATATATACTGGCTATTTTTAAACTTATATTATAATTTTAAAATATTTTTCTTGCCAAGTAGCTGCTAATTTTTTTTAGCAAGTTCTAATTTAGCTTTTTTTTTATTTTTACAGGCATGATTAGTAATTCCCTAACTTTATATTTTTATAAAACAATCTTTGTTGTAGCAAGCTGTTTAATATATTATTTTATATTTTGTCACGGCTCTACGCGCCGTGATCACTAACCAGCATAGATTACAAAGCTTATTCTGTTGGTGCCCAGAACAAGCCTCGCGTGATTGGTCAGCTTTATCATGTATACCAGTGTACACAATAAACTGGCTTCTGCCATACCTAACTACCTACCAAGTCAAGTTAAGCCTTGTTTTGCAGAAATATCCTATAATTAATTTTTTTATATATATAATTCTTTTTTCCATGCTTAGGATTCCAAATATAAGTACTAGAAAGATTATTTAAATATTCTAATTAGCTTGCTATCTTAATCCTAAGTATTACCTATTTTTTTTTTTTTTGTTAATCAAGGCTTTATAGACTAAAAAACCTACTATAGGTAAAGGTCCAAGTAATATAATTAGCTTTTTATACCTATTAATAATGCTTCTAAGGTTAGACTACTTAAAATTTTTAAATCTTGACTTGGCAGACGTAGCAGGAAGCTTAATAATATATAATAATACCAGGAATCTTAAACTAAAGCCTAAACTAATACTAGAACTGCTTAAAATACTAAAAATAACTAGACTAGTCTAGAACCTGTTTAAAAAACTAGCTATAATATATATATATAATTAATTATATTTTTTAATTTTTTTTTAGAATACTAAAAAACTTGTTTAGTATAAAAAGTTTATTTACAAGTAAATTACCCAAGATAATAAAAAGTAAAGGCATATATAAAAAACCTATAATTATATTTTTAACTAGTATTTATAAAATTACAAGGCCCTCTGCCTTAAAAAGGTAGTTCTAAATGCAGAAATTATTAATTTAAAATAGTAGATTTTTAATTTTTATAAAAAACTAGAAAAAAACCCTGTAATAGCTAAACTTTGCTAAAAATTTAGAAATATTATAATAAAATATAATAAAATAGCCCTTTGCCTTGCCTGTAAAAATAGCCATGTTATATTTATAATAATTATAACTAGTACTCTAAAATCTAAAAAAATTACTAACTTTAAAAAACTATCTAATAGCAAGAAAAATCTTAAGTTTAAAAACTAGATACTTGCTATAAAATATAGATTAATTATTAATATAAACTACTTTTTTTTTAAATATAGCAAGATTATTTATATTTTAAGCTATATAAAGGGCCTTGTATACTAAACTATATATTTTTATATATATATAGGTAGCAAGAACCTATATTAAATTATAAAAAAAGTTTTTAGCTACCTAAAGGCTGTTTTTATAAACCCTAATTATAAAAAATAGCCTAAATATAAATATAAAAAGTTAAAAATAAAAGGCAAGATTTTTAATAAATATTTTTAGTAGTTTTTTATATTAGTATAAAAAGCTGGTATTAATCCTAATAACTATAAAAATAATTTTTATAAATTAATAACAAGCTGGATAAAGTTTATAGTTCTAAATTATTATAATAATTCTAGCCTAGGCTTTAATACTTTTATTAAAAATTATTACTATATAGCAGACACCCTTGCTTTTATTAATATAATAAAAAAGTATAATAAGCCCTAGAATTAAACTATATTTATAACTTGTAGTTAGGATAATAGTAAAATACCTAAACTAGCTAATATTATTAAGGCTATTACTTTAATTATTTTACTAGTAAAAAAAGCCCTTTTAAAAAAATAGGTACTAATAACTATAAAAAATATTAATATTACTACCTAGAAGGCCTTTATTTTTATTATTATTAAAAAATCTATATAATACCTAATTATTTAAAAAAAGCTATACAGGCTACTATTCTTATTTTATAATCCCTAAAGGCATCCCCTAAATATGCTAAAAAAAAAGCTAAAAAATAATTAAGCTTAAAAAAAGTCTTCCTAAATAAACAAAGTATTAATTTATATATATTAAACCTCTAGTAACTACTAAACTGCAAAAAAAAAAAATAGTTTTTTAATTAAAATATTAATTACCTACCAGGGCATGGCTATTAGGATAAATATACTAATTAATATTAAAGTAAATATTTTTATATATGTAAACTTGGACCTTGCAACTAAGTTAGCAGGCTATTTTAAAATTTTTATAAAATATATTATAGGTAATTATAAAGTTACTAAGTTTAATAAAAAAAAATATAATATTTTTTATATATATAATATTTCTAGATCTTGTAATTAATAGCTGCAGGTTATCTTATATATTATTTTTAATTTTAAAACTAGAATATTATAATATAATACTAGGCTAACTATAGTTAAAAAGTACTATATTTTTTTTAATTATAATACTTAATAATTTTAATAGCTAGAAAACCTATCCCTATTTAACAAGGTTTTTATAAAAATATTTTTTTCTAATTTTTACAAGAGTACTTAACAAGTAATTAATAAGCTGTAAATACTAGTAAAAAATTATATAAAAAAACTAGAAAATAAACTAGAAAAAATATTTAGTCCAGGCCTGCTACTAGTTAAAATAAACCTAGTAGCTAGATTATTAAATTATACTAGTAAAAATAAAGTATACTATAAAGGCCTTATATCAGGAACCTAAACTATAAAAGCTGCCAAAGCCAAGCCTAAAAAAATAACTAAAAAATATTATAAAACTAACTAATCTAAATATTAATATTACTATTATTAGAGCTGCTAGGTTTTACTAAATAGTTTTAAAAAAAGGCAGCATGGTTTTTATTACCTTAATAATAAAAATTAATATTATTATAATAAATTACAAAGCCCCAAAGACCCCTCTAGAAAATAAAAAAAATAAGATTATATAAATTAAGTAAATCTTTTTACTATAATATTATAACATGGTAAATATTTTTTAAAAATAAAAATTAAATAAATTACCCCTACTATAAAAAGGTTATAATACTAAAATTAAATTAATAAAGCTAAATAATATTAACTATAGCCCCTTATATAAAATATTAATAAAAAAACTTAAGGCAGTAAAACAGTATATTATAAATTATTTTAAAAAGGGATTTATTAAGCTATTTATAGCTTTTTTTATATCCCTTATTTTAATAGCCAAGAAACCTAAAAATAAATTATATTTTTGTATAAACTACTACAAGTTAAATATTATTACCTAAAAAAACTAATATCTAATCCTACTAATTAATAAAGTCCTAGAACAGATTACTTATGCAAAAATCTTTATAAAGTTAAATATTTGCCAGGGATTTTACTAATTATATATAAACCTAGAATTAAAAAAATTAATAATATTCTATTCTTAATTTAGCAGCTTTAAGTATAAAGTTATATTTTTTAGCCTTATTAATAAACTAGCTATATTTTAGTAATATATAAACTTAATTTTTATAAACAGCCTTGATAAATTTATAATAGTATTTATTAATAATCTACTAATTTACAGTAATAATGCCTAGAAATATAAAATATATATAAGGGCTGTTCTAGAATAATTAAAAGCTGCAGGCCTGCAAGTAGTAATTTATAAATAAAAGTTTTATATTACCTAAATAAAATATCTAGGGTTTATTATTTTTATAAAAAAAATAAAGGTTAATCCTGCAAAAACTTTATTAATTAGTAACTAGAGTATTTTAAATATAGTAAAGGGTATATAGTTATTTCTAGGGTTTTATAACTTTTACTAATACTTTATTAAAAATTATAGCTATATAGCTAGACCATTAAACTATTTAACCTGTAAGGATATACTTTTTATATAAAATAATAACTGCCAGGAAGCCTTTAATATACTAAAATATATACTAACCTTTATATCTATACTGTGCTATTATAATATACAGCTTCCTACCAGGGTTAAAACAAATATCTTAAAAAAAGTAGTAGCAGGAGTTTTTTAGCAAAAATATAGAAATCTCTAGCATAAGATGGCAAGCCAATCAGAATATTTAAACAACCTTTCTGGCGCTCATATTTGGAATCCTAAGCATGGAGAAGAGAATTATGTATATAAAGAGATTAATTGTGGGATATCTCTGCAAAACAAGGCTTAACTTGACTTGGTAGGTGGTCAGGGATGGCAGAAGCCAGTTCATCGTGTACTCTGGTGTACACGATGAAGCTGACCAATCACGCGAGGCTTGTTCTGGGCACTAACAGAATAAGCTCTGTAATCTATGCTGGTTAGTGATTACAGCGCGTAGAGCCGTGACATAGCACCCTATTACGTTTTAAAAACTATAAGCACTGCAGAGCTAAACTATAATATTTATAACAAGAAAATTGTAAAACAAAATATGATTTAATTGCTCTCCTGAAGTGATGATTCTTGTTGGTGGTTAGGCCACCAGGAACTAGGGATCATTACCCTGCTTAAAGGCAGCAATATTAGGCAAGAACATAACACAAGACAAAAGAAGCAGTTGCAGGCTATCATAACCATATATTATACAGGATTATAGCCATAACATCATACAGGATTGTAACATGATCATAATAAAAATACTTGTAATTATATATTCCCTAACTAAATAAAGGGCTAAACTTAAAGGCTTGTAGTATAAGGATTACTTTAATATTTATATAAACTACCAAGTACTGGAATACTTTATAACAAAATAGAAACTTAACTATTAACAGGCAAATTAGTCTAAATTTATTTCTTAATTTTACTTTCTTATTTATTATTATTCTAGGAAAAAAAAATTCTTGCTAATATACTTTCTTGTCTAAAAAATATACCTAATAATATAAAAAACTATACAGCAGTATTACTATATTTTAAATAGTTAAAAAAAGATATTTTTTTCTAGAGTTTTGTGGAGCTACTAGCAAAAAATAAAAAAAATATAAAAATTATACTATTAAATATAAACTTGCATATTATTAACTATATTTTAATAAAAAATTATAATAGTCTGCTGCCAGAGCTGTATTAGAAAAAAAGTATATAAAAAATAACAGGATTAGATACTAGATAAAAAAAAATACTTGCTTTTCTAGAACTATCTAGTTATTTTAAATAAAAATAATCTGCTAGCCTGCCTATTAAATAAAATATATTAGCAACCATCCATAGCTTACCCAGAATATATAAAAATAAAAATCTTAGTTAAGGCTTGTTATTATTAGCTAATATAAGGTTATAATATAACAAGATATTTTAATAACTATATAATATATAAGTATATAAAAAAGCTATAAAACCTATTACTAGGCTTGTTATATTTACTTCTAATTTTTAAGCAGCCATGGCAGTATATTAATATTAATTTTTATTTTTTTTCCAAGTCCAAGAATAGCTATAATACTATTTTTATTATAGTATGCTAGCTAAGCAAGCAGGGATATACTATATTATATAAAAAAACTATTACAGCCTATAAAATAACTTGCTTTTTTATTATATACTTTTATTTTTAAATAGGGCTCCCAGATTTAGTAGTTTTAAACTATAAAGGCTAATTTATATTAAAGTTCTAGGACAAGTTTTATAAGATTTTAAAAAAAATAAAAGTAGTTTTTATATCTAGCTAGTATTTAGAAGTAAATAAACAGGTAAAAGTTATAAATTAGTAAATTATATAGTACTTATAGCCCTTTATATCCTACTACCAGGATAACTAGAATAATTTTTTACCTATTTTAAATTTTATATTTATATGCCTGCCTAGCAAGTTAACTAATATATTTTTATTTTTAATTAAACAAGGCTTTAAACCATGCATGTTTATAAATTAAAAAACCTTTATAAAATTATTAGCTAGGTCTATTAGCTACAGCAAGGTACTAGATATAGCTAAATAAATCTAGAATACCTGGGAGTTTATAAAAAAGTATATAGCTATATTACAAGAGTATATAAAATAAAATACTAATTATAAAAGATATAATAAATTTTTTAAGGTAAATAACTGGGTTATGCTAATTATAAATAACTAGAATCTGGGCTGTTTAAGCAGGAAGCTGGCAAAGCAAATAACTAGCCTGTATAAAATTATAAAAAAGGTTGGTAACTCTTACAAGCTAGATCTACCTCCTAGGTTATAAATATATTCTATATTTTTACCTAACAAATTATACTGTATATTAAAAAATAATCTATTACCAGGGTAGATTATTAATCCCCAGGGCCTGCTTAAGATTAATAGGCAGGAAGAATAAAAGGTAAAAAAAATTATAGTATTAAGACTTTATAGGAGGAAGTTATAATACAAGGCTTGCTATATTAGTTATAATTTTAATAATAAATAGTATCCTGCTAGTAACTTTATAAATATACCAGAAAAGGTGGCTAAGTATTATGCATGGTCTCTAAAAAGGCCAGGGCCCCCAAGACAGCTTGCAAAATAGCTAAAAACAGCCAGAACAGACAAGTACTTGCTAGTTATAGCTAATAACAACCTACCTGCAATCTGGAAATAAGGATATTCCTGCTCCTATACAGAGGGGTTGTTACAGCTCTACATGCTGTAATTACTAACTAGCATAGATTATAAAGCTTATTTTATTAGTACCCAGAACAAGCCTTGCGTGATTGGTCAGCTTTATTATGTACACTAGTATACATAATAAACTGGCTTCTGCCATACCTAACTGCCTACCAAGTCAAGTTAAGCCTTGTTTTGCAGAAACATCCCACAATTAATCTCTTTATATACATAATTCTCTTCTCCATGCTTAGGATTCCAAATATAAGCGCCAGAAAGGTTGTTTAAATGTTCTAATTAGCTTGCCGTCTCATATTTTAGGTATTCTAAATATTCTTAATAACTGTACTTGTAGTCAAAATAAAAAAATTTTTTAGGCAAGTTTATACTACTCTTTGTTTTTTACCAGATTTTTTTTTTTATATTTAATATTTTCTATTAGCTTTGTCTTGTCTGGTCTATAGCCAGATTTTATTATTATTAAAAAGTATTTTTTTCTTTGCCTGCCTAAAAATTTTTTCCAGGTTTTTAATTATAACTATACAGTTAGGTTTCTCCCTGCTAGATTTAGAACTATCTAACTAGGTACTAAACTGTTTATTAAGCAGGTTAATTCCCTATTTTATAGCAAAAAAATTATTATACTACCTATCTTAATTAGGCTTGTTATTAATAAATTATATTTATAAAACTTATTTATTTTTTTAGTTTTTTTATCTTGTAGTTGCAGAATCTGTTTTTTAAACTAAAATTATAAAGTATTTTTTTATTTTTCTAAATATTTATATAATATTAGTTCTACTGTCTAGCTACTATTTTTAAATTTTTTTTTAAATTTTTTACTGCTAGATTACCTTTTAGCTTTATAGTATTTTTTTTTAGTATTTTTTCCAGAATATCAAAATTTTTTATTTATACTAAGTATCTTGGGTTTTATATTTATATTAAGTATTTTAGGCTTACTACTTGTTTTAAATATTTCTATTTTATTAGTAATATTAATTTTTTTATATCTAAAACTATTTTGGGTTTTTTTTGGCTATTTTTTTCAAGTATTTCTTGGCTTTATATCCTAACTTGCTATAAACAAAGCACAGATTTATTTTATAATACTAATTTTTTTTTGGAAAATAATTATATTAAGTTTTATTAATTAAGGCCTGTATAGATTATTATTTGCTAGTCTAGACTAAAACTTATATAATTTATTAGTATAATTGCTATTTTATTAGTTACTAGTTTATAAATAATAGTACCCATTATTTTACTGCTTATATTTTTTTTTTAAAAATTTCTAAGCTAGTTTTTAATCCAAGCTGCCAGGTTATATATTTATATTAAATTTTCTGGTTTTGGCAAAAATATAAGTTAGTCTTGGATTTTATAATTTAATTTATTTTTTTAAAGTAGTATATGAAGTTCTTATTATTTTATATTAAATATAATATAATTTGCTGAAATTTTAATATTAAAATATTTATATTTTAATTATTCTGCTATATTTTATTAATTTATTATTTAGTATTTCTAATTTTGTTAATATTTTTATAAACTAATTTATTTTTTAAAAATATTATAGCTGCTACTAAATATTACTTAATTATTATTAGCTATCTAATTTTCTGCTTTTTTTATTATTTTCTAATGTATAGTTTAAACTAGTAATATATTTTATCTGTAAAATAGGTTAATCATAATAAAATCTTGTCTGTCTTGGTAAATAGTTTATTTTTATCTATATTAGTAAAAAAAATTATAGCTTTAATCTAGTATTATTAAAGGATTTAGGCAGGTTAATTTTAAAAGCTTGTATAATAATCTTGGCTTCTAGCTTAATAATATAGTCCTAAAGCTACTTAATTATATCTAATTAGTTAGTTTTTTTATTCTCTGCTAGTTTTTTAGTAAGGTTATTAAAAATATTAGCTTGTTTATTTATTTATTTTTATTCTTATATAATATTTATTATAAGCTGCTTTACCTGTTATTTAAGTATAATATTTTTATTTTATACTATTTTTTGTTCTGCCTAACTAGTTAATATTATAAAATTTATTTCAAGTTAATTAAGTCTAACTTGTACCAACTAGTAATTAATTTGTTATAAAAATTAACTTTTTAAGTCTTTTTAATTCTAGTAACCTTGTTATAAGCTCTGCAGTTTTAATTAATTTTTATCTAGTATTAGCTATGTCTAGCTAGTATAATAACTAGCCATGGTTTATAATAGTATAAATATTATAAAAAAAAGCAGGGCCAAGATAAATAATTAAGTTATATATTTTATAAAATTAAGTACTAATAAGTTAGTACTAAAAATAATTTTAAATAATAAGTTATAATTAATTAATTACATAAATAAAAACTATTTATATAATAATAAGTATTTTTATATAATCTTTTATTTTTTATATAGCCATGTTATACATGTTTAGCTTTCTTATACCATATAAATTATTTATATATCTACTTCTTTTTTATTACCTACTTTTATAGGTTATATAATCTAATACCTGTTTTTCCAGGTATTCTTGTTCTTATTAATTAGTTATTATTGTCCTGTAACTCTTCCTTGGCAAGGCCTGACATTGTGTTATAATAATAATATTTAATAATTAAATAGCATAGTTTATAAATACCTAGCAAAAATCTGGCTATTTTTGTATTAATTAAAAATATTAGATACCCTTCTAATTATTTTATTTTTTATACCTAGCTAAAAATTAATATATTTTTTAATAATTATAATTTTTTATTACAAAACAAGAACTAATGCTAGTTATATTTTTTTTTAATTTAGTAATTACTTTAGTTAAATTACTTAAAATCTCTAGCTTATAATTTCAATTATTAATTTTGTTAACTTAGAATTATTCCTAGAAATATATAAAATTAAAAAAAAATAATTATTTTATCTAAAAAACTTTTTATTATTTAACCTAAAAAAATTATAATTTACTAGATTATTAGAAAAGCTTTTACTAATTTTTATTATTTTTAAATTTTTTATTAAATTTATAGCATGCTTCGTTACAGATTTTGTTTTAAAAATTATTCATATATACAAAAAATAAACAAAAAGATAGTAGTAATACTATACTAGCTAATAATATATCTAGTATTAAAAATTATTACTAGCTAATTTATTTAAATTAATAAAATAAAACCTAGAACAGACTAATTAGTTAATATAAAATAATTAATAAATAAATAATACTTAACTAAGCTCTAAAAATAAACTATACTAAACTTGTAATAATAAAAATTTATCTTATTCTAAATAAAAATATTTAAAGAAAAGTTCTAAAAAGAATTTGGTATAATAAAACAGGGTAGTTAAAATTTTTAATTTTAAATATTAAAAATTATATAATATAAACTATTTTTAGCCTAATATACCTAATAATATAGCTATTAAATAACAAAATAATATTATATATTATAAAATATAAATACTTTTTATAACTAAACCTGTAGAATAATTAACTACAATAATAAAAATAATTAAAATTAATATCAATGCCTGCTTGTAAAAAATAGTATTAAGCTAGTTCACTAATTAGTTTATAAATTTTTTTAAAAAAAAATAGCTTTTTAAAAATTCTAGAAAGTGGATAGTAAACCTTACTAAGCAAGAAATTTAAACTTAATTTATAATAGGCACTATAAAAATTTAATATCTTGTTATATAGCTATAAAAATATATAAAAAATTTTATAAAGTTTTATGAAAAAAAGTTATTATTATTAAGATATTAAGATTTTTTTTATTAAATAAGCTAAATATAAACCTATCTAGGAATATTATTTTAATAAAATATTTTTTTATTAAAACTAATTATCTAGCTGGCTAAGTTTTTCAAAAATTTTAAAAAAATATTAATTTATATAGCAAAATATTACTATAAACTTTAAAAAACATAAAAATTATCATTTTAATAATTATAAACCTAGAAACTAACTAATTTTATAATATTTATAAATTTCTAGCTAATTATTATAAAAGCTATTTCTAGTATTATTAGCTAAATAATTTTATTAAAATTTTTACAAAAATGTTATGTATATTTAAGCCTACCTGGCTAGTTTTTAATAATAAGTATTTTAACTATATTAGCTATAAATTTACTTGTAAAACTAAAATAATTTTTTATAAAATAAGTATTAATTTATAAATAATTATTTTTATTATTAACAGCGAGCTTTAACAGGTAAAGATAATAAATAACTTATAATTTTGAAATTACTAGTCTTAAAATTAAAGTTGCTATAAAAATATAAACAGGTTTATTTTAAATATTTAAGCTTATACTACTAATATAAATAAATATAAGTAGTAGTAAAGCCCGAAGCTAGCTAGTATTAACTAATTTAATAAATAATAGCTATCTTATATTAGCAGAACAGGTAAAATAAATTATATACTAGTTTAGTTTTGTTAATTTATTTACAGGTTTATAAAAAAAAACCTATATTACTAATCTAATTAATAATTTATAATAAATTAAAAAATATTTAAAATAATTATACCCAAGCCTTTACTGGATTAGCCAAAGTTTTTATATTAAAATTTTTTATAGCCAAGATTTTAGCTATATAGGTTTAATAGAACTATTATATATTATTTTCTGCTATAACTATTTTACAGGATTTTTTTTAAAATAAACTATATATTAATCTTGCCTTATACAAGCTAATATTAAAAAATATTTTAAAACAATATTTATAAGTCTTGGTATAAAATATTATTCCTGTAACATTAATATTAAAGGCAAAGATTACTATATTAAATACTATAAATAATTTTAATATTATAATATTATAATTTTTTTAAAATATTATAGTACTTGTAGGACTAAATATTATTAAAAAAATATTATAAAATATGTCTTAATTCTAGTTGCTTATAGTTAGTAAAAAATATATAATTATTATAAAAAATTCTAAATATTTAAATTAAAATAACTAAGAACTTTATTACTATTATAAAAATTTTAGATAAACAGAAAACTATGTAATATATAATATTTTTAATATATATATATATTTTTAAAAAATTAATAATAATATAAAGCCTCTTTTTAGCAACATCTAAGTTTAAATAATAATAGTTAACAAAAATATAATAATTTTAAAAATAATAGCCTGGATTTTGTTTTATTTATAGCTAGTTTTAAATTATATAATAATTTAATTATTTTTATTATAGCCTAAGTTTTATTATTTTAAAAAAGTTTTAATATATACTACTAAAGCTATTATTCTAAATTCTTATATTAAAAACTAAATACTGTTAAAATTAAAGCTATTTTTTAAAAAGAATTATAATTTTATATTTAAACCAAGTAGCTATATAGCTAGAAACCCTAAAAATAACAATAATTTATTATTTATACTTATTTATTGAACTATAAAATTTTATTAAAATATTAAATTTATTAAACTAGTTATTATTAGCTAGTATACTTGCCTAGAAATTCTTGCTAATGTAAAATATTATATATATTATTAATAAATTATTAGCTAAGCTTGCTTCCAGAAAATAAAAATTTTAAAATAAACTAGTTTTATAAACTAATCTAAATTTTATAAAATAAATATTAAAACAAGAGTAACTATTAGTATTAAAAATATATAAAATAAATTATAACTAATACCTAGTATCTAGCTGTTAGAAAAAATTAATATATATTTAGTATTATATAAAAAAAGCTTGCTTAGAGCTCTTGGAATTATTATTTAGAACAAATATTATTTAAAAAAAATAATAATTTTACCTAATAAGATTATAATTTATATTAAAAATAAAAATTTAAAAATAATATAGTACTACTACCTGTTCTTGTTATACCTATTATAGCTGTTGGCTATGCTAGCTATATTCTTTGTCAAAGTTATTATAGTTACTGGCTTAGATAGCTATAATTATATCTCTTGGTATTATAGTCACAACTATAACTGGCTTGGTCTAACATTTTCCTGTACTTTGTTACATGCTAGCTGCGGCACAGCAGGTTAATTGGCTAACATTGTCCAGCTTCTCTGACACTAGTATATAAATTGGCTGAAAATATTTAAAAAAATTATAATTAAAATTAATAACAAGTAATACAGGTATATTTATATATATTTTTAAAATTATTAGATATTTTTATAAAATATAAGACCTTATATTTTAGTAATTATTACATTAAGACTATAATATTCCTGGTTATTATAAATTATTTAAAAAATTTCTATAGTTTATATTTTAAAATAGTAAGTTATAATTTTTTTTAAAATTTTTTAATAAAAATAGAAAGCTATTTAAAATATATTATAAAATTTTTTTATAATTATTATTAATATTGTAATATTTAGTACTACAGAGAATCTAGACTATAATAAAATAATATATATTATTTTAATATTTTTTTAATATATTTTATAAATTTAGTATTAAGGTATACTTTTAAGACTGTCAAGGTGCGGGCTCAGGAATATATTCAGAACAGGGTAACAGAGTAGATACAACAGACAGGCTACGGAGTTAGGCTATTAACAGGTACACAGACAAGACAGGACGTAGCTTAAGGTTCTGATTTGGGTCAAAGCCAAAGCTTGAGAAGTCTTAGCAGTCTGGGCGGTTAATGGCAGCAGAATAAGCTTATTCTGGGCACTGTGCCCAGGATAAGGCTCCTGTAATATAGCTTATTATAAGTGCAGTGCTTAGGAACTGGGCAGGTACTATAACAGTACTCCCCTTTTCCAGGGCCAAGCTTTGTTAAGGCCTGGCGGGTATTATATATTGCTTAGGTATTCTGCCTGGCTTGTTGGCTTAGCCGGGGCTTATGCAGGTATTAGCAATGGAAGTCTTGTATAGCCTGCTGGGTATATATCAAGTACTTGGCAGGCTCCTCTGTGGGATTATTATATCCAACCTATTTAATAATATATTTTAGACAAGGGTCTCCCTGGCCTTGCCAATCCTAGCAAGAGTCCAAGATATGCTTAACCTCCCACTCTTCAAGGCCTTTAACTTTAATAGGTGGTGGGGGTTTGACCCTCTGGCAGGGCACAGGGTTATTAGTGGCTGGGCAGAGCAGGCTTATATTAAAAACCAGGTATATTTGCATGCTGGCTGGCAGATCAAGCTTGTAAGCATGTATACTAACCATTTTTTTAATAGTAAATGGTCCTAAAAACCTCTAATCAAGTTTTTTACTTGGGCAGAGTATATGGATGTTGTGGGTATCTAGCTATATATATTAGCCAACCCTGTAATACCATGCAGGCTTATAGGTCTTGTTTAATTACTTTTTATACCAGGCTTGGGTGGTGGTTACCTGGGACCAGACATAATTAAATATGGCTTGTATTTTCTAGGCAAATTTCTTGGTATCTTGGCTAGCTAGACAGTCAGGAGCAGGGACAGGTTTAAATCTTATATATAGGTAAAACCTGTAGTTAGCAAAAAATAGTAATATCTTAATAGCTTTAGAATAAGTAGTATTTAGGGTAAATTTGGCTAGTAGTAACCAGGTATACTAGTTATTTTATAAATAGGTAATATAAGCTTGCAAATATTATTCTAGTATTATGTTTATCTGTTTAGTCTAACTATTAGTTTTAGAATAGAAGGCAGTTAATAACAGGCTTTGAATATCTAGGCATTTATTTAGGTGTTTCCAGAACTTAGCAATAAACTGGGGGCCCTGGTTAGAGGTAATTATTTAGGGGAGGCCATAAAGTTTTTATATATACTATATATAAAGGTAAGTAACTTTTTTAGCATTTATTATAGCTTGGCAGGTAATTAGATATTTTATTTTTGTAAGGCAGTTTATAATAACCAGGATAGAATTAAAGCCCTGGCTAGTAGGTAAATAGGTTATAAAATCTATAGAAATATCTTGCCAGGCATGTTTAGGAACAGGCAGGGGCTGTAATATTCCTTGCCAGGCCTTGTAAAAAGGCATAATTTTCTAGCAAGTATAACAGTTTTTTGTTTATTAACTTATATATTGGTACATATTCGGCTAATAATATTCTTGGGCCAGGAGTTTGTATATACATGCTTTCCTAGGATATCTAGATATTAGTTTATTATAGGCTAGGCAGGTTAGTTTTGCCTTTAAGTTGTTATTATCAGGGATATACAGGCAATTCTAGTAAAATAAAAGGCTTTTTTTCCTCTTGCAGTCTACTAGGGTAATATTTAGGTATTAGGCTTGTCTGGTAGCTAATACTTTTAAAATTAACTATATAACAGGGTTAGCTTTGTATACTATATATATTAAATCCTGGATCTTTAGTAGCAGCTGTAGCTCTTTTTTATTATTAAAAAATACTAATTATCTTGTCCTGATTAGTGCAATCAAAGATAGGTATTAGGTATTCTTAGCTCTGGCTGGCTTTATATATTTGGCTGGCTTTATAGATTTTACAGGCTTAGCAGGACTAGCAGGTTTAGCAGGTTTAGCAGGTTTAGCAGGTTTAGCAGGTTTAGCAGGTTTAGCAGGTTTAGCAGGTTTAGCAGGTTTAGTAGGTTTAGGTAGACATGCAGGGTTAATATTCTCTTGCTTTAGTATAGTTTAGCTCTGGTATAGTAGGTATTTATCCCCCTTTTTAGGGAGGTTTTCTAACCTCCTGGTTAGGGTATTAGGTTTGGCTTCTTGCTTACCAGGATAGTATATAATCTAGAAATTAAAACAGGACAAAAATTTTAACTAGCAGGCTTGTTAATAGTTTAGTAGCTTTATAAATATAAAGTACTCCAGATTTTAATAGTTAGTAATAACTTTAATTAGGTTTGGGGTTCCTTCTAGCTCAGGGTGCTATTCTTTAAAGCAGCGGATAATTACTAAAAGCTCCTTATTATAGATCTTATAGTTATATTTTATAGTAGAGTACTTTTTAAAAAAAAAGGCTATAGGGTGCAGGATGCTATTATTATTATACTAGAACAAGATACCAGCAAATACAAAGTTAGAGGTGTTTATTTTAAAAATAATATCTTAGGTCCAGTTAAATAGCTTTAAAACAGGGGCACTGGTAAAGGCCTTTTTCAGGGCTTCCATGGCTAGCTGGCAGGTTAGGGTTTATTAAAACTTAATATTTTTCTTAGTCAGGTTAACTAGTAGGGCAATAATCTTGGAGAAGTTTTTAATAAACCTTTAGTAAAAATTTGCAAAGCTAATAAATATTTATATATTTATAACATGGGTAGGCATTGCCTAGTTTGTAATAATCTAGACCTTCTTAAAATTTATTTTTATTCTATCTTTACCCACTATCAAGCCCAGGAACTTAGTTTTAGGGATAGTAAATTTGTACTTTGCCAGCTTTATATATAAACCAGCTTTACAGAGCTTCTGGAGAACCTTCTAAACATGTTAGGTATATTTAGACCTAGTTTGGCTATAGATCAGGATATTATTAAGGTAAGCAGTACAGAATATATCCAGGTAATTTTATAAGGTATTATTTATATAGTACTAGAATATTACAGGGATACTAGTAAGCCTAAAAAATATAACTAGGAATTTATATAATCCCAGGCAGGTATAAAACATGGTCAAGTATTCTTGCCCTTCCTTGATCTGTATATTATTAAATATAGAGATAATATTAATCTTGGTAAAAAACCTTATTTCCTTTAAGTTATTTAGGGTCTCTTTGACAAGCAGCAGGGGGTATTAATTCTTAACTAAGATTATATTTAGGGCTTGGTAGTTCATGCAGAAATATAAACCTTTCCCAGGTTTTTTAATAAATAGGACAGGTAAGGCTGTTAGGAATAAGCTTGGACAAATAAAGCCTTTTTTTAAGTTTTTTATAATTTATTCTTGTAATATAACCAGTTCATCCTGTAATATACTATATAATAGTTTAAATAGTAGGGTTTTCCTGTTTATTAGGATTATTAAATAATTATATAGTTAGTACAGAGGCAGTTTATTAGCTTTTTTTAAAAAAAAAATATCTGCATAGTCCTTGTATTCTGGTAATAATAGGTTTTTAGGGTTATTATTTACTAATCTCTTAGCCAGTGTTTTATTAATATTTTTAATAATAATTATAAACAGGGCATGGCTCCTGCGGGCATAGGCTAAACAGGCATGGAAAAAAACTAGAGCAATATTATACTTTTCCAGCTTTTTAGGGCAGGGGATTAAGTTTTTCTGGCAGGTTTAAACAGGCATGTTATACAAAGCCTTAATCTTGGCTGGTTAAGCAGGTATATTATAATTTTCCTGGCAGTAAGTACTATTAAATATTAAGGTATGTTTTGCAAATCCCTAGCATGGGTTATAAGTTTCCAGCCATGGTATTCCAAGGATAATTAGGTAATAAGCAAGTTATATAGCCAGGAAGCAGGCCCTTTTTTTATAATAATTATAAATTTTCAGGTTTATTTTAACATAGTAAGTAATTAACCTATTTTTAAATTTCCTCCTATTAAAGCTTTCCAAGCAGATTAGTTTTTTTAGGGGTAGTAGTTTAAGATAGTTATTTTGGGCCTATTCTTGGTTAATAAACCTTTTTTTATTAGCTCTAGTATTTAATATAGTATAGCTTAACAGGCTTTTTTTTTATTAGGTCAGGGTAACAGGCAGGATAGTTAGGTTAGTATAAGTAGTTTTTTTTTTAACAAACATTTTTTTTATAGTAGTTATAAATAGGTAAATAACATGCTTGGATAGTAATACCTGGTTATAACTTAGGCCAGGCTTACTCCTTTTTTCAAGAATTCAGGGAATAGCAAACAGGATCCTTTAAAAATAATAGTAGATTTAGATTTAATTAATAAAGTTATATTAAATGCCGGGTAAATAAAGCAGATACTAAGGGGGTAATTATCCAGGTATAGGCAGTTCCTGACTATATATTTAGTAGATTTATAATAGAAGCATTCTCCCTGCTTGTAATATATAGGGGTATATTAGCAGATAAATAATAGGTTTATAGTATTATTATATATAGCAGGCTATATCTGTTGCAAGGTTAGGTTTTTTATGGTCTTAGGTATAATAGTACTATAGTTTATTCTTAGTAGCTGGCTATTAGTAGTTCTAGTAATTACTAGGTAGTTCCTGCTAGCTAGCTGCAGGTTAATTTTATAATACTGGCAGTAGTTTTTAAGCTCCTGTAAGAACTTAGCAAATTTATAGTATTCCTAGGTAGGTAGTTAGTTATATATAAGCATTTTTTTAAGCTCTTGGTTTATTAACTGTTCCAGAAGTATAGATAGGGTCTTCTTGGGTATCTCTCCCTTTAAAGCAAGATATTGGAACTCTATAAAAAATAGGCCAAATTTTTTATTATTCTGCTAAAAGCAAAATAGTTTGTTACAGGTATTATTAATATAGTTTAGATTTTTAAAGGCTTAATCTAGTATATTAAGGATATTTTTATAGTCCTTTAGTTAGCAAATTTTTTTTTTAATATAGGGCAGGATTTAAGCATATAGGGCTTTTTTTAGGCAGTTGTTAATATATATTATCCTATTTTATAGGGTTAAGAAATAGTTGCAGTTTATATTTATTTTTTTATAAATCTAGGATATAAAGCGGCGGAGGTCCCTTTAGTTTTTTTTAAATTAGTTAGGATTAGGCAGATACTTGGAAAGCTGGTAAACTACCTGGGCTCTAGCTTGTAGGGGTAAGCCAAGTTTAGGCTGCCAGCCTGGTATACTAGCTATAGGTATTACTAGCTAGGGTTTTTCTTGGGCCAACTTTAAAAACTTAATATCCCTTTCTTTGGCTTGCTCCTTCTAGTATTGTATAACTATATCTTGGCAGGATATTATATTATACAGACAGGCAGACTTGCTATAAAGGTGCTTATTTTTTTGTTATAAGGCTTGTATCTAAAAGGCTTCCTTGCTAGTCTCCTATAAAAGAAGGGTTGCCTTGGTTATGGTAATATATTAATCTGCCTGACTGCAATACTTAAACTATTTAACAGGGTAACTAGTTATATGCTTTGTAAATTTAGTAAGATTCTTGGGCAGGAAAGGGGGTCAGGGCGCGGTGGCAGGCATGGTATAATATATATTAACTTTGTTAGGTAGGAGCTACATAATGTCAAGGTACAGGCTTAGGAATATATTTAGAACAGGGTAACAGAGTAGATATAATAGACAGGCTACAGAGTCAGGCTATTAATAGGTACATAAACAAGACAGGACGTAGCTTGAGGTTCCGATTTGGGTCGAAGCTGAAGCTTGAGAAGTCTTAGCGGTCTGGGCGGTCAACAGCAGCAGAATAAGCTCATTCCGGGCACCATGCCCAGGATGAGGCTCCTGCAATATAGCTTATTATAAGCGCAGTGCTTAGGAACCGGGCAGGCACCGTGACAAAGACTCTAAGCCAGTAATAAAAATAAAAATAAAAAAATTATATTTTAAAACTTTATTTTAATCTAGTTTATAGCTTGTTATTTTTATATAAATAAAAAACTATTTACTACTAAATTAGTATTTTCTAAATAATAATAGATTTAGAAATTAAATTACTATAAACACAAAAAAGCTTAAATTAAATAAAAATTAATATATTTTATAGCTATGAATTTTAAAAATATATTTAATAAAATGTATTATTAAATAATTATTATATATAATAATAAATATATATTTTGGAGCTGTTTTATTATATTTTTTATATAACCCAGACTAAGCAAAAAGTTTTTATTTTTATAAGCTAATATTAAAATTTTATAAATATATATTTTTTTGCTAAAAAAAGAGACTAGTTATATAATAGTTTATACTAATAATTTAGTTAAATTTGTAAAAATAAATTTAGCTTTATATAATAAATTATAATAGTATATTTATTTACTAGATTATCAAGATTTATATAAAGCTGTTAATCTAGATTATAATATATTAAATATTATAAACAGGAAAATTTTACTTGTAATTTTTAATATATTAGCTTGGAAAATTTTGCTTTAGTAAACTAGTTATAATTAGTAGCTTTTTATACTAGTTATTAATACTAAGTATATATATAGTAGATTATAATCTTAATAACTAGTATTATATATTTAGATTATTTATTAGTTTATAAGTAAAAAGCAGTACTATAATACTAGGTTATTTTTATTATATATATTATTTTTTTTTCTTGAACTTGCTAAGAAAACACGGATTTTTATTAAAAATAAAAAATCTTGGATTTTTTTAATTATATTTTTTAAAATATTTTACCAGAATTTTATCCTATTATTTAGTACTTCATTTTAAAAAGACAGGAATTAAACTAATATACTTAAAAATTTAATTAACTATTACCGGTAAAAAGTTATATTATATACTGGCAAAGCAAAAATAAAATTTATAACAATATAGCTTGTTAAAATTATATATAAAATATTACTAAATATATTTTTAAAGTAGTTAATAGCCCTGATAAATAGTAATTTTATATAAAATATATAAAATATTTATTAATACTTTAATTTTTTATTATAAAATAACTTAAATAATTATAAATTAAAATAAATATAGCTATAATGTTTCTAGTATATTATTATTTATATTAATATTTAGTTGTATAAAAAATTCTATCTTGTATATAGTAAAAAAACTTGGTATTAGTATTTTTTATTAATATTTATATAATAAGCTTTGCTTAATAGTTTTTATTAACATAATCTACAAGTAAACCATGTATACAAGCAAGATATGCACCCTACTCTACCTTTTATATTAAAGTTATTTAAACTATTATTATAACTCCAAAAATAGCTAATTATATTAAATCTTGGCTAAGCAAGAGGGAAGGATTATACTTATAATTTTATTTTTTTTAATAAAGAAATAAAGTTTCTAGTAATAATTAAGCGGTAATAGTTTTTAATATTCTAGAATTAATTTTTTGCAGCTAACTGAAAAATAACTAGTATTATAAAAATAATATATAAATAGTTATAAGCTATTAAAAACCTAGAAAAAAATAGTAGTATAATAATTATAATTTTAATAAAACAGGATTTGCCATGGGGATTATAACTATTATAAAAATTATATTATAATATAAAAAATCTAGCAAACCATGCCTTGTACAGCCAGGTAATTAGGAATAAATAATAATAATTAAATAAATTAATTTAAGTAGTTAGGTACTTATAATTATTTTTTAAAAAAAATATTATTTAAAAAATTAATACCAGGATAGTAATTTATTACTAGATTAAATAAAAATTAGCTCTGATAGCTAGATAATAAATAAAATAAGTTTTAAATAGTTTTAAAAAATTTTTATTTTATTATTATAGGCCTGTAAAGTTAGCTATTATTA
The DNA here is from genome assembly GCA_003574815.1 of Aspergillus spinulosporus. NCBI lineage: Eukaryota > Fungi > Ascomycota > Eurotiomycetes > Eurotiales > Aspergillaceae > Aspergillus > Aspergillus spinulosporus. Next base: position 337,324 of record QPHH01000009.1, on the reverse strand, counting down.
GCTGTTAATATTAGTTAAATTTAAATATTAAATAGCTTTTATAATTATTTTATTTTATATACTTGCAAACTTATGTTTACAGCTATTTAATATTAGTTATTTTAGACTCTTAAAAAAGGTATACAAAGGCCTTGTTAAGAACTAGATAAGGGTTAAATATAAGTATATTAACAAGTATAACTTCCTAAAAAATATGCCAGCTTTATTAACCCCTAAAACAGTAAAATATTTTTTATAAACTTTTTAATACTTATAATACCTTATAGTTTGCTAACTAAAAAAATATTATTAGTTAGAAAAATACTAAGACGAGTCTTTTAAAACCTATTATTATTTTTAAAACAGGCTATAAACTAGCTAAAAAAAACTGCTAAGCTAGTATAGTTAACAGATAAAGTTAACAAGTTATAGCCTATAAGTATAAAAAAAAATAAAAAAAAAATAATTTAAATACTAGATAGCTTTTAATAAGGGGTTATTTATATTAAAAGCTAGAAATCTTATACTAAAAAAAAATAAGGCTTAGATTATTAAAAAAATACCTATTAGATTTTTTATACTTTTTATATTCTAACCTGCTTAGAATATAATATTCAAGGCTATACTAAAGTAAGATATTCTATATATTATATTATATAGAGATTATTAAAATACATATGCCTTGGTTGTTGGGAATAGCTTTAAAATATCTAGATATAATATAATTACTTAGGCTGCATGATTTGCTTGTAGATTATATTATAGTTTTATTTAATAAACTTTTAAAATTTATTAAAAAGCTTGATTATAAAAATAATATTTTTAAATCTAAAAATATATAGAATTTCTTAATTACTTGCTGCAAAAAAAAGCTAAAAAAAATTAAACTTAAATATAATTTTAGGCATGCTATTTTAATAAAATAATTAAAAAATATATTATTTTTTATATTAATATTTTCTAGCTAATAATAAATAATTAATTAAAATTATTATATATATTAGCTTGCTTGTATAAATTATAGGATTAATTATTTTAAAATAATTATATTAAAAAATAATTAGTATATATTATAGGTAATATTTTAGCTATTTTTACTAAATACTAAATTTTTTATAATATTTATAAAAACCAGGCAAGCAACCTCTAGCTTTGTTAATAATTAGTTTTAAAAAATTTAAATAATTAAAATAAAAAAGAAACTGGCTATATATTTATTAGTTAAATATTATCCTATAACTCCCATGTCTAAATATAATATATTAAAATTAGTATATAGTTACTTTATTAAATTATAAAAATTAAAAATATTTAAAATTTATATATTTTTAAATATAACTTGCTTCTTGGCTATAAAATTAGCTAGATTAGTAGATTTAATATATTTTCTATATAAATTTTTTCTTGGGTAAATTTTAAAGTAAAGTATTTTTTTATAATTAAAATAATTTAGATAGGATAATACTAGAACTATAATATTAGTCTAAAATAAATTTCTAAATTTTAGAAAGTTTGTAAAAGCTTAAATACTAGAATTATTTTAAACTTTTTTACTAGAAGAGTTAAACCTAATATTAATATTAACATGCTACTTTAAAAATATTATTAAAAAAATTAAAAAATACTTTTAAAAACTTAATTTTAATAATTAAGCTTTTTAGATACTTAAATACTAGAAACAAGTATTTAAGATATTTATTATTTATAATACTATTATTATGCTACTAATATATATTGCAAATTTTTTAAAATATTTTTAGATTTATAGTATTTTATAAAAAAATAAAATTAATAAAATTTATTAATACTATATTAAAAATTTTTTATTCCTGGTAAGATACTATAGCAAGCTAGTTTTAATATTTTTTTTTATATAAACTACAAGTAAAAAAATTAGCAGGTATTTATTATTTGTTATAGTTTTATAGAAGGGAGGATTAATTATGTACAGTAAAAAATTACCAAGAAATTATAAATTAATAATAAACTAAAGCTATCTATTTTTTTACTAGAAAACTAACTTTTAGCTATCCTTTTACAAGGCTGGCTAATATATTATATATATAATATTAGAAGTTGTAACATTATTCTGCTCTTAACACATTAGTAATATAGTAACTGTTTAGCTCCAGGTTTAATCCCGTACTCAGGCCGAACCATGTAACATGATTAAAATAGAATAATAATATTATATAAAAATAAATATATTATTCTAGAAAAATATAAAATATTAAACTTAGTTTTATAGTTAGCTTTTTAAATTAATAATTATTTATTTTTTTTAATATTATATTTTATTTTTATAGGTCCTATATAGTTTTTTATATTAAAACTAAATATTTTAATAAAATATAGCTAATAGCTGGCTTAAGTTGTTTTATTAAATTAATAAATTAAATATTTTATTAATAATCTTGTAATTATAGGGGCTGGCTTTATAAAATTAAAATAAAATATTTATTTTTTTAGTTTTAATAACATTTTTAACTACTAGTTCTTAGATATATTAATTATATTCATAATTTTTTAATATATTCTAAATATTATATTAACTAATAAGTTATTATTTTTTATATCTTATTTTCAGAATTAGCAAGATAGCTAATATTATTATTTAGTAACTATATTTATTTTCTGCCCTTGAGAACTCTCCTTACTTTAATTTAAAAATAATCCTTAGGCCTTTAGGCTTTGCCTAGGAAGGACTTGTTTAGCCTTATCTGACACAACCAAGAATTAATACTTTATAAGAATAATTAAATTATATTTTGTTTTATAGTTGGTAGCATGTCCAGTTTATCTAGAAAAGGTATTTTATTTTTATAATCAGGCCATGCAGACTGCACAGGATTAAAGATCTTGATCCTGGTATTACTATTAACCAACCAGCAATCAGGCAGATCCTGATTATCTAATACTAGCCTGGCTTGGAGCAACTAGCCAAGCAATACTAATATAATTATTACTATATAAAATCTTGATTATTTATTATTATTATCTATTATTGTGGCTTTAATACTGGTAAAACCTTATAAGTAAATAGCTAAACTAGTATATTAGTTAGCTATATTTTAGATAATATTACCCTTACCAGATATTTTAAACTTTAAAGGCCCTGTTATTTACCTAATTAAGTATCTAGTAATATATTAGTTACTACTAAAATTTATAAAAAACCTAGCCTATCTGCCTAATAAAAAAATCTTATCTTTGCTAAATTATACTTATATAAAATTTATTAATCTAGCTAATTTATTAGAAATTACTAGCTTGTTTAATTTTCTAGATTAGATTAGTAAAAACCCCCTACCTAATACTAATTAAGCTAACCCAATCAAGCTATTAAAAAAAACTTAATCTTAATTTAATTAATTTTCCTTTTATTACTTTATAGCAAAAAAGTAAAGCTTTTATTAGTAGCTTAAAAAAACTTTTTTCTTTAAAAAATACAGCTTTTTTTAATTTTTTTAATTATAATACTAGCTAGTAATATTATATTATTAAGCCTATTATTTATATCCTAACCTAATTAAAAAAGTTTATTAAATAATCTTCTAAGCTAACCTCCAACTATTAAAAAAATTATTATTGAATTTTTTTTAAATATTTTAACAAGGCAGTAAAATGCCTATCCTTTAAAATATTATTATTATTAATTAAATTATTACTTTAACTATTACTAATTTAATAATTATTAGCTAAAAAATTACTTACAGCCTTTACTAACTAACTAGAATTAGAAAAATTACCTAATATTAATTTTAAATTTTAAAAAGTAACATAAATAATTTCCAAGTTTAATAATAATAACTACCTAGATACTATATCTAAATCTTTTATATAGAAAATTAATTTTAAAAAGTATTTTAAAGTATTATATTATAAATCTTGGCTTATTAAAATATAAAAATATAGTTTTAATTTTAGATTTAAAAATTATAAAACTAATATACTTATATACATGTCTGGAGTTATTAGAGCTGCCAGAAGTAATAATAATTGTTTTAATTAAATATAACTAATTATAGCTAACCTTTTTTAGTTAATATAATAAAATTAAGAAAAAACTAACTATTAGCAGGAAAAAATAAAGCATTAACTTAATTAGTTTTAATAATAGTTAAATAAATAATATAATAATATTTTTAGTTTTATAAAAATTAGTAATAGCTTTTCTGGTAAAAATAAATTATCTAGTAATAATTTTACAGCTCTTGTAATAAATTATTATTTTAATAAAATAGTAATAGTTTTACTAGATATTAAAAAATAAAAAAAAATTAGGCATTTCTGGCTAGACATGGATAATAATATTATTATTAAATAAACTAGCAATACCATGTATTATAAAAATATTAATATTTTTATTAATTAAATAAAAAATATTATTAGCTATAAAGGCAAGAATTTTATAAAAACTAATATTTAAGCTTGCCTATACAAGGCTATACTTAATTAATTTATAATATAATTAATAAATATTAAAAAAATAATTTTATAAACTAAACCTATTAAAGCAGGATAGCTAATTTTATTAATCTAATATTTTAAACTAAATTTACAGGTAGTACTACACAAATTAATAGCTATATTATATAGGTATAAAAATATTTATTTTAAAAAAAACTTAAAATTTAATAAAAAAATTATATAGCTTTATTAAGTAGTAGAAATTATTATTTTTAACTAAATAAATATAATCTATAATTATTTTGAACCAAGTTTATAATAGAATATTTTAATACTTAATATAATTATAAGCTTAATATAATTTTTTAAAAAGCTTAAATAAAAATAATATTTTTAGTAAAATATAACTAATTATTAAAACAAGACTAAAAAAATTTTTTAAACTTAAAATAGTAACTAAAATATTATTTTTAATAAATCTAAACTTGCTAGTTTTTATTATCCTGGTATATTTCCTGTTAATTTTTATACTAATTATTTTTACCAAGATTTTATATACTAGCTATATTACCCCCTGCTATAATTTTAGTAATATTAGTAGCTAAATAAATTATTCCAGGCCTGCCTATAAAAATTAACATGCCTATAAAAATATTAGCTAACCTGTAAAGGTTATCAGTTAAATTTAAATTTAAATTATTTAAATAGTTTATAAAACTAGTTATTAAACTAGATATTAACTGCCCTATTAACCTAGTAGTATTAATTTATATATAACTAAAATATATATAAAAACTATTAAATACAGGGACCAAGCTAGAATAAAAATTAAAACTACTAATCCTGGAACTTATATAATAACTAACCTGGTATTAAAGCTTATATAGTAAATATTTTAAACCTGGATTTAAATCTGGCGTTGCCTAGTCTAACTAAGTTATTAGCTTATCTAGATATAGCTTAGCTAGAAAAAATATTTTAAATAAATTTTTATAACCTAGTAATTATATTAAAAAACTAAGTTAAAATATTTTTTATAATAATATAATACTTATAACAGGTTTGCCTAATAAGCAGCCTAATAATTATTAAACTTATTTTTTTAAAGTATATAATATTAAAAATAATACTAATTTAAAAAAACCTACTATTATTATATTATACAGAATATATTAAAAGCTATTTAGATTAAAAAATATTTTATATTAATACTTACCTTGCTTAGAAAAACTAGTTAATCTAGTAAAAACTATTTTTATAGGAATTTTAATTATAGTTAAAATTATTAAGTCTTAATTATATTAATATGCCAAAAAATATAAAATATTTATAAATATATTAAAACTATACTATATTAATTAAATTAAATATTATTAAATTATACTAAAATATATATTTAAATACCAGATATTTTTAAATAATTATTAATACAAACTTTGTCTCAAAAATTAAAAATATATAAATTAAAAAATTTATTTAATAAAGTTATTATATTTTTGTTATATTTTTTAAAATATTAAAAAATAAATATTATAGCTTTGCTAAGATAAATATTTAGGCTTATCTAGTTAATAACCTATAGACTTGTTAAACCACGGGTTGGGGCGGGTTTTCAGGGCTAGCTGATCCGCCCGCGCGGGTTTTGGGGTGGGTTACCTAGACAGTAAAC